>OX637394.1:38665000-39265000 GCA_951799425.1 Ilex aquifolium | reverse complement strand
TTATAGATTTGTTTCCTTCTTTGATTCAAAGTTATTCTCATTAGTTTCTCCCTTATGGATGAACAATTTTTTGATCAGTTGAAGTCCTTTTTCCCTCTCTGTTGAGGAAGGTTGTGTCCTTGACATTGTTTCTTCCGATATCATTGATGGTATTTTTGAATGTGAAAAAAGTATTTTTGGTAAACTTATCACTACGAAGCAAGTCAATCCTATAGTCATACAAAATACAATGTCATCTGTTTGGGGTTGTAAGGATCTGCGAGTGATCAAAATTAAATCCAATTTAATCCAGTTCTTTTTTAAAGAACAAAAAGAGGTTTTGAAAGTTATTCATCTGGGGCCTTGGTGTTTTGATAATCAACTTTTGATTTTTCAACAATGGGCACTAAATATGAGGGTTAATTAGATGAATTTTGATACAACTTTCTTTTGGATTCATGTGACGGGGATTCCAAGAGAGTGTTATACAAAGGAAGTTGCACTGAAGATTGCGAATAGTTTCCAGAAGTGTGAGGCAGTTGAAATTCGGGCTACTACTGATGGTGGCTTGAAGTTTTTCCAAATGAAGGCACAAATTAATATATTGGAACCTTTAAGGCGGGGTATTATGTTCCGAAGACCTGGTGGTGAATCGAGTTTTGCTATGTTCCAGAATGAAAGACTTCCACATGTGTGTTTTCAGTGTGGTTGTCTGGGTCATCTGTCGAAACATTGTTCTGAGATTCTTAAGGAATCTGTGGGTTCTGAAATTCGCAATGATGAGTTTGGCTTAATGCCACTGTTATGAAATCTCTTCTTCGTGTTAAGTGTGGTGTTCCGGTGATAGATGCGAGTGTTTCTCTGGCGGCAGCAGTTAAGGAGCCAACTGCTGTTCGGTTAGCAAACATGCAATTATTGCCTTCAGACTCTGTAACTACGCCCACTTCTTCGGTGGTTCCAGATCCAATGTCTATTCTGGCAAACCAAACAGAATATGGATTGAATCGGATATTGCCTCTTGGTTCGGATTTGTTTTATGTGGTCTAAGAACATAATTCTTCTTCTGTTAAGCCCATAATTGAATGTCATGCAACTTTGTTTGAGCCCAAGGCACTTGGCCCAACTTCTCCAGATTCATATTTTAATGTGGAATATTCTCTTTTTAATGTGGGTCTAACATTAGAGCCCAACCCAACCCATACCATTTCTCGTTTAAAGAAAGGTACCCATAAGAAAACCCATATTCCCTCTACACCTACTATTGTTCCTACTTGCCCTAATCAAGTTTCAGAGGGTTTGTCCACCATAGTTCCTTGTCGACGATTCTCTCGGTTGGAAAAGGGGAAGTCAGTTAGGGCTTATAAACCTCCTCCAAGGGATCCGAATTGGTCCATTCAAGAAGTTACTTGTGGTGAGAAGCGGAGTTTTGAGGGAAGTGTAGATGAGGGTGGTTCCAAGAAGATGTATATTCAATTTATCCATCGGCGGCGACTGTTTCTCAGTCTCGCCGATCTCCATGATTGGCGTTATCTGGAATTGTCAAGGGCTCGGGAACCTTCAGACAGTTCGTGCTCTTCATAATCTAGTGAAGAGAGAAGCTCCTACTATGGTTTTCTTAATGGAGACCAAACTCGATTCTAGACGTTTTCCATGGATTCAACAGCGAATTGGTTTATCACAAGGTCTAATACTAGATGCAAGGGGGCATGCTGGGGGTCTAGCTTTGTTATGGAAGCGTGACTATCTAGTAAGTGTTAAGAGTTTTTCGCATTTTCATATTAAAGCAAGTATAAAGGAGGGTAGGGAGGGACAATGGAGATTCATTGGGTTTTATGGGCATCCAAATACTAGCTAGCGCAAGCATTCATTGGTTTTACTGTCTAAATTGCAACATAGATTTGATATGCTCTTGGTTTGTGGAGGAGATGTTAATGAAATTTTAGATGCAACAAAAAAATTTGGGGGTCATGATAAAGCTCTTTGGCAAATGAGGGATTATAGAAGAGCTATGAATGATTGTGGTTTGTTGGATTTGGGCTTTCGTGGAAGTCCTCATACTTGGTGTAATGGTTCTTTAGCTTCATATACTGTGAAAGAACGATTAGATAGGGTTTGGGTATCTGCATCATGGTTTCGTAGCCATTTGGGTAGCTCTGTTACTCATATTGCCACCACTGATTCAGATCATTGTCAATTACTTCTGAAAGTCTAGGATACTTTTAGTGGTCCAAAGCAATGGAGGAAGAACATAATGTTTTGTTTTGAGCCTATGTGGCTGTTGGATAATTCATGTAGAGATGTCATTCAAAGATGTTGGAACAATGTCCATGGTTTATCTGATGGGCCTTTGTTTTTGGATAGATTAAAGTCTTGTCAGTTGGGCTTATTACATTGGAATCGGGGAAAATTTGATAATATTCAAGGAAGATTGAAAGCTAATAACCATCGTATTCAGGTTTTGCAATCAGGATCAATAACGGAGGACGTTAGAGATGAATTGCGAGTACTTCATGCTAACAATCAAATGCTTTTGAAAGTTGAAGAAATTAAGTGAAAACAAAGATCGAATGAATTGTGGTTGAAGGAAGATGATACAAATATAAAGTATTTTCATGTTCATGCAAGTTTAAGAAGGTAGAGAAATGAAATAAAAGGCTTAAGAGACACAAATGGAAGATGGTGTACAAACAGAGGGCAATTGGAGGAAATTTATGTGCGATATTTTCAAGAGTTATTTATTTCTTCTTCTCCTAATGACGCGGATATGTCGGAAGTGCTACAAGTTGTACCCCAAAGGGTTTCTCAATCTATGAATCAGTTCTTTGTTCAACCTTTCTCTACTGTTGAAGTGGCAACAACTATTAAACAATTCCATCCATCCAAAGCACCTGGACCTGATGGTATGAGTCCCATTTTTTATCAGCATTCTGGGAAATAATTGGCAATCAAGTAACTGAGTTGGTGTTTGATTTTTTGAATCATGATATTTTATGTCCTAAGATTAATTACACTCATATTGTTCTAATTCCCAAGATTCTTGAGCCACATGAGATGTCTCAGTTTCGCCCAATAAGTTTGTGCAATGTTGTTTATAAGATAATCTCAAAAGTTCTTGCTAATCATTTATGATATTTTCTCCCGGATATTATCTCTGAGTTTCAAAGTTCATTTGTTCCCGAAAGTTTAATGAAGGATAATGTTTTGGTTGCCTTTGAATTGAATCATCATATGAAGAGGAAGCGATCTGGTTGTAATGAGTTTATGTCTTTGAAGATGGATATGAGTAAAGCTTATGATCTTGTTGAGTGGGGTTTTTTAGAAGCTATTATGTATAGGATGGGATTTGAAGCTAGGTGGATCAAATTGATCATGACTTGCGTTTCACAGTGTCTTACTCTACTATTCTTAAAGGTGAGCAATTGGTATTTTTTCATCCACAAAGGAGTTTGCGGCAAGGCGATCCATTATTTGCGTATCTTTTCCTATTATGCTCTGAGGGTATTACTGCTTTACTTCAAAGAGAGGCGGAGATTGGGGGTATTTAAGGTCTTGCAACAGGTCGTGGTGGTCCAACTTTTACTCATCTTTTGTTTGCGGATGACTATTTATTTTATGCTAGAGCCAATAGAACGAATGCTCAGAAGATTAGAAGATGTTTGAAGGTTTATGAGAAAGCGCCTGGACAAAAAATCAATTTTTCAAAATCAGATGTGGTGTTTTCGGACAATACTTGTATTGCAGACATACTTGTTGTTTTGAATGAATTGTCATTAAAGGTTGTTGTTAGTCATGAAAAATATCTGAGTCTCCCATCAGTCATAGGCAGAACAAAGAAGCAGATGTTTGATGGAATCAAACGAAAAATCTAGAGTTAAGTTTAGGGATGGCAAGGGAAGCTTCTATCATAGGCAGGTAGGAAAGTTCTAATAAAGGCGGTGGCTCAGACTATACCTACATATGATATTTCTTGTTTTAAGTTTCTCTCAATGTTTTGTTCGGAAATAAATAAGTTTTTTTTTTTATCAAAAGAAAATAAATAAGTTGATGGCTAGCTTTTAGTGGGGTTATACTTCAGAGGTTAAGAAGATTCATTGGTTGTCTTGACAGAAATTATGTTTACCCAAATCAAAAAGGGGTAGGGCTTTCGCGACATTGAAGCTTTCAATATATCCTTATTAGCTAAACAATATTGGAGGCTTCTTCAAAATCCTGAGTTGCTACTCTTCAAAGTTCTTAAAGCCAAGTATTTCCCATCTTCTACATTAAAGGATGCCACTTTGGGGTCCAACCCATTATATTCTTGGTGTAGCATTTTGTCTTCTAGGCACTTGGTTGAAGCTGAACGACGGTGGAGAGTGGGTAATGGTAGGAGTATCAATGTGAAGTTTGATCGTTGGATTCCTCACCCCAAACACTTTCAAAATTATTTCCCACATGCCAAATCTGAGTGATGATGTTCTAGTTAGCTATTTTATTGATAATGTTTCGCGAAGTTGGAATGTATAAATGCTCCAACAATGGTTCTTGGACTTTGAGGTTCATGATATTCTGTCAATTTTGATTTATCCAGTGCTTCCCGAAGATAGGTTAATATGACATTTTAATAATTCTGGGCATTTTTCAGTTCATAGTGCCTATCATCTAGCCATTGAGCAAAATTTAATTGGATCTCATACCACTGTTGAATCTACCAGTAATTCTATGGATCGTTGGCCTGGTTTGTTCATTTGGTCACTGCAAGTGCCTAGTAAAGTTAAAAATTTATTGTGGAGATTATTCATTGATATTTTACCTACTTCGTGCAATCTACAAAAGAGGATGTTGATGGTTACAAATGAATGTTTTCTATGTGGTTCTCCTTGTGAATCATCTTTCCATTTGTTTGTCACATGCCCTTTTGTGAAAGTCGTATGGGATGCTGCTGCAGTTCAGTTCCCTTCAGTGGGTGTGTTGAATATTCAAGACTGGTTTTTATATATTTTCTGAAAAGGTGTCATCTGATGGGTAGTATTGATTGTTGTCATTACATGGGCTATGTGATTCAATCGAAACAAGGTTTGAGTTGAACATTGCCCTAGATCCCCGGAGGAAATAGTCCAATTCTCAAGGGAGTATATTCATCATTTTCATGCAATTATTCGTTCAGGAGTAAGTTCTCATGTTTCATTTGCTTATGAGAGATCACCCATATGGACAGCACCCTCAACAGGAACTTCCAAAGTTAACTTTGATGGGGCGGTTTTCAGCTCTTCGGCTTGCTTTGGTGTGGGTGTTGTTATTAGGGATAATCATGGAAATTTTTTGGCTGGTCTAAGTTAGAAAATTGAAGGCATCTTAAGTGCAATTAATGTAGAGGCCTTTGCTGCTCTTTATGCAATGCAATTGGTATTTGATCTTGGGTTTTCTAACATCATGCTTGAGGGCGATTCCAAGTCTATCATCGAAGCTATTTCACATGAGCAGACAATTTTATTTGAGGCGGGTAACTTTATAGATCAAATTAATGTGTTGAAGCCAAGGTTTCAATCTTTCTCAGTAGTTTGGATATGCAGGAAGGGAAATGAAGTTGCTCATAGTTTAGCGAAATTTGTTATTAACTGTAATACTTTTATGAAGTGGAAGGAAGAGATTCCGTCATTTCTATTATCTCGTCTCCACAATGATGTATCGTGTGTTGCTCAATAAATGAATATCGTTGTTTCTCAAAAAAAAAAATATATATATATATATATATATTGATCACCACCCCCATCTAATAATTTATACATTAGATTAGTGTGGTTTACTTTACCCATCTATTAATTTATTATTAAATGATGATATCATTTAATAATACAAGCCTACAACTTAGTTGGGCTGGATTGAGCTATGGCTTGGTTGCGAAGGCCCAATTTTGTATTGGGGGTTAAGGTAAGGTACTTCTGGCCCTTTAGTTTAAATTTCGTTCACTAATACTATTTAGATATAATTTGTTAACATAATTTATTTACTTAATTCATCACAATTAATGGAATGAGAATAAATTTTAAAAAATATTAGTTCAATAAATTATTTAAATTAAAAAAAAATTATTTGGCACCATTACCTCGCCTCTTCTCATCTCTTCTCTTTTGATAACTTATTGCACTGATTTCATGAATTATAATACCGAGTCATTTATTAATAATTATACGTGTGATGGTTTCAAAAATTCTTTGCATCTCGGAGAAATAAATTATTACCATTGTGACATAGTCATCACCAGGGACACGAATAGTCGCGTTAAAATATTGTTCCATGTCCCATATATATGTCTTTGAGCCTTAGTCGAATTCTATTGAATGGTTATAGTTTCGAGACTCAAATGCGTCCCGGTGAAACATTCAGTGTTGAACATACGAATTGGATTTAGCATATCAAAAAGACTCCAAAATTATGTTGTGCTTAGCCCTTAATGCTCTTGATTGAGCAATCGATCCACTAATAGTTTGTGAATAAGTAAGTACCCTCTTCCTCTCGTAAGTTATACATTTCCATCGAAAAGTTGCTGATTCGCTTACTTTCCCTCGGAGCAGATATGTTTTTTAAACCACCACCTTGTCACCTTGTCTGATTTACATGTACGATATTCTTATGTCGTTTGCTTTCTCTCCAAAGCTTTGCTATGAGAGAGAGAGACACAGAGAGAGGGGCGGGGAATATAATTCAAGCTATAACAGACAAAAGAAAAGTTCATTAGCAGCAGGTTTCAGTTTGAAAAAACACAGTTGGGCAGTATGGTTTTAGGCTTTTAAAAGCAGATCTGTTGGCTTTAGCAGAAATTTCAGACTCTAATTCTTTTTACTAGATATTACTGGTGATGTTTGCTGAAGGGTCGTTGTACTATTCAAATTACTGGAAAACTACGTTACCATCTCAAAGTACTTGTCGAGGACTTACAAATTCATCACTGATGGGGAAACTTATAAACTTTGGTACCAATGGTACGTATAATTTTATTCACGTGCACAGTTCAGTATACCCTCCCTCCCTATGTGTTTTATCATTTTAAAGATGCAAATTAGAATGGTATTTGTGGTCATTTCTCAACCAATTTGCACCATATTCTCACAAGGGTCTTGCATTTTTAACCCAAAAAGTAAAATAAAATTTCCTAAACAGCACGTAAATTAAATTCATTCAACCCCACCCTTAATATATGAAACCATTATTAGTAATAATTACGATATTTAACCCCGAGGGTGGCTATAGAGATATGGACGAGTTACAAATTCAAACATCATGAATTTAAAATTTAACAACTCACTTTAACTCACGTCATGAATGATTTATCTCTCATGAATTTTTTAGTTATGACGTAAATGATATGTCTTTAACCGGATCGAATGGGAGATTAATTAAAGTGCATTTAAATTAGCTCTGACACTCTTTACCACAATACCAAAAACAATAATTTATTATATTTATGAAAAACATAATCAATGGGAAATCATATATATTCATCGAAACAATACATACATGCACGTAAAATTTTACAAAACTAAACTACATGTCCCGGAGTCCCTTTTGACTTCACCTTTTTGACTACCTGGACTGCCATTTCCACACAATCTAACATGGAGATTGTACTCGGACTCTGCCATGGAGATCAGAATTTTAAAGCAATGAATCATCCACCAGCATTGCCTTAAGAACGCCAAAAGGCCTGCAACAAAAGACCCATCGGAACACAAAATAAGATTAGAATACCGAGGAATTATTTTTTGAGATCGTAAAATAAGGGTGAACGATATAGTATAGGTATGTGCGAGTCCATTACACTGAAGCAAAGGATTAAGTGTCTGAACCAATGGGTCTTCTTCACACTCTTTAGTTTTCCAAGCATTTCGTCGACGGAGCATATATTTCCCGGCGAGCTCAAGAACACCTTCCGGGGAATCAGAGGAGACCACAAACCGCTCTGCTCGTAATCAAAGTCGAACTCTGATGCGTCAAAGTATTTGCCAAGGAGTCTGTCGGATAACGATTTTTCTACCATTTGAATAAATGGACTATCTGGGCTGGAAGTTTCTGGCAACGATGTCGGAGATGAATCTCCGGATGTCGCCATTACGTAGGTATATACACACTCAGAGAGAAAGAGAGATAGAGAGGGAGAATAGAGAGATCTGGGCAAGTTTCAGAGATTTCTGAATAAAATATAGGTGGTGAGAACATGGATGAATCATGGTGTGGAATTGAGTACCATGATTTCGAGGTTTCTTTGGGCATAGGTTATCATTAGATACTTTAGAGGGAGTTTGGCAACTTACAGCTAAAGTTACCCGTTTGCCAAGCTTTGCTTTTTTTATTGTGTGTGTGTGTGTTGTGGTGGGGGTTTAATTACAAATTACCCCATTTACCTTTTCAAATGCTGCAATATGCCCCCCTCGAGTTTCAAATAGACTAAATTAATTGACAACATTGACGGAAACATGAAAGTATCATTATGTCATATTGTACATTATTTTTTATATTTTTTTCTTGAGATATTAATTCTGTCCATTAAAAATAAGAAAATGGGAAAGTTAAGACAAATATATACATTCAGTCCAACATCAACACACTATACAACATGTTCGCCTTTATCTTCGGCTCCACCTCCACCCAACACCTACTCGCGCATGCATGCACAGATAGACACACTCTTTGCTATGGGTAGTTATGTCTTTTCAACAAAGTGGAGATTATGTGAATTTCTCGTGTTTAACTTCCGTCATTTTTTATGATCTAAAAGTAATTATTGAAGTTAAATGTAAAATATTTAAATTTAAAGGGGTTATTTGTTGAAATTAAAACTTGAATGACAAATTACCCAAAATTGAAGGGGATATTTTATAATTAATCCTGTTTTTTAGGGTTAATCGCAAATTGTATCCCAAAAGATCTTTCGAATCTCAATTTACATTCTCAAAGATAAAAAATCTCAACAAATTATGTCAATAAATTAAATAAAAATAACATTGCAATAACTAGATATATAAGAGAAAATTTTCACTGAGTTTGACACATAATTTGATAACGTTAAATAGTGTACATAACCAATTAAAAGATACACATTTCTAAGATACACATTTTTGTATGAGTTAAATGTTTTAACTCACACAAAAAGTTATCATACATATATACACCTTTCTTTCTTTTTGTTTGGGGTGTTCAAAATTCAGCCCACCCGACCCGTTCTACAATATTTCGATTTTACTCTATCCGATAATTCGGTTTTTGTATTTTTTTATTGACTAATGAAAGATTTTTTTTAGTATTCCATAAATATCGAGTAGGAATGAAAAATATCCTTAAATTTTTTACATTATTATCCGATCCGCATGTATATTTAATTTAAAAAAAAAAATAATATGTGTGTTATAAAACGACGTCATTTAGTTTTTCATAAAACAACGTCGTTTAGGAAACATATGACTTGTGATTGTATTTTATTTGTGGTGTTTTAGATTATTAAAGAACATATTAATCGGATTTATTGTATTTTCTTTAGTTTTATTAGTTTATTGTGTTGATTTACATATTTTTATATTATATTTTAACAGTTTAGTTGTAAAAGTAGTCCAAAAATTTGATAATTAAATTGTTAAAATGACTCAAAAATTAATAACTTAAAGTTCAAAATTTTTTGAGCCATTCTGCATTTCTACCCCACCTTTTGAGCCAATTCTTTGAACGAAATTCGACTCGAAAAATTACCCTTTATCGGGTAAAATCGGTCAAATAAATAATCTTTCTCAACTTATTGGTTTGAATCCTAGAATCCAAAAATTTTTACCTGTCGGCTCGGGTGAACAACTTTACTTTTCATCATTTCTTTCTCTATTTTGGGTTGGGAGGAATATGTATTTCATCTTAAGGTGGGTTTAAGCTATCATTTTTCCCAGGCCCCTCCTTCATAAATCTTTAATGAATGGCTATAATTGTGTTTGAAGATCATTGCTATGACCGGTGAAGGAAAAATGCACGACGGACCGGGGAGAGAGGGGGCTTTTGATCATTTTTCATCTCCTTAGGGAAGGACACAAAGTGATGTAACACGGTTATCATTTTGTTATGTACTAATGTAGGAGGTGACATGAATAAGGGTCCAACTATAGTAATAAAAAAATAATTTTTATTATTATATTTTTCATATTTTGTGCAATAAAAATTTAACTCATGTAAATTTATTTATTTTATTATTTTTATGATCAATAACTATAAATAAATCGAACTTAGTTCTAAAATGTCTTAATCAATTTCAACACAGTATAATATTTTTTTGAGATAACGTGGTCTTATCCATAAATTCAATAAGAGTTTCTAGTAGTTTCATTATCATATATCAACACGCCATTTTTCATCTCTTTTAAGAGTATTTTCTTTGTTAATAGAAATATGTCATGCTCGTCTATTTGAGGAAAAAAGGGTTAATTTAAAAATAAGCAAATTACAATTTTTGGGTGGGAAATCAAGATCTTTTAATATAAGTGGGTCGTATATTAATACACACAAGCAATTTGCCATTGAGAAATTTTTTTTTTTTAAAATGTATTGAAATAAATTTAGATAAAAAAAATAATATTTTGTTTGTCTTTTTTTTTATTCAATAGTCAGGGGTGTCTGGATTAGCTTATGAGCACCTCAACTAATTTCTCTCCCCGATTAGGTAAAAGGTAAGTCATCCATGCTGGGACTCCTTTACTTGTCTTTGATGCTTCTAGACATACTTTCCTTGAGGAAATTTAATTTGTATTCTTATATCTTTTTTTTTTTTTTGAAGCCGAAAATAGGGGAGAGGGGCGACCAACAGGTAGTGACCCCCCTTGGGCGTGACCATGAGGGTCTCCCCCGATGTGAAATGTTCGGTTAGCCATAGCTACAGACCTCTTTGGAGTAGTCCGTCACCACACCACCACCGAAGCACTAATGAGTAAAGCATGGAGACCCCGTGGATCGACCCCTGCTTGCTAACCTCATGAGAGTCAGGGAGCGACCCAAGACGGGCACACCTTACCATTCGATTAAGCTATTCTCTTCAAATAATTCCATACTCCTAATTAAGCTATTCTTCAAATCAAAACTTGCCCCAATCAAGTGGGTGTTGGCCCAGCTAAGGCCGAAACTCTACATGGCTAAAAATGCATTTTTTTTAACACTCGTCAGTATGAGAATTAATTGGGGCAAGACTCGAATCTGATGTGATGCGATTACTGTCATTGAGTCATCCTTGGCTACTCAAGTAAAGATTCAATTTTCATCTTTATTTTCATTTAAATTTGAATTTGAATTTGTTCTCGTTTAAATTTGAAATTTTCTTTCTTTAAATTTGAGTTTGTCCAGCTCTTTGTATCAAATCAAGTTTTTTACTTAAATTTAATTTAAATTTGATTAATGCTATGTTTGGTAGAAATGATAGAAAGTAAAAAGAATAGAAAGTGTCTACTCTCTATTATTTAAGGAAAAAAAAATAGGAATGATACATTTTCTTTCTTTTGTTTTTTTGTAGGATGGATAAAAAATAAAAATGACTAAATTTTTTTTTTTATGCTGGCTAAGATTAGGGGTGATAATCGAGTCGTGTCGTGTCAGATTCGTGTTGAGTCATTACGGGTTTGTGTCGAACATTAGTCAAATCAAACTCAACTCATTTAACTAATTGTGTCGTGTCGAGTTGCGAATTGACCTATTTATTTTCGTGTCGTGTTCGTGTTCGTGTTCATATTCGTGTTGACCCACGTAAACTTTAAATAAAAAATTTAACGCTAATATTCTATTTTCACTTAATTGAATCCATGTTAATATTTTTTCTACAAACTAAAAATTAACTTAAATAAATATAATAATAATAATAAATAAAAATATCTTTTTTATATAATAATTATGTCAGTACTTTATAAATAGTTACAAATAATTAACATTCTATGTCTATAATACTAGTTAAATATGTTAGTTTCGTGTTAATTTCGTGTTATCATATAAACGAGAAAATAGAGAAAATATTTATTTTTAAATAAGCGGGTTGATGGTGTCAATTTTGAGTTTGATGGGTTGAACTAAATATGAACTTTTTATATTTCTTGTTCGCGTGTTAGATTATTTTCAAGTTCGTGTCGAGTTATAATTAAGTTCGTGTCATAAAATTCTTGTCTAGTTCGAGTCGTGTCATCCTGTTAAGTAGAAAATTTTCATCCATAGCTAAGATGGAAAAATATTTTTAAAAAATTTTTATTTTTATTTTTTTATTTTTAAATTTATATTTAAACTTTTTTAAAAATTATATATAAATACATATTTTATAATTGTATTTTTACATGAAATTAATATATACATAATATATGTATATATCGAAAGATATATAGACAAATAAGATATGTCTCAATACAAATAATTAACTTTCCATCAACTTTCCTTCTGATTTTGGAGGGATTGATTTTGGTAAGTTCGAAGGAAAGTTAATTCATCTACTTTTCTATTCTTCATATTTTCCTTCCTTACCAAACATGATGTTTTATTTATCCCTCAAACTTTTCAGGGGTGATAATAGAGCTGAATTCGAGTCTAATTCAAGCCTAATTTACACATAAACGAGCTAGCTCATTTGACTATTTACACATAAGCGAGCCTAAAAAAATGTTCAAGTTTGGCTTGATTAACAACCCTACTTTTCATCCTTCTATTTTTCCATCATATCAAATGGAACATAAAACTTTGAGTCATAGTTAGAGATGCTTTTAAGAATGCTTTCTTTAAAGAGAACACCGTGAAAAATAGGGATGAGACGATTATATTAGGAAGAATACAATTATATCAATAAATCAGAACATTTCTTTGGAAAAACAATAAAACAAAGAAAATCCCTAAGAAAACTTATAAGAATTCTAGAAAATTAATCTCTAAAATGGATCTATCAAAATTTTGATCAGTCAACTTGGGCCTTAAGCTACATCAAATTCACTCGATCATCCCAGATTAGTAGTTATGGTTCAAAGTTCAAATCGAACATTATACAGCCGGTAGGAATCTCAAGATAATGTCTCAATGGTAACCACCTTTACTCGCTGCCAAAAAAAAAAAATTAGTTAATTAGGTTAGAGTCCCTATATTGGGATCCAGATCCTCTCCATTACTCATTCCCTTCAATTTCACTCAATACACAACTAGATGAATGACACGTGTCTAAATTTAATCCAACGGACTAAATTTCTACAAAGCAACTACACTACTTAAACTAAAGTTAATTGTACAGCTGGATATTCATTGAGATAACTTACTCCATTAGTTAAATTGAACGGTTGCCATACTGCTTTTATTGCTACGTTTAAGCCATAATGGAGGGAATTCCAGCATCAATTTTTGGTGTTTGCCGGTGTTGAGAACTAGAAATGTGGTTGTTTTTTATGATCATGGATGATTTGGGTTGTTTTGTGCTTAGCTGATGGCCATAGATTGTGCAGTTTTTGAAGCAATGACTGACTGGTTACAGATTGAAGATCTTCATTGGGTTTTTGAACTTTATGCTCCATCTGCTGGGAGGATGTTCTTGCACAGTGGTATACTGCCTCCTTAATGTACTGTTTCTGGGCAGGGAGCTTGAAGCCTGGGAAGTGCTGCAAGATTTTTTGAGGAGTTTTGAATGATTAAAGCCATGAGTGTATTTTAAGCTTTACAATGTTTGATTCTTGTAAAAATTTGTTTCTTGTAATATTTGGTTTCAATCTATAAATTTTTTTCTTTTCTTTAAAAAAAAAATGTCCTTTCTAACTAAGAACAATTGAATCAAGGGTGACATATATCACTAATTCGTTATTTACTGACACCGAAACCAAAAATGATTTAGCCTTGTGGTATTTTGTACCATTCAGCAGACCTATATTACCATGCTTACACTTGTTATTTTCTGGTTGTTCAAATAAAGATCTATGCTAAGCAGAGGCCTTGCTGAAGCTCGGCATACACCAAGAAGCTTACACCAGCATTGAGAATGGACCAAATTTTGACACTGAACTTTGTACCCGCTTCTATGGATCAGCTGGTAGTGCTTATTTGTTAACAATTCAGGCACAGGTTTACATTTTTGCTAACAGGTTAGTTGAATGTTTGCATTAAATCTATCATAGTCTTGATCATACATATGCTGTTATACCTTGTACTATTTTTTTCAAGCAAAAAACATCAATTTTGTTGAATTGTGAACGTACTGAAAAAAAATTATTATGAGTTGATAGGTTTGAGGATGCTGTGGCCATGGCTCAGCGTGCAGATCAAGTTCACTCAAGCAATGAGATAAATGCACTAGTGAATAGGCCTTGAGTAGTCACGTTAGCTAGATCAAATGGTAACCAACTCTTTAAGAAGTCCAAATTCTCAGACGCCTGTGCAGCATATACAAAAGGATTGGAATAAGAACCATACAACTCTGTTTTGCTATGCAATCGGGCTGGTGCCCTGTTTTGCAAGGCCCACTGCTGTGATGGGTGTTTTTTTGGGGAATGAGGCTGGTGCCCTGGTTGTAATTCTTTGGTTTAAATCTATTTAATTTTTCTCTTTCTTTATAAAAAACAAAAAGGTTATGCAGTTAATGTGTATAGTTAGTTATCTCAATGAATATCCAGCTGTACAATTAACTATAGTTTAAGTAGTGTAGTTGCTTTGCAGAAATTTAGTCCGTTGGATTAAATTTAGACACGTGTCATTCATCTAGTTGTGTATTGAGTGAAATTAAAGGGAAGGGGTAATGGAGAAGATCTAGATCCCCTATATTGGCGCGAACAGTAAGGGGTGGGACAGTTATTGTGCTTTCATTACCCATTTTGCCCTCATTACATAATTTTCAATCTAACGATGTAAAAATATAATATACATTCTTTTTCATAAACACAAATAATTAGACAAATACACTAAAATACAAATCATCAGATAGATACACTAAAACACAAATCATCAAATCCACCTTAACATGACTTAGTTTTGATATGACAAAAAAAAAAAAAAAATTCCTAAAAACTAATCACTTATTATCAAATCTTCAAATTCAAGGGTTCAAAAACCCATAACAATCAGTAAAAAAAACCCTTAAAAATTACTCCACTATATTTAAACTCTAAACCGAAGCAAAATCAATCTTCCTCTACTCTTTCAAACGCCCATTTGTTTTCTCTTCCTTGTTCCTGCGACATTCGTCCACTGTTGTCTCTTGCTCATTACAGCGGTGGCCAGAGGCTCAATTAAGACCTACTGTATAGCATTTTGATTAGTTTCGATTTTTTTCAAATATTTATCCCTTTACACTAACTTTAACCTTTTGCCATCAAACCTCGTTGATTCTCACCCAACTCCATTTCGAAGCATTTGTGTTTTGATCTAAGACATAAAAACTCCACTTTTTTGAGCCATACCTTACCATAAAAGTCATTATGAATACAATATTCTGATATATCAAGAGCTATACTATAGGATTGTACTTTCCTCAACCTCTATATTCAAAATTTTTAATCAGTCAACCATTAGATCCCATATCAACAGCGGTATTTTAGTGGAGTAAATTATCGATCTATATTTTAGTATACTTGTATAACAATCTGTGTTTTAGTGTACCTGTTTGACGATCTGTGTTTATGAAAAATAAGGTACATTATGATATAACTAGTTATTGTCTGTGCCTGAAGGCACAGAGTAATAAAAAATAGTAAACAATAAACATATTTGTAATGAGGGCATCGGTTGTAGTGAGGGTGAAAGGTGGTGGTGGTAGGAGACGGTGATGGTTGTGGTGGGTGGCAATGACTGTGGTGGCGGTGGTGGCGGCGATGGCATCGATGGCAGCAGCAGTGGTGGTGATGACGGTGACGGTGGTGGCGACAGCGGCGACAATGGTGGTGGTGGTGGCAGTGACGGCGGTGGTGGTGGCGGCGGCGACGACGACGGCGATGACAGTGGTGGTGGCGATGGCAATAGTGGTGGTGGCGATGGTGGTGGTGGTGGCGGTAGTGGTGGTGGTGGCCGCGACGACGACAGTGGTGGTGGCGACAACGACAGTGGTAGTGGTGACGGTAGTGGCGATGACGGTGGCGGCGGTGGCAGTGGTGGTGGTGGTGGTAGAGGTAGTGGTGGGGCGATTTTAAGCACTATTTTTTTTAAGTACTTATGAGAAATAATTTCTAAAAGTACTTTTAAAAAGTCACTTCAAACACACTCTTATGAGCCTATTTTTCCTATTAAATTTAGGGTGTTAATATTAGCCGTTAGATTAACTTTAAAGTAAAATTTAAAGCGATCTGGACCGCGAAAAGTAAAAGTCATTTTGTTTATCTTTTGAGATTTGAATTGTAAGCTACTTTATTATATAGATTAGTTATTGCATGTGCCTGAAGGATAAGAAAATGCCAAAGAAAAAGATGGACTTTAGATGTGAGTGTAAACTTATCAATTGTATTTAGCTTACATGTATGCTTTATTTTTCTTTAACTAAAAACTTGATAATGGTTGTTTGTAGGTTGGATCAGGCTCTAACACTGGGCAATTGCGTGATTATGGTGTTACTAATAATGCAACAATGGTACACATAGTTGTATTATTTATGTCAACCTATTATCTATGCTCACAAACATGTGCGATAGTTCCTAGTTATGACTGTTTATGCTCAAGAAAATTTAGTGTTGCTGTGTTTGATTCTTGAAATGACATGGAGGGGCTTTGGTTATTGTTGTTGTGTTGATGTTAGTTTGGTGGGCAGGGATGTGGAACTGGAACTACTATAGGTGGTCCACAAGAAGGTGGAACTGGAGCTGCTGCAAATGGCCCACATAGAGGTGGGCAAGTAGGTGGAACTGAAACTGTTGCAAGTGGTGGGCAAGGAGGTGAAGCTGTAACTACTGCTACTGGTCAAATTGCTTCTCAATCTTCAACATCTAATGCTAATAGAACTGATGCATTTCAGGTATAGTGAAATGACCTTTGGTAAAATTGTTAAATGCATTAAATCACATACATGCTGGAAATGTATTGAATTTGGGTAAGTGTGATCGTAGAGTCAAAGTCATTCAACTGAGAATGTGCCCCAAATGTTCGGTTCAACAAGGGCATCTCAGCTCATTGGAAATGCAAGAATGGAAGGTTTGGAAGCTATGCTAGGCAAGAAGGTTTGGACATTCACCTTTATAGTTAATCTTATATGCTATATACCAAAATTTAATAAAAGCAAATGATCATATGACTAATATGTTCACATTACTAATACATTTCTCAGGGACGAGGAAAGAAAAAAATTATGTCTTCAAGGGCTGGAGTAACAGAGACTGTCACTCAAGAAAGGAGTAGAAGAGGCAATGAACCTGCTGCAACTGAAGTGGCAGTGGAGTCTGAATATGCAATGTTCTGATTTTCTGTGCATATGTTTCTAGCTGGGAAAATTGCTTTTGTTGTTGGCATGGTTTAATTTGAGTAGGCAGGGGCTTTTGTTGGCAGTTTATCTTTTGTATGGTTTATTGAAAGTGCCTAGGTGAAAGGCCTATTTTTTTGGATGCTTGCATATATTTTTGGCTCCCTGCATATTTTGGATGCCTGTGTAGTTGATGTAAATGTAAATTATGTTTAGTCTACAAGGTTTGTATTATGAACACTTTCAGTAATATTTGGATGATAAATAGAAAATATTGCTTAGTGTTTTGCTGAGTTTGTTTTTATAGAAGCTCTTTGATATGCAGAGTGGCATCTAATATGGCAACACTACTTTAGCGGATGGTCTGAATCTGATTAAGCAGTATGGTTTATGTGGGTATCAAATTTTTATTGAATGTGATTCTCTATCACTTGTTAATTCTGTCTTAAGGAAGAGTGGATGTGCTTGGCATTATCTAAGGTTGCTGGATCAGATTTTGGACTTGTTGCAGAATATGAATTTTCAACTGATGCATATTTTTAGAGATGCCATTGGTGTAGCAGACAGACTGCAATGAGATCAGAGCTTGCTACCTTCTACTAGAGTACAAAGAATAGTTAGTAGAGGTACACTGCCTCTATAATGATTTTTCTGGGAAGGGAGTTTGATTCCTAGGGAGTACTGTTCATGTTGCCGGGTTGGAATGGCTACTTCCATGGTTGGAATGTTGTTTTCTAGCTTTTTTAAAGGATTAAAGCCTTGGAATGTAATGTTGGTTGACTTGTTAAATTCTTGTAATTTTTTTATTTATTCTATAAAAATTTCTTTAAAAAAAAAAAAAAAAAAGGTGTAGCAGACAGGCTGTTTTTGGTTGTGTTTCTATTAGGCGTTTTTGCCTTGGTTTTGCTTCTTGTAATATTCAATTTTTTGTAAATAAATAAAATTAAAAAAAAAAAATATGGCAGCACAAGTTGTTATAGACAATGCTCCAACGGTAATAAGATGGGAAGTTGGTTTGGGCTAAGACCAAGTGTTAGTGGGTCCCATATAAAGGGTAGATTGGGAAATTAATTTTATATGTTGTGATGATGTCATGAAATTAAAACGGCATACACTAACAGAGAATGGTGGAGGGGGTTATGTGTTACACACACACAAACCTTAGGGGGTCTACGTGTAATATGTCAAACTTCAGGGGGTCTAGGTGATTAAGTGACAAACCTCAGGGGTCTCAGTGTAATTTACCCATAGATTTTTTAGAATGTGTTTTAATTAGTTATTGGGCCTAGGGCCGGCCTCCAAAAAACACTACCATCAAATTCAGTCCTAAAAGGTGCCACAATCAATTGTTAAGACTTGGATCCATCAAAATGGGCCTTGAGCCCTATTGAATTCTCAATCCTAAAATGTAGGCCCAAATCCAGTCCTTCACAAACAAAGGAACCTCCCGCTCTTTCCACTCAATCTCTCTCTCCCGCTACCCAAACTCATCCCCTCTCTCTACGCCACTTCAAAACCTCATCTCTCTCTCTTTCTAAAATACACATCTGATCTCAGATTTTCAAAGATAGTCAGAATATGAGGGAAGAAGAGATAGAGAAGCTGAGAGGAGTGGTGAGGGACTGCGTGAGCAAGCACTTGTACTCATCGGCGATCTTTTTCGCCGATAAGGTTGCCGCATTCACATCGGACCCCGCCGACATATACATGCAAGCGCAAGCTTTATTCCTCGGCGGTCACTTCCGCCGCGCCTTCCACCTCCTCAACGCCTCCCAGGTCGTCCTCCGCGACCTCCGCTTCCGCTACCTCGCTGCTAAATGCCTGGTGAATTTCTTCCCAAATACACCTTTCGAGTTACATACATTATACATATGTATATATTGTTCAGATTTTGTCTGTTCGGGCTTTATTTTTCTTATCTTGGTTTGTGAATGAGGCGTTTCTGGTTTTTTTTTTTTTGGGGGGGGGGGGGGGGGTTTCGGGATTGCTTTGATGTTAGTCCTGGTGATAAAGTTTATTCTTTCTTGTAATGAAAATGCAATTGCTTGGTTTCAGTTGACTTTTGTGCTGAATGATGTCATCGTAGGTCTCACCAGGTTTGGATAGCTCTTGTATTGAAATGTCAAATTTTGGGCCTATTTATATGCATCCATATATGAATTTTCCGGGGTTTTGTATTATTATAGTAGTAAAGTCTCGTTTTTTTATAGGAGTGGGTGCTTGCTAGGCAGGGCACTCTTCATTCTTCATTCCAACTAAACTAACGAATGTCGAGTTAGGGTTTCTGCCTTGTTATCAAAACTGACAAAAAGGGAGTTGGGTAAAGCAAACTCCCTCCTTGGACGAGCAGATATATAGAAAGTGTGCCGTGCGTGATTCATAAGATTCTATAATAGCACCAGTATATTATTTCACTTAGCCTACCTCTCCCATGTCTTTCTTGGTTGGACCAACCCAACTGCGATTTCCTCCTGAAGTTCTTTGTTAGTCAGATAAAGAATTGGTTGCATATTTATGCTAGAATGAATGAATTGATGTGTTGTAAGAAAATGAGTTATGTTTTTGCAACATCCTTGCAAACCACATAAGCCTCCAATTTTAAGCAACTATTTTTCCGAAAAATCACGGAAACTTTTTGCAGGCTTAAATAAATAGTTTTGCAAAATTTTGAAACTGAGGATGGAAAAGATTTAATCTTTGTTTTCCAATTTAAGAGACTAGGAGCTGGAATTGTATAGCCAGCTTCTTGGAAATTGTAATTACTCAAATATTCAGAGGGCTACATGGAAGGCGCGTGGTTCATGGACAAGGCAATTTTGTTATGGCTTCATAATGTTAATTTATTACTTGGAATATATCTAACTGGAATGTTGTGATCAACTTACATGTGCCTGTGAGCTCCTTTTTTTCTTGACTTTCATGCAAGTTCGATTGCATATGTTATTTTTTTGTTATGTTGATTCTTGTTCTGACAAAATGCTTTGTTCTTACATTTTTGTTTAATTAAATACATATATGATTAGGAGGAACTGAAGGAGTGGGATCAATGTCTATTAATGCTTGGTGATGCCAAAGTGGATGAACATGGAAATGTTAGCGACACAAAGGATTGTAACGTCATATACTTGGATAAAGATGCAGAAGATCGCGAGATCAATGTAAGTTTCTTTCTTTGATATCCTTGGTTATGGGCAGGTTTCCATTTACGTTCATTGCATTCTCAACTTTTTCTCAACAATTGTGTGTCCCTTTTGAGCAATGAAAATACAATAGCACCAAATTTTACTTTTTTGAAGAAAGAACACGGCGTTAGATACTAGTGTAGGAGAGCAAAGTCTAGAAAAATGAGTTAATAATTGGACTTTCATTGTGTTGGTGGAAAATGTAGCTCTGCTACCTTAGATATGCTCTAGAAGCTGCTATTAGTCATGTGAGATCAAAATGCTCAAGTGATGATTGTGAAGCATGGAGAATTCATCGCAGGAATTGGTTGTATGCTGATGGAAGATAAAATGTGGCCTCTGATGCAAATCTCCAACATTGATTATTTGCTAACAGCTACATGTTTATAAATGATTTTACGGAATTTCACAAAACCAAATTGCAGTACTATAAACCTGAAGAGCTTATGCACATTCTTTAATTGTCTCCCTAATATATGTCATTTGTATGCTTATGTTTCAAATGAATCCGATATCTTGCATATTCTCTCCCGTGGAGAAAACATTTCTTTCATTTTGACAATTGTCATTCTTTATAGCTAGAGCTATTTGGGTCACTATGGGAGTTATAAGTAGAGCTATTTGTTGACCTTGCCATTTTGTTTGCATATTGTTTTTTGGCAGGGGGATAAAAGAGTCTTTAAACCTAGCATTGAGAAGTTGATATACCAGACAATAAGCATGACATGTAAAGTATTGATGTCATAGCATTCTCTCACTTTGTCAATTTACATAATCATGAAACTAATCCCCTACATATCTTGTTCGCTATCATCTCTAAGAGTTTGCGACAATCCATTTTTTGCAATGATATTGCACAATCTTAGTATAGATGTAGCATATTCAGTGGAGTAACTTGCTATACTATTGAGGTTTGAGCAAGGAAGTATAACTCTTCTATTTTATGACAGATATTGTCTGCAATATGCTTTCTAAGAGGCAAGGCATATGAAGCTTTGGAAAATCATGCCCAGGCTCGACAATGGTGAGTTCTCACTTCTCAGATATCATACTGGATTATGCAAAGTCTCATCCTCTTGATATAGTTCTTTGATAGGCTATACTCGATTTTGTGCTAGCATTGTTGATTAGATATGCATAATGACACTTCCTAGTTGAAAATTTTCATTCCATATTCGTGTAACCTTTATATTAATGTCTAAGGTGCCGTTTGGTAACTTCGTTTTTTGTTTTCATTTTATGGCCAAAAAAAAAAAAATATTTGATGAATGTTTTCGTTTTTTTTACTGCTCTGTTTTGAAAACAATGCCAAAATATGGAAACATTCAAAAAAGATATTTTTGAAAAAAAAAAAAAAAACACACGTGCAGCTTCAAAATGGGATTTAATGAGATTCTAGCTTTGATCATCCTAAGCAAAAAAAAAATGAATTTTCTTGCTTGAGTATAAAAAGCCCATTATCCTCTTTCCTTTTTTTTTTTTAATAAGATCCCTCTCTCTCTCTCTTTCTCTCTTGCCCTTCTATGTTTTTCTTGCTTGAGTTTTTTCAAGGGGTTGAGTGGTGGGTTTTGATGGTGGTGGTGATGGGTTTTGGGGGGGGAGGGTAGTGGAGTTGGGTGGTGGTGGGTTTTGGGGGTGCCAATAGATTTCGGGGGTGGGTGGTGGGTTTTGCCAGGGGGTGGTGGGTTTCGGGAGTGGTGGTGGATTACGGGCGTTTTGTAAGGGGGGTTGGGTGGTTGGTTTGGGGGGTGGTAGTTGTTAGAGTAATCTAGTATATTAGCATTAGGGGTAGATTAGTCATTTATGTTATTATGTTTTACCCTAGTATATAAGAGACTGTTATTGTGTAGTTTATTGATTAGTCTGTAACACTCTGCTTATTCTTAATAGATTTCCCTTCTTTCATTGATAAACATTAACATGGTATCAGAGCATTGATCCTTTAACCCAAATAATAATTCATGATTGAAGTTTAGAAGAAAACCTGGTGAACCCGACGTGAACGATGATGAACAGTACTGACGTCATCATCGCCGACAATGACGTCATCACTTTCCGATCGTAAATACCCCCATCAGGATCGAATCTTCATGGGCTTCTCAATGGTATGCTTCTCCTTCTGTTTTGAGTTCATCTGATAAGGGTTTCTATTTTTTGAATATTTTTGAGAAAATACGTATAGATTTTCCGATCTGTTATACCCGGCATTCTTTGCCAAAATTTTTGGTTCCAATCAGTCAAGAGAGGTGCGACTAAGAGTCTAGAATGCTCATCTGAGTGATTCAAGGCTGTGTAGTTGATTTGAGATGAGATTTGTATGGTTTGAGGCTGTTCGGTGTTCCGTCTTCTGCGTTTTGGTTGTGCTCTGTTTTTCTTGGCTTTGATTTTGGTTGTTCACAGTGCACCGACTAAGCTTTAGTTGTCCTCTATTTTCTTGGTTTTGAATTTGGCTGTTCACAGTGCACCGACTGGCTGTTCATAGTGGTCTCTCTTGTTCGGTTTTGCTCGGCTTGGCTTCACAGTGCACCGACTGTTTGTGATTGCTGTTCTGTTGTTGGATTTGGGAAGTGGTTGTTTATTGATTTGCTGGGTTGCTGAATTTTTGCTGAAAATCTAGTTTCATTGTTGTTTTCTGCATTATTTTGGGTATAATTTTGCTGAGATCATTGATTCTTTGTTAACATTATGGCAAGTGGACATTCTGATTCTCTTCAGGCTATTAGTGTCAGATTAAATGGTGAAAATTATGTATATTGGTCTTATGTTATGAATAATTTCTTGTTGGGGAAAGAGATGTGGAGTTATGTTAGTGGTGTTTTGCAAGCTCCAACAGATTCAAAGGAAGAGAAATATGCTGACTTAAAGAATACCTGGGAAGTCAACAATGCTAAAATCATCACTTGGATTAACAACTCAGTTGATCAGACCATTGGTGTGCATTTGGCTAAGTTTGACACAACCAAGGAGATTTGGGATTATTTAGCTACATTGTTTGTTCAGTCCAATTTTGCAAAGAGGTATCAGCTTGAACATGAAATTCGAGCTACACGTCAGGGTGATAAGACCATACAGGAGTTCTACTCGGTTATGACTGGATTTTGGGATCAGTTAGCACTTGCTGAACCTGCTGAATTGAGTACTCATATAGTGTATCGTACTTTTAGAGAGGAGCAACGGTTGGTACAGTTTTTGATGGCCCTTAGAGATGACTTTGAGGGCCTTCGTGGTTCTATTCTCCATCGTCTCCCACTTCCCACAGTTGATGCAGTAGTGAATGAGTTTCTGGCTGAAGAGGTTCGACTTAAGACTCTTTCTGGAAAGGGTCTTCTTCCATTGCCTACTCAGACTGTACTAGCTGTACCACCCAGAGAGATTTCTCACTCACAGACTAAATATCGGGGTCGAGCCGCTTCAGATGAGTGTAGTTTTTGTCGTGAGAAGGGTCACTGGAAGGCTCAATGTCCTAAATTGGTGAACAAGAATGCCAAGGGGGTCTTCCATCAGCCATTTAAGCCCAAAGATCGTCATACAGCCGCAGTTGCTTCACCAGTGGATGAGACACTCCCATAAGCTCCCAACATGACTATGATAGCTGATCAGTTGCAGAAACTTCTTTCCCTTCATCAACCTGGTGCCCTATCAGTTTCTCCCTCCACAGGTTCATTTACTACTGGTCCGTCAGGTATATCTCGAACTGCCTGGGTCTTTGACTCAGGAGCTACCCATCACATGACTAGTAATTCTTCCTTATTTGTTTCTATTGTTTCCCCTCCCTCTATATCTGTCCTTGCAGCCAATGGCACCCAAATGTCTTTGACTGGTGTTGGAACTATCGTGTCTTCTCAACTTACACTTCCTGATGTCTACTATATTCCTCAACTTACCTTAAATTTAATATCTGTTAGTCAGTTGTTTGATTCGGGATTCTTAGTTCACTTTTCTTCTACTGGTTGTGTTGTGCAGGATCCACGGTCCAAGAAGCTGATTGGGACAGGCCATAGAAATGGAGGGCTATATGTGTTGGATGAACTTCATGTCCCTGAAGTTGTTGCATCTACTGTTGATTTATCCTCTTTTCAATTGAGTCCAAAATCATCTAGTTTTTATTTATGGTATTCTCGTTTAGGTCATGTTTCTCATTCTCGTTTAAAATTTTTAGCTTCTACTGGTAGTTTGGGTAGTTTAGAGTGTCATGATATTTCAGATTGTAGTGGCTGCAAGTTGGCTAAATTTACTGCATTACCATTTAATAAAAGTATTTCTCGTTCTCTTGCACCTTTTGATCTTGTACATTCTGATATTTGGGGACCAGCTCCTATTGCTACAAAAGGGGGGTCTAGATATTATGTTTCTTTTATTGATGATCATACCAGATATTGTTGGGTGTATCTAATGACACGTAGGTCTGAGTTCTTTTCCATTTTCACTACCTTTCGTGCTATGGTGCGTACTCAATATTCTTCTATCATCAAATGCTTCCGCTGTGATCAAGGTGGAGAATATTCTTTTAATGTTTTTCGTGATTTGTTGAAATTTGATGGTACTATTTTTCAGTCTTCTTGTACTGACACGCCTGCTCAGAATGGAGTAGCTGAACGGAAACATCGTCACATTATTGAGACAGCTCGTTCTTTGTTATTGTCATCTAGTGTCCCTAGCTCTTTTTGGGGAGAAGTAGTTCTTACAACAGTTCATCTGATAAATTGCATTCCTACAATTCTTAATTCTGGTGTCTCGCCTTTTGAAACATTATGTGGTAAGACACCTGATTATTTCTCCTTATGTGTGTTTGGATGTACATGTTTTGTTCTACTACCTAGTGTTAATCGTACCAAACTCTCGGCTCGTTCAGCTCTATGTGTTTTTCTTGGCTACGGTGAGGGACAAAAGGGATTTCGGTGTTATGATCCTAGTACACAAAAACTCTATGTTTCTCGTCATGTTGTCTTTATGGAGCATATTCCTTTTTTCTCTATTCCATCTAGTTCTTCATCTCTGCATAAATCTGATCTTATCTATCTTGATCCCTTTACCTCTAATGTTTCTTCTGATTCCTATGTTGGTGATATGACTGTGGCTGATCTTCCCTCCTCTTCTTCTTCCTCTTTGCCTGATCTGTCTGTTACCCGTCCCCCGATTGTGCATACTTATGTTCGCAGGACTTCTACTGTCTCCTCCACGGATGTTGTGCCTTCATCTGCACCTCTTGGCTCCCAATCAAATTCTGACACCGTGGATCACACTCCCCGTTACCCTCAGCGCACTCGGATGTGTCCTGACAGGTTTGGTTGGTCCAACTCTTGTTACTCTTCTGATTTTTGTTCTTTTCTGACTTCTATACATTCTTTGTCTGAACCAACCTCCTATAAGGAGGCTATACTTGATCCTCTTTGGCAACAGGCTATGGATGAGGAGCTTTCTGCGTTACATAAGACTCAAGCTTGGGAGTTGGTGCCTTTACCTCCTGGTAAACGCCCCATTGGTTGTAAGTGGGTTTATAAAATCAAAACCCAATCTGATGGTTCTGTGGAAAGGTACAAGGCTAGATTAGTGGCCAAGGGATTTGCTCAAGAGTATGGGCTTGACTATGATGAGACATTTGCTCCAGTGGCTAAGATGACCACGATTCGCACAGTAATTGCTGTGGCAGCTGTTCGTCAGTGGAGCTTATCTCAGATGGATGTGAAGAATGCTTTTCTTCATGGTGATTTATCTGAAGAGGTCTATATGACTCCTCCTCCTGGATTGCCTTGTAGTTCTGGTCATGTGTGCAAACTTCACAAGGCTTTATATGGTCTTAAACAGGCCCCGAGGGCATGGTTTGCAAAATTCTCTTCAATCATATGTGATTTAGGCTTCTGTGCTAGTGATCATGATCCTGTTCTCTTCCTTCGATCCACTTCTTCTGGTTTCATTCTTCTATTACTTTATGTGGATGACATGATTATTACAGGTGATGACAATGCTGGAATTCAGTTGTTGAAAACTTAGTTACAGGATTATTTTGAGATGAAAGATTTGGGTCCATTTCGATATTTCTTAGGGATTGAGGTTGCTTCCTCTCCCAAGGGTTATCTTCTTTCTCAGTCAAAATATGCCTCAGATGTTATTCAGTGAGCTTGCTTATCGGATACTCGAACGGTTGACACACCCTTGGAGCTCAATGTTCGGTATACTTCTTCTGATGGTACTCTCCTGCCTGATCCTACCTTATATCGTACTGTTGTTGGGAGTTTGGTGTATCTTACTGTAACTCGTCCAGATATTGCTTATGCGGTTCATGTGGTTAGTTAGTTTGTTGCTGCTCCTACCACACTTCACTGGTCTGCTGTTCTTCGGATTTTTCGATATTTGCAGGGTACGCTACATCAGAGTTTATTATTTTCTTCCTCTTTGTCTCTGGAGCTACGTGCCTACTCTGATGCGGATTGGGCGGGTGATACTAGGGATCGTAAATCTACCACTGGTTTTTGTCTCTTTCTTGGTGATTCTCTTATTTCATGGAAAAGCAAGAAACAAACTGTTGTAGCTCGATCTTCTGCTGAAGCTGAATATCGTGCTATGACATCTACCACAGCAGAGATAGTTTGGTTGCGTTGGTTGCTTGCTGATCTTGGCATTTGCTTGACTACTCATACTCCTATGTATTGTGATAACACCAGTGCAATCCAGATTGCTCACAACTCGGTGTTTCATGAGCGCACCAAACATATAGAGATTGATTGTCACTTTGTGCGTCATCATCTTCAGTTGGGCACGCTCTCCCTCTCATATCTTCCTTCAACTATGCAGTTGGCAGATTTCTTCACCAAATCTTACACTATTGCGCGCTTTCGTTTTCTTCTTGGCAAACTCTTGATGTTGGATGCTATCACATCATGAGTTTGAGAGGGGATGTTAGAGTAATCTAGTATATTAGCATTAGGGGTAGATTAGTCATTTATGTTATTATGTTTTACCCTAGTATATAAGAGACTGTTATTGTGTAGTTTATTGATTAGTCTGTAACACTCTGCTTATTCTTAATAGATTTCCCTTCTTTCATTGATAAACATTAACAGTAGTGGGGTTGGGTGGTGGTTTTCGAGGGTGGTGGTGGTTGGTGGTGAATTTCGGGGGTGGTTGGTGGGTTTCAGTTTGGGTGTTTGGTGGTGGTAGGTTTTGCAGAAGGGTTGGGTGGTGGGCTTTGGTGGTGTTGGGTGGTTGGTGGTGTTAGGTGGTTGGTGGTGGTGAGTTTTGGTGGTGTTGGATGGTGGATTTTTGGTATAATACCAAAAATATTTTTTATTTTTGTTTTTATAATTTTTTAAATATAAATGACTATCAAACATGTTTTATATTTTCATTTTTTATCACCAAAAAAAATAGTTTTTTTTTATAAAAAAAATATAAAAACGAAAACGTTACCAAACGCATCCTAAGTATGTCTATTCATGTTTCCTAAAGTCAGCATTCATGAGCTGTGTTTGGAAGTTCATGAAAATGCTGAAATTCATAGAATGTTGAACGAGGCACAAAAAATGAAATAGGATATTTAAATGATGAATGAAGAGATTGATATGCTCTTAGGCATAGTTTTTCATCATAGATATAGAAGATACTTTTGGATGTTGAAGAATAGCACTTCATAGAAGTTCTATTCGTCATTTGATGTGATTCGGGGACAGGTCTCGTCGTAGGAGAAGCACTACTTTAACTGGACCCCAGTTTCATCCTGTGCACACATTGGTTTAAATTCTATGATCCTGACTGGTTCCTGAACATGAGAAGAAAGACAAGGATCCTTGGTTGGGCTTCTTTTTATATTATTGACAATTGGTGAAAAGTTGAATTGGATCCTTAGTTGGGCTTGTTATCATTGAAAATTATATTATTGTAAATGATAAAAAAAAATGCCAAGTGTGATGCCTATACTTAATTTATGATGAAACAAAGTGGAGGCATATTGGTTTGTTACTATTTTTTTTCCTCCTGCTTAGGTTTTCATTTCACTCTGACCTTTTCAATTCTTTTCATGCTTTTCTTTTATTGTAGTCAAACAATTTGTTTGTTTTATTTATTGCTTCTATGCTGAATATGAACTTATCTATTAGTGATGGAGCTTATCTAATCTTCTCTGTTTGGTATGCATGAAGGTACAAAGCTGCTATCAAAGCTGATCCATTATGTTATGAGGTATGCATCCTGGATTACAAACATGGTTACCATAATTCACTAAACCATTAACGACCCACGATCTAGGTACATAGATTTTAAACGAGGTGGTTTTGCGATCCAAATCACCAAAATAGACGACCCCAAATTGTAATACTAACCTTAAGTCAATTCGCTTTAAAATATGTAGTACTATAGTTATCAAAATCGTACGATTCACGATTCGATTCGATTCGTACGATTCGGTTCGATACAGGTACAAAACGATTTGTATCTTATATGAGAATTGTTTTAGAATTGAATCGCACCTGAATCGTACGATTCGATTTGTACCGCACGAATTGCATGATTCAATCACTTTTTTTTAAAACCTAATTTTTTTACAAAACGACGTCGTTTTGTTCGCTAAACAGTAAAACAATGTCGTTTTGTTTGCAGAGGAACCCACGCCCTAATAAAAACTCAACATTTTTGCTCGTTCTCTCTCTGACGTCGTCTAAAGCTCATCTTACGTTGTCTAAAGCTAAAGGTCACGGTTAACGCTCTCGCATCATCGATTGTTTTTTGCTCTCAATTCTTTCATGGGTAATTTGTTAGGTTCTAATTTTTTGTTTCAAAATGTTGGCCAATATGTTTTCTCCCAATTAATTTTCTTATTTGTTCTTTTTCCATTCATGTTTGTAACTTAATCTATACTGGGTGTCACTATTTTGGTTCTTGAATAGTCATGGTTCTTTAATGATTTTTTTTTTTCAAGTTGTTGAATTTGAAAATGGTTAAACAAAAAACTGAAAATGAAGGAAAAGGCTAGCGTCTTTTCATTTAGACGACGTGAATGTGATTATGTCAATTAATTATTTTTAGAATGCAATAATGTTCAATATTCAATATTTTGTGTATGTTAAATATGTAATATTATTTTTTATTTTTGTTTAAATTTTGTATCGAATCTTACGATGCACGATTCGATACGATTCACGATTCTCAAATTTAGAATTCTGATTTACGATATGAATCGCGATTTGACAACTATGTGTAGCACAAATATAAAATACATATTAATTGACTACATGTATATAGATTTATAATTATATATTGTTTTAGATAATAAGAAATCAAGCACAACTATAAGATAAATGGTAACTAATTTTGTGTTTATGAATGTTCTGTAATATATAATGTTGTATAGTAGTGAAAACGATATACATAGGAGTTCCATAATGAATTGCGACCCAAAATACCATACCAGCTAAACCTACTCCTATCATACCGCGTACCTACGAAAATGTCGTACCATGTACCCATACCTATACCACGTATCAAAACGACCCACGATCCGGGTAACATTGGTTACAAAAAGCATGAAATATGTGATTTATTATCATCATCATCATCTTTAGTGTTTCACTATAATTTAATGTTTGTTTAGATGTTACTCTGTATCATGAGTTCCAAACTTATGCTGCAGTAGAAAGATGGGACCTTATCCTTCCTTGCTTATTGGCTGTAAATTTCTGTAATGCAAATTGTGAAATTTTGTCCTCAAAGATACTTTATTGCATGAAATTTTGTCCTGAATTCCCGTTTGTTTTGATTGTTTTTACTGGTCATTTTAAAATAATGTTGGCAGTCTGGATTTAGTTCATTCTTTACAGATTTCTTGTGACTATGATTCAATTTTTCACTTCCCGTCTTTCATGTTTAGGCATTTGAACGTCTGATTGAGAATCACATGCTCACATGTGAAGAAGGTGAGAATTTAACGACTTTAGTCATTTCTGTAAGTTATACAAGGAACAAACAGAGAAGTTAATTCCTATCTAGGTTGTGAATTTATCTGTTCGTCATTGCCACTCTCAATTAAAACTCCATCTTATGAATCCTCTGCAAGATGCATTTGATTTTATTTTTGCCTTTGTATTATTCCAAACAACTTTACATTTTGGTTCAGAGAATCCATTTGATTTGACATTGAATTTCAGAGAAAAATCTTCTTTCGTCACTACAATTTGCTTCTGAAGATGGTTGGCTCTCTTCATTCTACTCGTGTTTGATAAAGAAGGTAATCATTTGCCACTAGAATATGTTTTAACTTGTGAATTGTGTTGGTTTGTTAGATTGGGTGATAAACATGCTTAATTCGTAACCTTGCTTGGCACTTTTAATCTATTTATAATACACTTTTATTGAATATATTGTACTTACACTGTTTTTTTGTGTGTAATGACTCATTATGTTTCATTATATTATCCAGTATGACAAAGAAAATGTTGTAGAAGCCAAATTCAGAGAACTAGAGCAAGAAAGTTCTGATATAACCACTTCAAGTCAGTCCTTCATTTGTACACTTAGAAATAACACTGATCTTTTGTCCTGCAAAGCTGAATACTACCATCAGTGTGGAGAATACCAGAAATGCTTTGAACTAACTTCCATGTAAGTTGGTCACTGATTTCAAATGGAATGATGCTATCACCTTTTGCTTTATCATGGCCCCTTTCATGTTTGTTGCACCAAATGTAATCAGATTGCTTGAAAAGGATCCTTTCCATCTAAAATGTACACTGGTGCATTTAGAAGCTGCTATGGAACTTGGACACTCAAATGAGCTCTATCTTATGGCGTGCAATTTAGTCAAGGACTATCCTCAAAAGTGAGAATGCTTCTTATTATTTTAAGTTGCAATTTAGTCAAGGACTAGGCATTAAGGCCAATGGGGCATTTCATTTATTTTGTGATGGTTTATACTTCGTATTGAAGTTTACATTGTGGTAGCAGGCCAGGTTATTTTTGTCCTCACTTCATATCTGTTCTGATGCCCAGCTTAAAAAAACAATGGAGAATCATAGTTTCCATCTTTCTTTGAAAAAGTTCTATTTCAATGTTCTGCTTGCATTAAGTTGTTAGCTTCTAAGATTTGTTGTTTCCAGGGCTCTGTCATGGTTTGCTGTTGGATGCTACTACTCCTGTATTAAGAAGTATGATCAAGCTCGTCGTTATTTCAGGTAGTATTGATACACTCCCAATTCAATTCATCCAAACCATATTCAGGTGATGCTGGTATATATGTCTTTGAGTTGCATGGTCTCCTCAACATTTAGTTGCTATCTTACAGTTGCATCTTGTTTTATAGTGTACAATTTATTTTGGAGAGGCTTGGTTTTGTTCAGTTTGGAATCCGACAAAACTAGTTAAAGCTCTTTGAAATGCTTAGGCTATGAATGATATTCATTATACTTCTAGGGAAGCAACATGTTTTCCACTAGTGCAATTAGAGTAACTCTCTCCTTAGGCTATAAATTGGTGCCATCTTCCATCAACAAAACACTTGCTTTTGCGACCCTATATGAATATCAGAATTCCCTGATCTATTTGCTAAGCATTCAGGAACATTTTATCGAAAAATTTTGAGTGTCTTTCATGCATAAGTGTATGAAGCAAAATATCAGTTTTGTCAACTTTCTTGGGTGAAGCTCTCTTTGAATGTGTTTGATTACACTGGCTTGAGGTTAATGATTGGCTTGGCTACAAAACCTCCGCGTAGCCCAAAAATCCCATAGAACCTTACACTCAATATCTCACCAAAACCCAATGGTCCCAATCCACTGCTTTAACGTAATTTGTTGCATCACTACATGATGCCTTCACTACCATATCACCTTCTTAAACAAACTCTTTGAAGGAGATGCAAGCTGCTCATCAATTGTTGAGCCTTACAACTCTTCAAGAGCTAGTACAAAGGGAGAGCAAGAAAAGGATACGAAAAAGAAAGAAATCTTTTTTCTCATTTATTCTCTTTGCCCGAAGAGGCACATCTTTCTCACTTTCTTTATCTCAAGGTTCTATTTACATTAGTAAATAGCATTTTGGGTAGCTTTAAACCATAGCACTGCTGTTCCATAGATACCATAGGAAACCATTACCTGATGCATCCTTTGGTAAATCAGTGGTATTGAGTTTTCCTATCACCAACCCCAAAACTGTAATCGAAATCGTAAAATCACAAATGTCTCCATTTCACAGCATTCAATTCATCGCCATAATGTCCCCTACACTACTGTTCCTGAGGAAACCCTTCAATTTGAATTCACTTGTTAAGTGATAGCATATAATCTCTTGCTAACTTGCCGGTTTATGTGGGCCATGTAGTCCAACTATTGAATCATATCTGTCAACTGTGTTATACATGTGAAAAGGCTAATCAGTCATCAACTTCGTCTTTCACGCCTAATAAATGAACATTAAAAATAATCTTGTTACATATTGCAGATTAGTTAAGGAATCCTGGTCTTTTGTCAACGCATTGCGGTTTGCTACTTCTGTTTTTCTCCTGTTTTCTTGGTGTAATAGTGGCACTAGGTCCTTAGGAGTTCTGCATTTGTGAAAGTAGGAGATGAAAACTTGAACCATTTCGAGAAGTGAACCTCCAAGTAAGAACTACAGAGGTAGTGACCATGTTAAGCTTGAAGAGCATCACAATCAATATGACATTGAGAGAAGGGAGGGTGCGGGTTATTTCTTACCTTCCAACCATCTGCCTATTTCAGAACATAAGATCTCTCACTCACACGTACTTTTGTTGGAGGGGCAGTCTTGAACGTGACACTTATTGTGAAACATGTTATGGATATGCACTACAAGTTGGGATTTGTTTAATCGCCTTCACTTATGTAAGGTTGCTATGGAGATGGTCCATCTTTTCCGCCTTTGTTTCACTTTCTCGGTCCTTCCATGGTGGATTTGGAGGAGCATGTATCTTCTCCCGAAGCATACATTCTTTAGTTGAACGTGAACTGGTTTGTCTTTGGGGACAAAGTGGAAAATAAGTGTCTTTTGATTGGAAGAAGGATGTTTAGAAAGTAGAAACTACTGTGTTGTTCCATTTTTGATCCCCTTATGTTTCAGTTATTCTGGCTGGTTTACCATTCTTTCTTGCACAAGTCCTGGGAAGCCGTTACGTTTCTTCAGTTGTTTTACTTCCGTCTCAGGAGTTGAATGTTTATTAGCCTAAGAATGTTGGCCTCGAGTAGTTGTCTAGGGAGTTGGCTTTTAGTTAACATGCAATGGTGGATGGGATGGCCTAGACTGTAGCTTACCAACCAACCACTTCAGGTTCAGTTTTTTCCATGCCTACTCGATTCATGTGGTTTATGTTTATGGGTTATTGTGTTAATCTGTGTGGATTAGGTTAGTCTTGGTTCAAAATAGGCTGGATATACACATGTGTTAACCACCAACACCCCCATCCCAAAGAAAACAAGAGATACTGGCTGCCTTTCAGGCTAGTGATTATCTTTTTTTGATTCGTTATTATGTACTCTGCTCATTCTTTGAGTCTTTTATACTCTTTAGAATGTGCCCCTGAGATTTGATCTCTCATTGGTTTTCTTATTTGACAGCAAGGCTACAAGTCTAGATGGAACATTTCCCCCATCGTGGATAGGTTACGGGAATGCTTATGCTGCTCAAGAAGAGGGTGATCAAGCAATGTCAGCATATCGAACTGCTGCTCGTTTGTTTCCTGGGTAATATAAATTTATGTTTTCTGTTTGGTTTGTGTAGAACATTTACTTGGAGATAGAGAGGAAAGTACACCAGTGCAGTGCTTTCTACCAATTGTGTAAACCTTGAGCATGCCAATGTGGCCAAAGGAAACTCTCTAAAATTAAAAGGCCTTTTTTCCCGGAGAAAAAATGTATGAAAATTATAGAGAACACAGAGGTAAATTATTAGTGGGAAGGGTATTAAACAATTAAGAAAATATGGAGAAATAAATTTAGAACAAAAGTTGGATAAGAAGACAAGGACCATATGAAGGAGGGATTAATTGCCTGCCTTGATCCATAGATGGTTAAGAAGTCTTACATCAAATATACTATATTGCTATGGATTCAAAAGTGATGTAGTTCAAGATTTCAAATCCAAGATAAAATTGTCTGTTTCCAAACAAAAGTGTCAAGATGTATAGAGTTATGACCCTGACCCATGACCCATGACCCAAACCAAATATCGGCGAAGCTAGTTTAATATTCTTCTCCATTTAAAAGTTGGCAGAATTTCACCTTTAAGTTTTCCAACTTCCAAATGTACTACAATTGCTTGGTGTTAGATGTTCCTAAAATTTGAATTCTTTGGTGCCTTGCTTTGAATCCCAGAATATTTATCTTCGATTTACAATGTAGTAGGGTTCCCGCCTTCATGTTTGTTAGTGAACATGCAATCTTATTCCATTTCATGGTTGTGGCTACTATCAGTATTGCTTTACTAATGTATTTTTAGTTATGCATGGTTGGGTCCTCTTATTACTTAATCAGCTATGGATTCTCTTTTACAGGTTGAATGTTGACATTCTCTTATTCCAGGTGTCATTTGCCAACTTTGTACATTGGGATGGAATATATGCGAACCCACAGCTTCAAACTTGCTGAGCAGGTGACATATATTGGCGATTCTCCTCTATAATTATACTAGTAATAACCCGTGCTTAAAGACACTGTATAACCGCAAAAAAATGTCAATTTGGAACATTTTTTATTCCTTTGTTTTAATTAAAGACATTGAAATCAATGTGGATCCCGATATTTTTTCCAAAAACTTTTGACAAAGTTTCCTCTAAAAGTAGGAACCCAACGAAATATCAATCTATGTAAAAAATTTATATATCTCATAATCATTCCCAAACTAATTCCAAAAGTCATTATCTCATCAAACTCCGGTCTAAAATAACTATTTATTTACTACCACGACAGAATAATAATAGCTAACTCCTTTAAACATAAGAATTCAAACATAAAAATTCACGTACATACAAAGATGTTCATTAAGAATAATGCAATCAAACATCAACTCATCAATCCACGAAAACATTTTAAGATTATCAGAGGCCATAAGGTCAAAATGAATTCAACTACATCATCCTTGAAAATATTTCTAATCCAAGAAACAATTTGATCAAACATCCCAACAAAATCAAAAACCATTCTAGAGCATCTGGATTCTGATTGAAAATTACCAACCTGATAGCTCATCAAATATAAGCATGTTAATATGTTGAAACATGTCTATGAACCTATTAATTTCATTAAGGTTACTCAAATTAAACTAAAATTCACAGAAGTTCAAATTAAGCGAAATTAAAGTTCACAATCCAAACTAAAAATAAAGTAAAATTTATATTTGAACCAGGAATAAAATGTACATGACCAATGCAAATAAAATACACAACAAATCAAAGCCAAAACTCTCACTTCAAAGCACCACGGAGGAGTAGTTGTATAACCCAGACTAACTGTCGGTATTGAAGAGACAAACCTAAAAATTATAAAAGAATCATAAATTTAAAGGAGCACAAATAAAAAAAAAAATTTATTAGACTAAAGAAACTAACAACTTCCAACAACTACATGATGTGTTTGGGTGCCTCCTTTAAAGAAGTTTTTGTAAATGACAATGTCCATTAATCCCAAATAAAGGCGTGTGTTCAAACTATAAATGTGTTCATAGTGTAATCTCCAAAATGGTAATAATTCTTCAAACCAAAGATATGAAAAACATTCCATCAGATTATTCTCAACAAACCTAACTTAATACAACACCTCAAAGAAAACTCTATCTGTGTGCGTGTATTGTTTGTATGACAGAAATAGGGGGAGAGTTCAAACTATTTATCGAACTCACCATTATATCCTTGTGTTGCCTTATCACAAATATTTACCAGGTTGGTTGGTTGTGGTTGTTCCATGGCAGAGAAGAAGGAGAGGTAAGAGAGAGAGACTGGGCTAGGTATCTACTTTGGGCGGGATTTCTTTTTTCTTTGGATGCATTGTGTACCATCCGATCCAATGAGATGGATTTGGATGAAATTTGAACCATTGAAATGTAATTAGAAATCTGGATCCTTCTTGTAACTTTGGGAATTCAAAAACAACTATGTCTTATTATTAAAGATAATGATCACCTAAAATGCCAAACCCCTAATTTGTCATACCAACGACTTCATTTCACTAACCAAACTTCACTAAATTCTTACCTCAAATTACAATTACAATAATAAACTCTCAAACACACCATAATTCAATCACACAATAAAATCCATAAAAACCACCAATCAATTCATCTGAAGTGCATCAATATCTGCTTCAAATCAATGTCCTTTAGTTGTTGCCACCAAAACAGTCACCTTCTCTCCTAACGTCGTAACCAAAATCTACCACCAATCTACAATCAAGGAATCCTTTATTAGTCCTGGTCATCAATCTTTTATCTTGTCCTCATGGTTGCAAACAATATTAAAACCAACCTATTCAATTCAAAAATATATAAACAATTACAAAAATGAATCAAGAATTGCCCAGTTGTATTTTTCATCTCCAGGTCCAATTTATCAATTTGTGCATAACATAATGCTTAGACTTATTTAACTTAATTAGCTTTCAGTAAAACATAACCAGTTAGCAAAAACTTAAAGGGGCACATCATAGCATAAATAATTATATGAACTCACCAATACTTTGAACCTAGTTCAACACGGAATCAGAGTCTATACCTAAAAGTAAGTTGCATGAACAAATCATCAAACAAAAGAAACTACTAAATCAATGGTAGTAACGAAAAACCAATAGAAATGCAAACCCATGAAATTGGCGATGAAGAGGTTGAATAAATCCGACACCGCCTACAAAATTTATGCAACACTTATCATAAAAAATTGATTTCAAAACCTAACTATGTATTGTGGGTGGGTGGGTGTGTGTTGTGCTTGTGCGAGTGTTGTGTGTGTGTGTTGTGCGAGTGTTGTGTGTGTTGAGTGCTATACTTGTGTGTGATGCGTATGGGGGTATGTGTATGTTGTGTGCATGTGTTTGTGATGTGGTGCATGTGTTTGTGTTGTGTTGAAGAGAAGAGAAGAGAAGAGGGAGAAGGGAAACTAAACTTAGAGAGTGAGACAATCGTCGGAGTTGGACTCTGGGATGGGGGATTCTGAGGGGAAGGAGAAAGGAAAAGAGAGGAAAGAGAGGCGGGTTAAGAGGGAGAAGAGAGAGAGAGTTGTGAAAGAAAAAAAAGAAGAGGGAGAGGTACTTGGGCTCGGTGCGATGTGTGTGTGTGAAAAGGTGAGAGTGCAAGAGAGAGAGGTACCTGGGCTGGTTGATTGGAGGTACCTGGATAGTAGTGGTGTTATCGTCCGAGTTGGGGTCTTTTGGAAGAGAGAGAAAGAGTCTCACTTGGGGGGGGGGGGGGGGTTGGGTAGTGTGTAAGGGTTGAGTAACGTGTAAGTGTTTAATTTTTGGGCAAAATTTTTTTTTTGTATGGGATGTATTGTGAGCCTTTGGATTAAATTGGAAGAATTGAGATGAAATCTAGAGTATTGAGTTCAAATGTGATTGAATCTAAACCGTCCTTATGCTTTCCCAACTTTGGAGATTCAAAATGGACTCTATCTTACTATTATAGATTTTGGCTTGATTTTTCAAACTCATCTTAGCAAAACCTGAAATTTGGTATCTTACTTGAGCATTTTGTTGTTTCGTGATGAGTCTCGGAACATGGTTTGCATCCTTGATAGTGCTATTGAACTTCGACACAAATTTTTGTTGTTGCCGCCATCTGGAGTCATTCTTGTTCTAATGAACTCGTTTTGCAAGTGTCATTCTTATTTTTGTGAATATGCACTTTGTTTTCATGTCACTTTATTTTGTGGCAAGAAGTGGCATTACAAATAGTTTACACTTCCAAAAGGAGACAAATTTTTTCATATTTTTTGTAAAAGATAAACAAGAAAAATAGAATGCACTCAACTCGTTACTCTATCTTTAGCATGATCCTCCTCATCATCATTTTTTACCACTCTCCTTATCCACTCTTCACTCAGTTTCTTCAGGAGCTTACGAGCAAAGTTTCGGTGCGTATACCTTTATGTTTGTGTCATAGTACCACAAGTTCCAAATAAGTCCCATATTTGTCCAAAAGGGGTTGACATACCTTGTGATCCTCTTGATGAATAAATTCAGTCTGCAGTCAAAATATTTTCTTTTTAGCTGCGAGTTTGAACCATAGGAGTCCACCTCGAAATAATTTGATCTGCTAGCATTGGTGCGAATGCTTACAGTGGTGCCTGACATTTTGATAACTTTCTAGGTTAAGAGTTAGTAAATTTGAGTGTTACTGCAAGGGTCTCTTCGACTGAGACTGGTGTTTCACCTTATGCCATTTACTCAAAAGTTGCGAAGCCTTTCTGTTACAAAATATTACTAACTATTTTTGGGGCTTTGAAATTTACTGATAATCGAAAAATGGGACAAACTGGTGGAGCCTTTGATGATTGGTTGGCTAGCGATTGCAGTGAGCATGCACTGATAGATATCATAAAAGGATTGTTGATGTTTGATATGTGTTTGCAAATTTGTTTGTGAAAGCATGTATTTTCATCAATTGTGGATGAATGATGTTCCCTACTGAAAAGTTAAAATTGTGAGAATTTTTTCCTGTCTCAAGTGTTCTGATAGGATTCCGTCTTTAGTTTTTCATGCAGGCGAAGACAATATGCCCTTTAGATCCACTTGTATACAATGAACTTGGAGTGGTTGCTTATCATATGAAGGAGTAAGGAATCATGTTGCTCATGAAATATTATGTTTTTTTCTTGCTCTTTGGGGTTTTATTGGGTGTTGGGTGTGGGGGTGGTGGTGATAATCATTAGATGCATTGACTTGAGAGCCAGGATTTTATAATTGCCAAATTATATGTAATTGACATAGTTCTTTAAAGCTAAAAAGAACTTCTGCAAAATGACCATGAGACTGCCATGCTATATGGTACATAGTGTTGGGCACTTTAGAGATAACGTGTTCAAAAGCAAAGTGTTATCAAAATGTGAATGTTGAAATAGATTTGTGTAGTGTTGGGCAACTCAGAAATTACATGTTCAAAACCTTTTTTCCCCATTGAAATGCAATTACTGAGATGCTGTGAAATGGTAGAAGCAGCATCACTAAGAAATAAATTAAGAGAGAATTGACTAAGATGGTCTATATGTGTTCAAAGAAGACCTGTAACCATATCAGTTGTGAGGAATAATGTAATACTTGTTTACTGTAACACTAAGGGTAAACTGTGGAGATAGATGAAAACTAACATTGACTGATATAGCAAAGAAGGATATGATATCTTGTGGCTTGATTAAAAAATATTATCCTGGATAAAGCAAAATGGTGGTTCAGGATTTATGTAACCAACCCAAAATAGGCTTTTGCTTAGTTGAATACTGATACTCAGAAGAAGAAAAGTCATATGGTCCGGATATATAAAGAGGTTATTGTAAGATTTTTGTTCTGACACTTAATTTTTATGTAATCTTTCTTAATGTTTGGAACAATTGAACTATCTAGGTAACCAATTCATGTCTTGCAGTGTGAAGTAGAGCATTTTTAGGTACTCTGTAGGGAATCAAAAAATGAAGTCATGGACTGTCTGAATATTGTTCCACATCAAAGAAGTTTTACCTAGCTAACAAAGTTTAAAGTTTTGGTAGTTAATGAAGAACCAGTAACAATATTGTCCCATGCTGTGTAAATCTTGAATTTCCAAGCCTCCAGTTCAAAACTTTTTTCTAAAAGTTGCTTCATTCAAAACCCAAAAAGTTGGTCCAAATAGAATCAAATGTTCTGCAATATCTTTTATGAGTGGATACAAGAAAGACCAATTATTGTTGCCAAAGCTAGATTTCATAGTTTGGGGTTTTGGTTGCCGAGGTAGATGCTGATGGCAGTAACCGCATGCTGTTCTCTTTTGTTGATCAATAGCCCTCTGTAAAATCTCCTTTAAATTTGATTGAGTTGAACTCGACAGATTGAAACTTTTTACTTCCTAGAAAGGAAAACAAAATTAAAAGAATAAAAAAGAAGAAATGTGTACTACTGCAGTGCCTCCAAATTGTGCTGCTTGTGCTTCTCTGCACTACAGTTTACTATTGGTTTGTGCTAGCATATACTATATAGTGATTCATGATTTTGTTGCATGTAGTTAGCAGTTTGGCGCAAACCTCTTATTCAATTTGGAACAACATTTTGGACAATTGTTTAGAAATGCAACTGTACCTGTACAGCTTCTTATTCTTGTAATGAAGCTATATTGATCACCGTAAACATATCTTCTCAAACTCTTTCAGATACAAAAATGCTGTGTGGTGGTTTGAGAAGACTTTGGCTCTCATTCCATCCTCTTCAAATGAAATGTGGGAACCAACAGTTATTAATCTCGCTCATGCATTAAGAAAGTTAAGGTATGTTCAATATGTTTCCCATTAGTTCTGTTGGCTTATTTTCTTTTAGCGATCCAAGGATATTAATGGTGAATGCTAATCATTTCTTCTGTAGTTTTGAATGTTGAATGTTCAAAATTGGATTTGGATATCTGTAACTGGATTGCATTGTTCTTATGCGGAAATGCTACAGAAGCCATTACTGAAGAACCTTATAGCATCTGTACATATAGTTTGCCATCATACCAACTACATATGAGATTTTACGAAATTAGAATATGTACGGAAAAAGTTTGTAGTCGTTAATTGGATGAAAAACCTAACAAATTTTAGGATTTCTAGAGATTTTACTACCTATCACAGAAGCTACATGTTTTACCGAGTCTGACATTGTATACCTTTGTGACAGGAGGTACAATGAGGCAATTACATACTATGAGAAAGCGCTTGCATTATCGACCAGAAGTGTGAGCACATATGCAGGTCTTGCGTACACTTACCACTTGCAGGTACACTCCTAATGAAAATTTAGCTCCTTTAGATCTGAGACATAGCTCTGAAAATCTTACCCGGGTTTATAACAAAACAAGCTTAACAAGATCACTTCTGCCATAGCATCTTGATGAATGATAAAGTTTTTTTTTTTTTTCCCTAATGGAAGGAAAAGAAGATATCAGCTGTTCCACTTTTCTGTCATCATGACCGCTTGCTGGGGTGTTACATAAAACTAGATTTTGAACTTCCTAAACTATTGAGACTTAGGATGGCCATACTCGATCAAGAAAACTGAAACTCTGTAGCTGTCTTGAGCTGGAAGCTGAAGTAGCACTGCAACGAGGGCAGGTTACTCGGGGTCCCTACCTCAACCCTAGCTATTTCAACCTCTGCCCAGGCCCACCTCATCTCTATGTACTACTTTATCTAATCAATCGAAGCCCGACCTGTAGCCATGAGCTTGGAGTTGGGTTGTCTGAATCTATTCTGCGACATTAAAAGAGTAGAGTATTTTTAGTAAAGTTTGGTTTCTCATCTTCAAATACTGCCGTCACATTGCAGCTCATAGGAGAACTTCTCATGCGTAAAGATAATGCCACAAGATAGAGGGAAATAACCACATGTGATTCTGACAATAAAATGTAATACATAAACATGCATATTGTGCATATCCCCTTGTGAAAGATAGAGGGAATGGCTAGATTTCCAAACAAAGAGGGTATAATTCTTAGGGGTGTCAAACGTGTCGGGTTGGGTCATTTAGTGTCGGGTTAATTTTGAGTGTGTCGAAAATCCCAAAATCCAAACATGACATGTTTAATAATCGTGTCGAGATGTGTAAACATTAACCTGACATGACCATTAAACGGGTTACCCGAATCAGACCTGTTTTATACGTTTAATAAATATGTCATTTTTAGGTTAGCACACATAACATGATCTGTTTAACTTGTTTAGCACACATAACACAGATTTGTTTAATACACATAACCTGTTTCTATACCTGTTTATTGCCATTAAATACATCATTCAATCATTCATCCAAAATTTCAAATAATTTTTTTATAAATGACATATCACATTTCATCAATGAAATTAACTAAAATGCATTCAAGTTTCAATCCAAAAATTAAAGTAAGAAATTGTCATAATAATATTAAGAACTATATTGCCAACTACTATAGTAGAAGCAACAACTAATAAGTAATAATGTTAAGACCACATTAGTCATACATAATAGGCAAACTATACTGTCATAAACGGGTCTACAATGAGTTAGGTTGGGTTTGTGTCCGAATCATGTTAACCCGTTTAAAATATACGGGTTAATCAGGTCAAAAACGGGTTGACCTGATTTTGACATGAACCTGACATGATTTTTTTGGTGTTTAAGCGTGTTGACCCGTTGTAACCCATTAACTTGTTTAATTTTATATTCGACTCATTAATTTCGTGTTCGGTTCGTGTCGTATTAACATGTCGTGTTGAAAATTAACAGTCCTAATAATTCTTCAACCCAAACCAAGAATTTGAACAACTTGAAAAACAGTCAAGAGTATAATTCATGGCCTAACTTTAGCTTGTCAAACGCCATTTGACAATCAGGAGACCAGAAAAGGGTCTAGTCTTTTTTCAATAAGTTTGTTAACACTATGACTTTCTTTGAATAACCAATAAAAGGCCGATAATAGTATGCCAAACTCAAGAAAGATCTCAATTCAGTGAACTTAGTGGGCGTAGGCCAGTTTAAGGTCGTGATTTCTCATTCAATGGGCGGGTGGTCGTAGATTAGGGGAAAGGAATCGATCTCTCTTTCGTTTAGGAAAGGATAAATGTGCTTCTTTCTCTATAGTACGCAGCATTCGTAGCACTTGGTGGGCTCCATTGTTGGATCACTAAGATTTGATTTTTCCCTGGGAGGCAAATATGCATATCTGGTCTTAACATTCCCATAACTTAAGTGACTGAAGTGAGAAATTGTCAATATAAACTTAAGCCGGTATAGTGGAGGGTGTGTGTAAGGCATGTTGCTAGGGTTACGAAAGGGTAGTCTTGTTGAATGAAAGAATGAGCAATAAGTTTTTTCCTAATCAGTTTTGAATTGGAAAAGATCAAAAATTGGGAATGGGAGAAAAACAGCACAGATATACTGGTTCAGCCTAATGCCCTACATCAAAACTGCGAATTTGTGGAAGTAGTTGAGAATACAATGGCTGAATTTATGAAATGATGCATCATGTGAAATTTGTGGTGATTGCCGCTATCTTGATAAAGTTTCAATATTGTGCAATTACTTTAAACACAGAAGAAGCATTGTACAGATATGAAGCGGAAGTGAAATCAAGCAAGGTCTATCAACCTGCTTTGATACTATGATAAAAATTAATTTGGGAAAGATGAAAATAGGAAATGAGAAAAGAACATAAATACGAAGATATACATGGACCAGATGTCTATGTGAATTACATATTTATCATCGATTCTTAGTATTTAATACATGTGATTGCATCTTATATATAGGGTGAAGATAGCACCAAATACCACAATTATAGCTATTGGTAGAAACAATATTTTAAAATTAATTGGGTTGATCTTACTACAAATGGAATTTTATCTTCGACAGTTTAGCCTCTAGATACTAGAAAATAGAACTGTGTGTGCAGGAATCTCATGATATTACAAAAAAGGGGTATTACCTCCATTTCTAAAAGTGCCACAGTAGTTCCAAAAGTGCAATTTTCCCGATTGCAAAAGGAGCACTAATGCTTTAAATTATTGCAAAATCAAAGGGCTTTGAGTCATAAAACAACCAACTTGAGACGTTCTTGCTAGAGTATGAACCTTTGCTAAACCCATCTTTTGTTTTCCTTGAGTTTGATTTGATCCTCTTATTTGTCCATTGTGATCAAAATTCCTGATGGTTTCACTTCAACCTTGTGTGCAGGATAATTTTGCGGCAGCAATTACATACTATCACAAGGTATACTTATATCAAACTTCCTGAAGTATTACTTCCAAAAAAGAATGACTTCCTTAAGCATTTGCATGAAGAAAATTGCACCAAGTAATGGTGAATATGCATCTTGTAAATTTCTGGGAAAAGTTTTTTTCCCCGAATTAATTTACCAAGTATTTTGTTTGGATTTCTTATTTTTCTAAATGAAAATATACCGAAACATAAGACTGCTCTATTTTCTGACCACTGTTTGCGTATATTGCCCTCATTTTCTGTTTTGTCTGCCTATCAGGCTCTATGGCTGAAAGCAGATGATCAGTTCTGCACAGAAATGTTAACTTTGGCTCTTGTAGACGAAAGCCGTTGTGGCGTAGATCCCGAAATTGGGTCTCACCGAAATGAGACATTTCTACTGTGAGAGTTCAAAGTAAAAAATTCGCCTCTTGTTATTTATTTTTAGTCCATGGCGTAATGTCTGAAGCATATTATTATGTAATACTGTGGGTAGGTATAAGGGTTTTTTTTTTTCGCCTTTGGATAGGATTGTGGTAGGTAAATTTAATTGTTGTATTAAAATCTATGGACAATGACAATGAGTGCAGCTATCAAGGCACTTGTACATTATAAATATGAAGGATTAATGCTCCCAAAGATCAATGATAACATTTTGCACAACCACAAAAAAGTAAGACTGAACAATGTGTAAAGGAGAGAGTTTATTCTTAACAATTAGTCGTAGTATTCATTAAAAAGCCAAAAAAACAGCCGAGCTGATGCAACTTTATTGGGTTTACTCTATTAATTGTGTTGGGTAAGACAAATTTGTATTGGTTTAATAAGTTTGTATCAAAAAATATTCTATTTATATCCAATTTATTTATTAATTTGTGTTTAATGAATCACATTATATTACATTTGTATCATGTATGAATTGTATATAACTAATATATATACGAATCATATGATGTATTTGTTTCGATTGATTTCACTTATATCCAATTTGTTTATTAATCGTATTATATCGGGTATACTTATATATGAAATAGGTGGCTTAAGAAAGACAAAATCAAATTTTTTAATTTTGTGTTTTGTTAACGGACCGTGTCATATTTTGACATTTTTAATTAGGTTACACATGTACACGACCGATGAGCCCAAGGATAGATATGAATTTTTTTTTTTTTTTTTTGGGCTAAATAGAGATATTTACATGTAAAAATTGGAACCACCTATAATATGAGCATCTCTTTTGTCAATAGTTTAAGACACAAATTTTTTAGGATATTAAGGACACATGTTATATATTTTTTTATAAATAGGTATCATAGTTTATTTTCTTTTTCTTTTCTTTTCTTTTTAATTTTCTATTATGTCCTCCGGTGTATGTACGTTTCTCTCTCTCTCTCACACGCAAAGGAGCTCTAGCGAATCCAGACAGATCGACTATTTTTTCTTAGCAACCCTAACACACACACACACACACACACTCTCTCTCTCTCTCCCTCACACGCGCACGCAAAGCTCTAACAAATCCAGACAGATTGGCGATTTTTCTAGATCCAATCAAATCCCCCAGTATATTCGATTTTTCCTGAGATTAGGCTGGTATTTGCATTTCCAAATTTTTATAAGATTTTTCGATTAAATGTGATTTGTATAAATCCTTGAATATTCTTTTTACTGGTAAAAAAATGGGTGGAGGTAAAGAAGAACGCTCATAGACAATCCCAATAAACTCTCATTAGTGGAATCATGAGACCTTTGACCATACCCGTTACTCTTTTCAGGAACGACCTTAGTTAGGCTAGCATAACAGTCAATTATCGAGTTCCAATATGGATTTTAACACTCGAACCTCCAACTTCAACGTGAGAAATTCGGCTGGTACCCTAGTCGTTGGTGTATGAATCCTTGAATTGCAATTACTGTTAGTTTCTCCCTCACTCTTTTTTTCCATCTAATCTCTCTCCTGCACGTGAACAAAAAGACTCCAAGAAGATAACAATTTCAAACCAAATAAAATAAACTGTGTGTAACTTTGTTCAATGGCAAATTCAAACTGGTTATTCAACAGCTGAATCAAGTGAAATCATTCAAAGCTGGAAAATTTTTATCAGATGCCCAAACAAACTAAGAATTGGAAATCAACATCACCACCCATAGAGGAGTAGAGAGAAAATCGGGAACATGGGTAGGCTTGGGATGCACCATCGATGGAACCCTGGATGTCTCAAAGTTCAATGAGTCGATGCCGTGGATCGGCATCTACGTAGCAGTAGCATATGCAGCCTGCGCCATGACCATCCATTGCTGTGGATGCTTTCCATGGCTTCCGTTACCGGAAATTCTGGTTCCCTTGCAAATTCTTTTCTCTTAATGCCACAACCATGACCCAAAAACCAAAGTATAATGGGTTGCTCATAAATTGATACTTTATACCCAAATGGTATACGGTGAAATACATGAATAAAAATTTAATCACGGTTACGTAGAATTTGAATAATTACAATGGACAGTAGCAATAAAAATTTATTATTATTATTATTACTATCACTATCTAATTCCGCGACATTTAGACAATGACACTATCACTGTGTTATTATTATTGTCAGTGTTACTGTGGCTATGTTATTGTCATGGTTCTTGTTGACCCAAAAGAATCGTGCCTAACAGTGATAATAAAACTTCACTATCATTATAATTGTTACTGTTTCAATATTACTGTCTTATGTTACTGTTATTACTCGTTGTTAGTGTTACTATGTCATTGTTACTGTTATGTGTTACTATGTCATTGTCACTGTTATCGTGTCATGATGAGTGCGTGAAAGTACATTCTAAATACCATATTATTGGATTAAAATGCTAAAATGTGAATATAAATAATTAGATATAATTTATATTATTGAATTTAATATCTATTCACACTGAGATGTATTTGAGCATGATTTTATAATATTTTAAATCTTAAATATTGCATTATTGGTTGGTGAGAGATAATTTACAAATAGACTTTACAATTAACATTTTTGGAATTTTATTATTCGGCGTTTATATTTGTTTTTATTTTGATGGCAGCCCATGGAGTAAAAAAGCTGAAACTAATGTTACTGTCACGTGGGCCCATCACACAGCAGATTTGGGCTTTAGCTTTCCCAAATACATGCAGTTTGGGCTCTAGGGGCTGAAACAGAAAAGTTGGAATAAAGATGGGCTGAAATAAAAAGGTTTGAATAAAGAGGGGAAAAAATGTATTTTTTTTAAAAAGAGATTGACTTGTAAACCTAGTCTTTTTCTTTTTCTTTTTGGGCTTTGGCGGCTGGTCTTTTCTTTTTCCTCTTGGGTGTGGCGGCTGGAAGAAAAACAGAAGTAAGGAGGCGGCTGTTCTGGCTTGGGGCAGACGCAGATCAGAAAAGAAGAGAAAAGCTCTTATGGCCATCGATTTGTTCTATTTTTTCTGGGAGATTTTTATTGTCTATTATATTTATGGGTAAATAAATTTTCTGGTAGAGCAAGGGATGAACTTGCACAGGAGATGATATTTTATTTATTTTTAATTTATGCATTCGATTTTCAATTACTAAAACTCTTTTGTTTTATCATTCTCAATTTATTGTTGATGTTTTCTTCTCCGAATAATCATAGAATTTATTCTGTTTATAGATTCAGTCATGCTTTTTCTATTGAATGGATTAGTTCTTTGATTATGTTTGGATCAATTATTTATCTATATTGATTTAATTCTTTGCTGCAATATTGCTTATTGAGTATATTGTCGTCGTTGGACTTTCTCAATAATGATAATAATTTACGTATTTTCAAAGTGGTGAATGATTTTTCAAAGGATTACATTTGGTTTAGTCTTGGTTTATAAATCTATACCTTCTGGTTGGGAATTTTTGGGAATTGAATTCCTAGTTGAGTTATTCAATGAATTAAGAATAATTAAAATATCATATTTGTGCAAGGGATTCCCGACGCTTTACCGTTTGTCAAATTTGAGTACTTTTTCCGTTAATCATTTTGCTTCACTTTAATTTGCATTCAAAATTAATTTTTGTTCTCCAGTAATCATTTAATATTTTTCTTTAGTTCCTTTGTTCCTTCTACTATTCTTTTAGTTTGTCTCTCTGTGGAATCGACACCCCAAAGCTGTGCTACAATTACCGCGTTATTCTTTGGGCGTAATCAAATTTTGGCGCCGTTGCCGGGGAGACAATAGAAGAATTGCTAGATAGTTTTTCTTTTCAACAGTTTGCAAAAGCGGTAACTTCGTTCCTTCTTTTAGTTTGCTGCATTGTTATTATTATTATTTATCTTCTTTCTTTTTATAGTATTTTTATTCTTTTAGTATTTCATTGCCTTGCATGCATAGATATAGAGACACATTGGGTAGATTTGCTTGTAGGCCTGTGGTAGAGTTAGAATCATATTTTTTAAATCATTTATTTGACAATCCATCGAGTCCCGAAGAAATGGGTGAACACGAAGATCAACCCATTAGAACTCTTCATGATTATCTCCACCCGGCACGCACAACCACACCATCATGCATCATGTTTCCAGCTAATACTCGCCAACTGGATTTTAAAACAGGGATGATACAGATACTTCCTAATTTTCATGGCTTGGAAAATGAAAATCCATATGTGCACATTAGGGAGTTTGAGGAAGTAGTTGCGACTTTTCATAATCAAATTGCACTTGATGATGTTGTGAGACTTAAGTTCTTTCCTTTCTCTTTGAAGGATAGAGCTAAGAGTTGGATATACTCGCTGAGACCACGATCTATTGGGTCATGGAGTGAGATGACTCAGGTTTTCTTAATAAATATTTCCCCCAACATAAGACCAACGCTTTAAAAAGGCAAATCTCCACCTTTGCACAAAAGGACAGTGAGACTTTGTATCAGTCTTGGGAGAGATTTAAAGAGTTGTTGAGTGTGTGTCCTCACCATGGGTATGAGAATTGGCGCTTAGTGAGCTATTTTTATGAGGGACTTACACCTAGAGAGCGCCAATTTGTGGAGATGATGTGTAATGGTGAATTCTTACAAAAAGATTCTGATGAGGCCATAGAATACCTCAATGAGCTTGCTGAAAAAGCTCACACTTAGATTGGACCTAGTGCTACTGAAAGCACAAATAGGTCACGACCTGCAGGAAACTCAAATGGTGGTAGAATTTACCATCTCAGGAAAGAGGATAGCCTAAAGGCTAAGGTTGAGATGCTCACTAGGGAACTAGATGTGTTAAAGACTAAGGACTTAAAGCCAACACACGTAGCTAATCATGCAGAGTCTTTTGGACCATGTTTTGTGTGTGGCGGGGTAGATCACTTCGCCCAAGAATGTCTCACACTTGCTGAGATGAGAGGGATGTATGAGGAACAATGTAATACCTTAGGTATGTACAAGAAGCCTTTTACACCTTACTCTGATACCTATAATCCGGGGTGGCGCAATCACCCCAATTTTAGCTGGAAGTCTGAAAATCAGTCGCCTGCACAATCCCCTAGATTATATCCTACACCTTATCATGCACCTACATCTTCTAGGAGTCCTTTAGAAGACACTTTGCATGCTTTTATTGAGACACAGGGTAAGACTAACCAAAAATTTGAATCTTTGATTATGCAGGTTATTGAAGAAAACAAAGAGATAAAAAGCCAAATGTCCAAATTAATGAACTCCTTGAGTGTGAATGAGCGAGGTAAGTTCCCTTCTCAAGCTCAGTCCGCACCCCATGGTCAACACATGGCGCAAGAGAATTTGAAAGATGTGAATGCCATTGTGACACGAAGTGGTGATTCATTACACATCCCAACAATGGACAAATCAGAGGATCAAGATAATAGTGATGTCGAGCTGCCCAAGGAACCTGAGGTGACAAAGAGTCTTGTTAAGGTACCGTTCCCTCAAGCTTTAAAATCAAGCAAGCGAACTCTAGATCCTAACAATGAAATCCTAAAGAATCTAAGGCAGGTAAAAATCAATCTCCCTCTTTTGCATGTGATTAAACAAGTTCATATTTATGCAAAGGTTCTCAAGGATTTGTGTACAGTTAAGAGAAAGCACCATGTGAAGAAGACAGCGTTCCTGACAGAGCAAATTAGTGCTCTAATTGAGCAGCAGATTCCTCCCAAGTACAAGGATCCTGGTTGTCCAACCATTGCATGCAGCATTGGAAATAATGAGTTTGGGCAAGCTTTGCTAGATTTAGGAGCTAGTGTGAATCTAATGTCATATTCTATTTAATTGCAGTTGGGGTTGGGAGAAATCAAACCAACCACTGTGGTATTACAATTGGCTGACCGTTCAGTCAAAGTACATCGGGGTGTGGTAGAGGATGTTCTAATTCAAATTGATAAATTTTATTATCCTGTTGATTTCCTAATCCTTGACACTAGTTCTGTTGTTAATACTACTTCTAAAATTCCTTTGATTTTAGGTAGGCCTTTTCTTGCCACTGCTAATGCTCTTATTCATTGCAGGAACGGGCTCATGAAATTGTCTTTTGGAAACATGACTCTCGAGGTGAATATTTTTCATATTGCAAAACAGCCAGATGATGATGATGAGAGCCACCAGACATACATGATTGACTCACTCATGGATAAGGGAGTTTCTATAGCTCATGATTTTGATCCCCTTGAGTATTTTCTTGTTCATTCTGAGTTTGATTCTATCAGTGATCCATCTGATGTAGTTGATATTTGTGCTATTTTTGATAGGACTTAGGACTATGGCACTCGGGCATGGCAACCGAAGTTTGGGGAGTTACCTGAGAAAGGTGAAAAACAAATTCCTTCAAGTGTGGAAGCACCCAAAACTGAATTGAAGCCTCTGCCTAAAGGCTTAAATCATGTTTTCCTTGGTCCAGGTGATACTTTTCCTGTTATTATCTCATCTGAATTGTCTAAGTCTCAAGGTGAGAAATTAATTCGGATCCTAAGTGAGCATAAGTCAGCATTAGGTTGGAATATTGCTGATATAAAAGGTGTTAATCCCCTAGTCTGTTCTCATAAAATTAATTTGGAGGAAGGAACTAACCCTCGTAGAGACCCCAAGCGTAGGCTTAATTCCACTATGAAAGAAGTGGTGAAAAATGAAGTGTTGAAACTATTAGATGCAGGAATCATATATCCTATTGCTGATAGTAAATGGGTAAGTCCTACACAGGTTGTTCCTAAAAAGTCAGGTGTTACTGTGGTGAAGAATGACCTGGGAGAGTTAGTCCCCACAAAACTTGTGACTAGGTGGTGGATGTGCATTGATTATAGAAAATTGAATGCTGCCACCCGGAAAGACCATTTTCCTCTCCCTTTTATTGATCAAATTCTTGAGCGTGTGGCTGGTCATCATTTTTATTGTTTCTTGGATGGTTATTCTGGTTATTATCAAATTAAAATTGCATTAGAAGACCAGGAAAAAATCACTTTCACTTGTCCTTTTGGTACTTATGCTTTTCATAGAATGTCATTTGGATTGTGTAATGCACCTGCTACTTTTCAACATTACATGATGAGCATTTTTAGTGACATGGTTGAAAATTGCATGGAAGTTTTTATGGATGACTTAACTATTTTTGGATCTTCTTTTGATGCATGCTTATTGAATTTAGAGAGAGAGTTGACTCGTTGTGAGAAAAAAAAATGGGTTTTGAATTGGGAGAAATGCCACTTTATGGTACCTTCAGGTATTGTCTTAGGGTATATTATTTCTTCTAGGGGGATAGAGGTTGATCAATCTAAGATTGAATTAATCTCTAAGTTGCCTACATCTAGGACAGTAAAGGATGTGAGATCCTTTCTTGGTCATGCGGGCTTTTATAGGAGGTTCATACAAAATTTTTTCACCATATCTAGACTATTATGTGACCTCCTAGCTAAAGATGCCCCATTTAAGTGGACACAAGCTTGTCAAGAGGCCTTTAAAACGATAATTGGCAAGCTTACCTCAGCACCCATAATGCAACCACCTGACTGGACTTTACCTTTTGAGATCATGTGTGATGCTAGTGATTTTGTTGTAGGTGTTGTTCTTGGACATCGAAGGGAGGGTAAGCCTTTTGTCATTTATTATACTAGTAGAACTCTAAATAGTGCTAAGATGAATTACTCCAGCACGAAAAAAGAGTTGTTAGCTGTAGTGTTTACTTTGGATAAGTTTCGTGCTTATTTGATTGGTTCTCCTATTATTATTTTCACAGATCATGCAGCCCTTAAGTACCTTATTACAAAGAAGGATGCTAAGACAAGACTAATACGGTGGGTTTTACTTTTGCAGGAATTTGACATCACCATCAAATATAAGAAAGGAGTTGAGAACGTAGTGGCTAACCATCTCTCGAGGCTCACATTTGAGGATACCTCTGACCACCTGCCAATCCGGGATGATTTTCCCGATGAGCATTTACTTTCTATTACTTCTCTACCATGGTTTGCTCATATTGTGAATTATTTGGCTGCATATGAGATACCGGTGGATTGGAGCGCTCAAGACAAGAGGAAGTTCATGAATGAGGTACATAAATTCTATTGGGATGACCCTTTTCTTTTCAAATACTATCCTAACCAAATTTTAAGGCGTTGCATCCCTAATGAGGAGATTGCAAGCGTTTTGGAATTTTGTCACTCCCAAGCTTGTGGGGGCCACTTTTTAATGAAGAAAATCGCTGCAAAAATTCTGCTGTGTGGATTTTATTGGCCCACCTTGTTTAAAGATGCAAATATCTATTGTCGCTCATGTAAAAAATGTCAAAAGTTAGGAGTTATGTCCCGTCGTCATATGATGCCCTTAAACCCAATTTTAGTGATTGAAATTTTTGATTGTTGGGGCATTGATTTTATGGGACCATTTTCTCCTTCTTTTGGATATCAATATATTATTGTGGCAGTAGATTATATGTCAAAATGGGTAGAGGCAGCAGCTTGCAGGAGCAATGATAATAAGACGGTAATTAAATTTCTCAAAGAGAATGTGTTATCTCGATTTGGTATACCACGTGCTATCATTAGTGATCAGGGTACGCATTTTTGCAACCATTCTTTTGAAGCTTTGATGAAAAAATATAGGGTGGTACATAAGATCTCTACTGCCTACCACCCTCAGACAAGTGGACAGGTACAACTTACAAACAGGAAAATTAAGCAAATTTAAAAAAAAACGGTCAACCCGGATCGCAAAGATTGGTCTTTTAGACTAGTTGATGCGCTTTGGGCCTACCGTACAACTTTCAAAACTCTTTTAGGCATGTCACCTTATAGGCTTGTTTTTGGAAAACCTTGTCATTTACCTATGGAGCTCGAGCATCGAGCCTATTGGGCCATCAAACAATTCAATTTTGACATGGGAGAAGCAGGTAAGCTTAGAAAATTTCAGTTGACTGAGTTAGAACAGTTGAGAAATGATGCTTATGAGAACTCTAAAATCTATAAGGCTAAAATGAAAGTGTTTCATGATAAAAATATTTTGAGAAAAACGTTTAAGCCTAATGATCGAGTGTTCTTATATGATTCTAGACTCCATAAGCACCCCGGAAAACTTAGGTCTAGGTGGACCGGCCCTTTTGTAGTGAAGAATGTTTTTGCACATGGGGCAGTGGAAATAGAGAATCATAAGGATGGTCGGATCTTTAAAGTAAATGGTCAACACCTTAAAATATTAATTGATAGACAAGTTCCGAACGTGGAAGACATTTCCCTTGAGGATCCGGTCTATCAACCTTGACCACACCACGCAGGTATGTTTTTCTTTATTTGTTTTGTTTGTTTTGATTTATTTTTTTTATTTTCTTTTCCTTTTAGTTTTCTGTTGTTTTCTTTGTTTTTATTTGCAGGTTAGTTTCATTTTGTCATTTATGGTTACCATCTTTGGTGCTTAGCGAACTACCCACGTCACTCATCAGGTGTATTTTACCCTTTTTAGTTACTCCCCATTCAAATTTAATTCTTAAACATCGAGGACAATGTTTTATTTAAGTTGGGGGTGGTGGTGCAAATTCAATATTTAAAATGCTTGTTGGAACTTTGTGACATATTTTCATGTGTCAAATATTTTTAATTTTACATCACACGTGCATTCTTTTCACATGTGTACTTATTCTCATTCATAGCCATCTTCGTGAATTCTCCAAACCCACCATAATCATTTTTTGCTGAAGCATCCACAAAACCCCTAATGCACTCATCCAAGCTTTGTGGTAAGATGGTGGTTTGACACATGTAGCTAGAGAACTCTTTTGCTTAAGTATTCATGTGAGTTTTGGAGAGGATTGAGAGCCTACAAATGCAGCAAATTGTGATAAGCGTTCATTGATCTGTTGAACTGGGTATTTCTTTTGAGAATATCATTACATGGTTTGTGGTAAGATGGTGGATATACTTGGGATATGACGAAAGTCAACTTAGGATCAACGTATGAGCCTTTCAAGCTAACCCTTTCCACCATCGACCCCTAGTGGCCAACTTTGAGCCAATAAACACATGTAGCTTTTTCTTTTCATATGCCTACATTATCCACTCTCCACATTGGAGTATAACCTATATACTGATTTTCCCTACCCTTGTTACTTCCAAGTGTGTACTAGATGTGTAATTCTTTTTGGAAAAAAAAAAAGAAAAAAGAAAAAAAGAGAAAAAAAGAAGAAGGAATTATTCGATGACTTGAAAGGTTGAAGAGTACATCAAGTGAGAAATGTGGTTTATTGAGAGATTTAACAAGATTCCCTTTATATGTATTTGAAAGTTTTTGAATCCTTTTCATTTTTTTTTATATAGTCTCAAACCTAAGCCACATTACAACCTTTTGTGTTGATCGTTCTGATCCTAAGTAAGCTTTTGGGAAAGCGTGGTGGAAGTCTCATTTGTTAGTATTCCTATCATAAGATCAATGTTTGTTTGTTGCTTGTACAAAATTGCCTAATTCCCCATGAGAGTGTGTGCACACCCATTGTCAACTCCATAGAGAGAATTTCCGCACGAAACACTTTTATACCCGTGAGTTATGGAGTTGAACCTTTCGCTTGAGATGTTCTTGATGTTGCATGTGTCAGGGCTTCTGGTTAGATGGATATAGTTTGGAATACACACACACTCTGTGAATTGTTTCAGGTGGATTGCTTGTGATAGGGTTATTGAATTCCTAAGATTGCTTTGATATGTGAATCTGGAAAGTGTGACTTGGTGGCCTTTATGTGTGATTTTCTTTGGTTTTTTTCATTTTTTCAGCATGAAAATTGCTATGGACTAGCAATGAGTAAGTTGGGGGTTGTGATGAGTGCGCGAAAGTGCATTCTAAATACCATATTATTGGATTAAAATGCTAAAATGTGAATAGAAATAATTAGATATAATTTATATTATTGAATTTAATATCTATTCACACTGAGATGTATTTGAGCATGATTTTATAATATTTTAAATCTTAAATATTGCATTATTGGTTGGTGAGAGATAATTTACAAATGGGCTTTACAATTAACATTTTTGGAATTTTATTATTCGGCTTTTACATTTGTTTTTATTTTGATGGCAGCCCATAGAGTAAAAAGGCTGAAACTAATGCTACTGTCACGTGAGCCCATCACTCAGCAGATTTGGGCATTAGCTTTCCCAAATACATGCAGTTTGGGCTTTAGGGGCTGAAACATTAGAGCTGGAATAAAGAGGGGCTGAAATAAAAAGGCTTGAATAAAAAGGGGAAAAAAATGTATTTTTTTCAAAAAGAGATTGACTAGTTTCCTTTTGGGCTTTGGCGGCTGGTCTTTTCTTTTTCCTCTTGGGTGTGGCGGCCGGAAGAAAAACATAAGCAAGGAGGCGGCTGTTCTGTCTTGGGGCAGACGCAGATCAGAAAAGAAGAGAAAAGCTCTTATGGCTGCCGCTTTGTTCTATTTTTCTGGAAGATTTTTGTTGTTTATTATATTTATGGGTAACTAAATTTTCTGGTAGAGCGAGAGATGAACTTGCACAGTAGATGATATTTTATTTATTTTTAATTTATGCATTCGATTTTCAATTACTAAAACTCTTTTGTTTTATCATTCTCAATTCATTGTTGATGTTTTCTTCTCCGAATAATCATAGAATTTATTCTGTTTATGGATTCAGTCATTTTTTTTTCTATTAAATAGATTAGTTCTTTGATTATGTTTGGATCAATTATTTATCTATATTGATTTAATTTTTTGCTGCAATATTGTTTCTTGAGTATATTGTCGTCGTTGGACTTTCTCAATAGTGATATTAATTTACGTATTTTCAAAGTGGTGAATGATTTTTCAAAGGGTTACATTTGGTTTAGTCTTGGTTTATAAATCTATACTTTCCGGTTGAGAATTTTTGGGAATTGAATTCCTAGTTGAGTTATTCAATGAATTAAGAATAATTAAAATATCAGATTTGTGCAAGGGATTCTCGACGCTTTACCGTTTGTCAAATTTGAGTACTCGTTAATCATTTTGCTTCACTTTAATTTGCATTCAAAATTAATCTTTGTTCTCCAGTAATCATTTAATATTTTTCTTTAGTTCCTTTGTTCTTTCTACTATTCTTTTAGTTTGTCTCTCTGTAGAATCGACACCCCAAAACTGTGCTATAATTACCGCGTTATTCTTTGGGCGTAATCATGTCACTATTACTTTTACTGTGTCACTATTATTGTCTCGTTGTTACTATCCATTTTATAATATAATTATTTATGTCATTAATGATAAATTAATCTTTATACTTATAATTATCGTTTAAGTCCCAAAAAATATGCGCATTAACTAATTATCTTAAAAGTCCACAACTGTAGACCCGTCTCCAACTAACCCTATTCACATCTTTTACAACATGGGTTAAAGTTTTCAAGCAGATGCAAATTTATTTTGGGGTTCCCTAAAGACAGGATAATTACTGTGGTAAATCCCAATGATGTCCACCTATAGACCATCTCCGGCCTTTATCCAAACTTATTGTTATTTTTGGTTTTTAAATATAATAAAATTACTTATTAAATATTTTGAATTATATCATGCAAATTAGAATACAACAAATAACAATTAAGAATAAAACAGTAATAAGTAAGAACAAAACAGTAACACATAAATTTTTAATTGAACAATATATAAACTGACATGTTTGCAGATCAGGAACTGTTATTGAACTTTATGTAGATCAGGACTAGTGTTTGATATTATGTCCTTAAGACAAATTTTGCCCCTACACTTGGTGCTTATGAAAATCAAAGCGTCTGCCTTCTAGGATACAATGATTTTCACGCAACTGAAAGTAGCATTCCAATTCAAGTGTCCAGCGAATCAAAAACTGTGTTGTGTACTCTTAGAATGCAGACTGCCTTAATGCCGAAAATATAATGTAATAAGATTGTCCAAATGCTGAAATTAATTGATGTAGAATGACATGAATCTAGGTTATGTATAGAGAGAATGGTGACTGATCCAGACGGTCACCATGTAAACAAATGCAACCCAGCAGACACATGCAGTCTAGAAGACACCATTGATTAACTGTTCATCTATGAACAAATACAACTCAAAAATTCGAACTGAAGGGAAGCAAAAATTTGAACCAATGTGAATTTAAATCCAACGAACCGGTTAAGAAATTCACACCCAATTCGTTAAACGAATTTTGTCAAAAAAGATAAGGTTGAGTTTAAACTAAACCCATACCCGAGCTCGACTAGGTCGTGGTGAAACAAGGCAGGTGGCACATGTGTGTGGTCGAATCAATGACATATAGGCACTTGTTCCACTCATAAAAGTGTGTTACTCCTTGGAGCCCAACCTATAGACAAAACTTGATATATATATAAATGCCAAAATAAAATTCCTTCCTTAACCAATGTGGGATTGATGTCAAATCTCATATTGCACAATTTCTATTTTGATATTCCAAGAGGGTCACTTTGGAGCCTATTCTTTCATTCATTTCTTATTCAATTTGAGTAAGCGAATATATTACGTTATTCTCCCCACGGAATAGAACACGAACCAATGAAAGTTTACTCAAAACGATGAGCGGGTTCCACTTTAATTTAGGTTCAAAGTCAACCAAAAATTAGATTTTAATTATCAAAATCTGTTTTAGTCCAACACCTTTACACAAATTTGAGTAAAAAAAAAATTATAAAATACTTGATTTGATATAGATCTCTCCAATGGACAAACTTTTTTTTTTTAATCAAATCTTTTTAAAAAATTTCTATGTTATCCCAACAACTCTTTTTTTTACACGAAATATGTATATATGCATATATATATATGTATATATATTTTTCTGAAAATATATAGATGTATACATAGATTTCCACGTAGATGTATATATAGATTCTTATATTTACTGCATTTGCGTGTGAGAGAGAGAGGTCTATTGGCAAACATAGAGTTGAAGAAGCGTGGAAAGAAAAAAGAAAGAATATATATTTTTACCGTTAGATTTTTAGGTCTAAGTTTTAAGTTTCTATTGATTTGGGTTTAGAATAGGTCTCCCTTCATTTGATATAGATTTAAGTATAGGATTGGAGAAGGTTTTTTGCCTCTTTTTATCCTAATTTAAATTTAGGTCTAAAAAAAGTAAAAACTAGAGATGTTCCTAGAAATATCCAAACTCAAAATCTTCAATTTATATCCTAAATTCTACATAAATTGTCTATCGAGAAATAGATTTAGATATGGGAATAAAAGAATAAAAAGGGCATTTTTAATTTTTACTTAAATTTAAATAAAAATACAAAAAAAGTTTCAATATTTAAATTTTTACTCAAATAAAGAGAGACTTAAATTTTTAAAAGTCAGATTTTACTCTTTTTAAAAAATTTAAAAATTATATTTTACTCTATTTTAAATTTAAGTTTAAATGTATCAATTAAAATATTTTATATAAAATTAATTTTTTTACTCAAATATTAAATCAAATGTTTATTGGGATAGCTTGACTTACCAAAAAAACAACAAAAAAAGGAGCCAATTCTCATAGCTCTAAAAAACTTTAAATTCAAAACGGTGCAAATTTGCGGCTTTTCTTTATTCGTCTGTCTTCCAACACACTCTCACAGTCAAGTCACTGTATTTCCTTCATTTCTTACCAAAAATTCCCGAGAAAGTCTCTCTCTCTCTCTCTCTCTCTCTATATCCCTCTCTCTCTCTCTTGCAGACTCGGTCCTCACTTTGTCTGTCTAGGCGAGGAGACCATAACATTAAGAGCGAGCGATGCCAGTTCGACGCTCCTTCCTATCTCGGCGAATCGCGAGCCTATCCTTCACCCTATCCAAATCGTTCAAAGAATTCAAATCCCTAGAAATCTCCCAAACCGAACCACAACAAAGCAGTAATTGGAGAGACGACGACGACGACGGAAATGGAGACCGCGTCGTCGAATCAAGTGAGGGTTCATGGTCCACTATGCTACCTGAGATCCTCGGAGAGATCATAAAACGAGTCGAAGCCAGCGAAGACAAATGGCCTCTCCGTCAAAACGTCGTCGCTTGTGGATGCGTGTGCAAGAAGTGGAGAGAAGTCACCAGAGCGGTCGTTAATTCTCCTCTTCAGGATGGGAGAATTACCTTCCCGTCTTGCCTTAAACAGGTCTAGTTTCGTTTCAGAAGTTTTTGGGATCCGTGTGATTTATTTATTTTTGAATTTTTGTTCAATTAGGGGTTTGATTGGTTAGTTTTTAGGTTATCTGAGATATTCGTGCTGAATTAGTGATTTGATTATATGGTTTTGTAATTTTCTGCTAAGCTTCAAATATCGGTGTAAATACATGTATGTGCCTATTTGAATTTTTAAGCATAAAATGGAACTTTTAGAGGTTGCTATGATGCTGTGGAATGAAATGACTGGGTTTGACGACTTGTAGATAAGAGTGGCTCGAGGAATTTGCTTCTCCTAAGGCAAAACAATATAGACCAGGTGATCAAGTTGGAGATTACATGGAAGATCTTATTGTTCCAAGAAGTGATTTGTGAATTGATTTGTTAATGCTTGTTATGAGTCACCGGAATAAGTTTGTTTCAATGGACTAATTAGGTGAAAGCAACAAATATCACCTTTTTTTCTCTTTCCAAATGATTTGTCATATGACTTCGATTTTTAGTTTTTGTTATGTGCTTTTACTTTTAAATTTTGGATCGGGTCCGCGGGGGGCAATTTGAAAGCAAGATGGAAAAAATAGTGATTGGGTGCTTCTTGGTTGTTGATTTGACATCTTGATAGATATTCTGGATTAGAATTATCTTTGGTTGATGGAAAACATTGGGATTTTGTGGTGGTTGGTCTAAATTATTTTCACTTGTATTCCAGGTTGGGCCTCGTGACTCTCCGCTTCAATGTCTTATAAAGCGCAACAAGAAGAATGGGACATTTTACCTTTATCTTGCTCTTACCCCTGGTAAGTAATTGATGACATTTTTTCATCAATGACTTATAGTGGCAGATCATAGTTACAAGGTCTTATAGTACTTTTCCAATCTGCTGGTCTCATTTTTCGTCTAAGTACGGACATAATCTGTAATGTTTGGCTAGTCAGCTGGATTAATCCAAATTTTGACAGGACTTTTTATGCAAGAAAGTTGTTTCATTTGCCAGTCTTGCACAAAATGTTGACTTATATGCCAGCTCAAAAGTTTTACATTGAGTTATGTCGTTCTCTTTACATGTAATTAAGCGGGACAAGACATTTATAGATATATACTTTGAAATCCTGCATGTAATTTTCATCTGCTGTTTGTGTTGGATACAGGACTTCATGATTTTTTCATTCATAATGTATGATGATATTGCACATGCAACTTTGGAGAAAATTTAAAATACTGAAAATAGTGCTGTAGTAGTTCCAAAAAAATAACAATGATATATTGTTATTTTGGCATCTCTTTGAGTGGTGGTGATTAATGAGTACATAGACTTCCCTTTATCATTGTTAAAACACAATTGGAAATCAGTTTGGGATTGAGGGAGGTTCTATTGTACTGGTTACTTTCTTTTGCTTTTGATTGCTTTTGTGTTCAGTCGGATATCATATCAGGGATAAAAAATAACCATGATATACAAGATGTAATGTTGTTCTGATCATCTCATATATCATCTACTCGGATTTTTAATATACCCCTGTTATTTTTAGTGGAGAGAATTTTGTTGAGGATTTTTTTTATTCTATGTTGAGAATTGTGTGCCTGACCTAAATCGTGCAGGGGCTTGATAATCCCTTCCCTTTTCTTCTTCTAAATTATGTCCTTCTCCTCCTCCTTCCAGTACTCCATCATTTGTGTATTGCCAGATGCAGTCAGCTAATCCATTATAATGATGTATTTATAAGCTAAGAAGTTAGTGAATGGCAAAACTTATGATAGGTACTTTTATTTTTGTCAGCATTCACGGATAAGGGAAAGTTTCTATTAGCAGCACGGAGGTTTAGGCGTGGTGCTCACACAGAGTACATAATATCACTTGATGCTGATGACCTATCTCAGGGGAGTAATGCCTATGTCGGAAAATTAAGGTGAGCATTCGTATCCAATCATAATATTGAAAATAAGAAGAAATTGCCAAAGCCATTCACTTAATGATATGGTGCTTTATTTTCAGTGAAATACTGTTGATCTTATTGGTGCTTTGGTTTTACAACCTTCTACTAACATTTTGTATGGATTGCCAATATGCATGTTATTTTAGTGCACGAGTATGTTTGTTCCATAAAAAGTACCTGCTGTTGATGTTAAACTTTTAAATCGTGATGATCTTTTTTCGACCTTTTTAGTGGTCGTTCAGTTCAGACTGTCGTCTTGGTCGTGTGATTTGTGAGGTAAATTCTTTTGTATCCTTTCAAACTAACTTCATCCTTGTGGGTATGTTTGGGACTTGGTGGTCGTGGGAGTAGGTTAAAACCTTAATGTGGATGACAATTTGTTGAAGTAATAATTATCCATGCTTGTATATTACTCTAGTTTATTTTGGCAGGATATCCTATCCAATAAAATAACCCTCCCCAGATTGTGCACTGGGTACGCCTTTTTTTTTTTATCATATCCAATAAAATGGCACTTCTGTAGAATGTTGATATTTATTATACTTTAGGCATCATTCACTTATTGTGGTCACTCCCATTGTTTTACTGTTTGAAATTTGTAACAATAAAGCGGATTCGAAACTGGAACAGGGAGATTCATGGGGAAGTCAAAAGGCTGAGGATATTTACAAATGAGACAAGAAGCTATATGTTAATGATCTTTCTATAGAAAATTAAGACACTGTTTCGTTTGCACACGATTTCTTTTCCTCGCTGTTTTTGTTTAAGCTTTTTGAGCCAATTTTTTCAGCTTGGATTTCCTTGGCACCAACTTTACAATTTACGACAGCCAACCACCGGATAGTGGGGCAAAGCCATCAAGCAGCAGATCTGTCCGCCGGTTTGCAAGCAAGCAGATAAGTCCCCAAGTTCCTTCTGGCAATTTTGAGGTTGGCCAGGTCTCATACAAGTTCAACATCTTGAAGTCTAGAGGTCCAAGAAGGATGATATGCTCGCTAAAGTGCCCATGGTTGGGGGAAACTGCGGTTAACAAACCTCAGCAAGATCCCAAGATGAAGAAGCCAGAATGTGCTGCATCTGGATGCACAGTTCTGAAGAACAAAGCTCCACGGTGGCATGATCACTTGCAATGCTGGTGCTTAAATTTCCACGGTCGGGTGACAGTTGCATCAGTGAAGAATTTTCAACTAGTTGCAACATTGGACCAAAGCCAGCCCGGAGGGAAAGGTGATGAAGAAACAGTTCTCCTCCAGTTTGGGAAGGTAGGGGATGATACTTTCACCATGGACTATAGACAGCCATTGTCAGCTTTCCAGGCATTTGCCATTTGCCTCACCAGTTTTGGTACAAAACTGGCATGTGAGTAATACCTTAATATATCGCTTATCCAAGAAACTGGTGTGCATTGATGCGTTTACTCTCTCAGTTGCATTTCTGTATTTATGCTCTATTTGTTGGTTGGAAAAAAAAAAGTAATGTAAATTTTGTTCTTGTATGAATGTGATATTATTACTGCTGAAATTACTAATGATAAACAATTATTTTTTCTGGAAGTAAATATGTGGAACGTGAGTATTGTTTACCATAACAAAAAGAAAAAGCACAGTTTTTCAATTGGAAAATAAATTTGGTTCTACTGTATCGACTTAATCTAGACATCTTATGTACGCACATATGATTCACTAAACTTCAATGTTTGTCAATTCATATGAATGGTTCACAAGCATTCAGGTGAGTGGCATCTTTAAACTTGGGACAAAATAGGGATTTACTAGTCACAAAGAAAAGCATATCCATCGGGGCAGAGTTTCTTACAAACAAGCTTACTAGTGGTTAAAGGGGAAAAGAAAAAAGGTTCATGTACATCCCAATCTTTGCGACTCAAAAGACAATGATTGTTCAAAAGGTTGTCGGGGCAGAGTTTCTTACAAACAAGCTTACTAGAAAAGAGAAGAAAAAAGGTTCATGTACATCCCAATCTTTGCGACTCAAAAGACGATGATAGTTCAAAAGGTTGACTATCCTTCTTGCTGCCTCTTTTACTTCTTTCCTCGCAGTTTCACACCAAGAGCCCTCTCAAGTTTGGAAATTATCTGTTGATTTGGAATGGCCTTTCCCGATTCGTACTCTTGTATTATCTGGGGCTTCTCATTGATGATCTGAAAAGGGTATAATCTGAGGTCAGAATGCATACATATGAGAGAGAGAGAGAGAGAGAGAGAGAGAGAGAGAGAGACTGACTTGAGCAAGTTGAGACTGGGTGAGTTTCTTATCCATACGAGCCTGCATGATGTTCTTCTTCAGTTCGGTTGGTACCTTCTCATCTGTGCAGGAAGTTGAGACAATACAGGCACATCATAAAATACGTAATTTAGTAAACAGTTGCAACAGGGCAACAACTGTGCAGAACCATATCAAAAAATAATATCGAGTGCATCACCCAAAGATTATTAGCACAAACAATGTAATTTTTTTGCTACAATGTCAATAGCACCAGCAGTAATAGCAGTAAGAGCTGGTTCTATGGAGATTTCAACATGGGAAACAAGGGTTTTGATTCTCAGATGATGATTGCCGACGTAAAGGTTGAAAAATGTGGAATCTTTTGTCTCTTCCTGGTGTCAATCCATTTGCTACTGCTCAAAGGTTCTCTAATTCAACGTTTTATTGCTACTATGAACACAATTAAAATACCTACAAGTTCCACCAGCCACAGATACACTTTAATACGATAAAAGTACCGATGCTAAATCAATTGAATGACCCAAAATGTAAACAAGTGGTTCAAAATTCTGTATCAAGCCACCCTAAATGGCACGTCAATGCACAGAATATATATCATTGATGGAATTCCTGTTACATACTGCAAATTTCTTGCCTGATGTAGGTGCTATGGTATTATGATGAACTAGGTTGCATCACTATAGAAAGCCCAAAACAAAAGTACCCAACACACAAGTCCAATTGGGTTGGGAAGAGATTAGCACGGACAGACAATTAATTTTATAGGAAGAGATTAGCACTTACGAGTAAGATTCTCATTGTCCTCATCAAGCTTCCTGGTGTTCAGCGAAGTGCCGCTAGAGGCAGCCTTGTTTGTGCCTGCATTTGCTGTGGTACAAAATAAAAACTATGAGCACAAGAAGTTGGCCAGAAATTAAAAATCTAGTCAGAGCAATCAAACATTATTACACAAAGTGTTAATGAGCAATGCAAATCATATGCCTACAAATTAACCGAAAGAGACAACATTAAATATCAATCATTGTCCCACACATGTTGAAGCCATCAACCATTACAAGGTGCATAGCCTCCCGCATACTTAATTATCAACATTCAGCTCCACCGGGTGGTTCTAAAACTACCCAACCAACCAAATCAAGTCTTATATCCCAATCATCTGGGGTGGGGTATATGAATTCGTCTTTCCATTCATATCAGTCATGCGATATATGTTTATTTAAGTTAAATATTTTTATATTTTTTCTTATTATTTCGTTCAACGTTAATTTAAGCCTACCCCTACTCTTAGTACCATTAAGAGAAATTATATCACTTTTTTTAACCGGTGCCTCTATCGGCCTCCGTTAAATATGACAAAACCATCTTATAATCTATTCTCTCTCAACTTATCATCAATTGGAACTACTCCTACCATTTCACGGTCATTTCGTATTCTATCTTTTTTGGTTTTTTCACACATCCACTTTAATATTCTCCTTTCCGCTATGCTCATTTTATCACTATATTGTTTTCTAGTTACCCAATATTCCGTCCTGTACAACATTATTGTCCTTATAACTGCTCGGTAAAACTTGACTTTCAATTTTATTGGTATCCTTCTATCACATGCTTTCCTCCACTTAAGTCAACTGACGTTGATTCTATAAATTACATTGTCGACAATTTGTTTATTATTTTTAATGATCAATTTTAGATATCTAAATCACTTACTCGTTGGTGTTTCTTAATTTTCAATATTAACTTTTTCACTATATCTATTTCGTCTATTACTAAAATTGTATTGCATATATTCAGTCATATTCCTACTTATTTTATACCTGACCGTTCTGAAACTAAAAAACAAATTTAACAATTCTAGAACCCTAAAAGCACATAACAAAACCTATATCCAAATAAACACCTAAGATACCTAATACTATGATTGCTTCTTGGTTTCGTTTGTATGTCCTTCAAGTATACGAACCACAACAACTCAAATTGAACAACAGCTCCAAGAGATAAAATCAATGAAGAGAATTTTCCGCTAGACATGCCAATAGATACACCATAAATTCATCGAAATCAAGTACTGGCTGTCTCACACCCAGAGACAGATGATGCATAGAAACGAAAATCCTGAAAGAAACACACAAGAAATAAAAAATAGGAAGCTTCGAATTAAATAGATACATATATCCCGTAGAGAGAAGATCAATAAGAATCAAAACCCTAGCTGACTTAAAAAAGAGAGGATATGGACATAGAGAGAGAGAGAGAGAGAGAGAGAGAGAGAAATAGGGACCGACACTTTTTGACGGATTCGATCTCAGCACCAGAACGACGGGCGGCGTTGACTGCTTTCTCATCCTTGCGAGCAGCGGCGGTCGGAGCTTTCTTGCGGATCACCACCGGCTCCCAGTCTTGTGTGATCGAACCGCTCATTTTTCTCTCGCTCTGTCTTGCTCTCTGAAAAATCTCTCAGCACTTGGCGACTTGTGTGAGGGTCTACCTATCCGCTCTGCTCTCTATATTGTGGGTTTTTTTGTATGTTATCCCCAATTCCAAACACGATTGTTTATTTATTTTGAGTTTGATGATTTGTAATTGTGGATTAAAAAAATAATAAAATTTAATAAAATATAATTGTTACCTGCCCTATGCGCAGCAAAAAATATCTCCTACGCAAAATTGTCTTGTATTAGAACAACTCTAATCCAACACTTCAAAATTAGTTAGTTAAAATATATTTAAATATTATATTTTTTATTTTAGTTAATCACTTTTATAAATTCACTCTAACCATGTTCTCTATTTTAGTTGACTATTTCAATTAATTTTAACTAATTTTCAATAATATAATTCAAAAATTCAACTCAAAACATGTATAATCATCAACCCAATCAAAATCATATTATAATAATAATTTTAATCAAAGCAATTTAACACTCATTCACTTTAAATAACAAAAATCAATTGCATAATACGTCTCATAAATTTAAGATTTTTTCAAATACTTACATTAATATTTCATAGGGTCTAAATGTAAATATTCTTATACATAAAACTAAGGAGTTTTCAAAATTTGGAGAGGGAGGTTTCAGAATTTTTTGGGGGGTTTCAGAATTTTTTTTGGGGGGGAAGGGGGGGGGGGGTTTCAGAAATAGGGGAGATGGGTTTCAGAATTTGGGTGGGGGGAGGTTTGGATGCAGAATGGGTGGGGGGAGGTGGATTTCAGAATGGGTGGAGGGGGAAATCTGCAGCTTGAGGGTGGGGGGATGAATAAGATGTACCTGACAGTAACACTTGGATGACAACAACACTTGGAGAAAGACGAAGGCAGCAATTGGAGAAGATGAAGAAGAAGAAAGAGTCAGCAAGAAGGCTAGCGAGATTTTTCTCCCTCTCCAGATCTGGCGAGCATGAAATGTCTCTTACATTTAAGCGAATAGGATGGCTACTCGGTTGGAACAGATTTTTGGAGGTTGTTGATTAATCCTAATTAATACATAATTTAATTAAGTTAATAGGTTAATTGTGTTAGTAAAATAAAGTTAAACTAGTCAAAGTAAGTCAAATTATGGTTAGTGTGTGAATTATGAATAATGTATTAATTGTTATTCTTTTCAGGTTTTTGTGCGCCAAAATTACTGGGGAGCCAATTGTGCCAAAGCTACAAATTACTGGAGAGCCAATTATCAAAGCTACAAACTATATGATGCCAATTATTAAAGGAAAACAAAGGGGGATCAAAGTGTAATTAAATGACATCTTCTTGGGGGTTGTAAAGGGCATCTTGGGGCTTATAAAGATCATCTTTTGGGGCTTGTAAATGGCATCTTTTGGTTGCCTATAAATACCACCTCTTGGGGCTTGTAAAAGAGAGATGTTTTTTTTTGTTGTGGAAAACCCTCCAAGTAGTTATTGCTTTCTTTACTTTTTTGTATGATCTTGGTTGTGGAAAACCCTCCAAGTAGTTATTGCTTTCTTTACTTTCTTGTATCATTTTGGTTGTGGATCACCCTCCAAATGTGACTAGCTTTCTTCTACTTTTATTGTTCATGTCTTTCACTTCCATTGCTTGAACTTTCTTCTTTCTTAGAGGAGTGAAACTCTTCCACTTTTCTAGAGCTTTACCAAAGTCGTGAAGGGTGGAACGTGATTCACTCATTCTTCGTTGAAGATCGGCTCCTTGTTTAGTGTATTTCATTTTCTAAGTCCTCTACTTGGAGGGATGAGCACCACTCACTTTTCTAGCTTTACCAAAGCCATGAAGAGTGAGTAGTTTCTCATTCACTCTTTAGTAAGAGGTGAAGGGCATGTATAAATTATCCGGAAGTTATATTTGTGCATTGTTCTTATGCTTAATGTTGAATATTCCCCTTGCTTATTGAATGATTGATTGCATCTAGCAAAGCTAAGGTACTTTGTATAACCATGTGTCCCTTCTATGACACAGATGACTCTTGCATAGAAAGATTTATGAGTTCAAGGCAAGTACCCCGGCTAGATCTTTATAACTACCCTTCAATCTTCCCCATTATTGTGCTTCAATTAAAGAATGGAAATGGAACATTGATGTCATGATTGGATGTCTTGTAGAAACACTTGCTTATTTGTAGACGGGTTAAATCTCGACACAGACAATTCTTGTAAATTTCTAAAAAGACATCGGAATCATGTTCTTAATTCTCCTAACCCACCTTTATCTTCCGATTAACCTGTTGTTGACACGGGGATTAATTGAGTTATTAAGCACAAGTATAACAAACCGGATAATTAACTACATATCCAGATCCTCGAACTAAAGAGTGACTCTTTTATATTAAAGCTTATCTCATATTTTGTTTAGAAAACTCTTATGGAAAGAATCTTATATTCTGTCCAGAAAGAATCCTGAACACCACAATTTCAAATCTCAAAGGATACAACCAACTGGTCTCCACCACTGCTTACTTTGAAACACTAACAACAGCTCCCTGTGGATTCGACTCCGAACTCAAACCGGATTATTACTACAGCTTGACCGCCTGCACTTGGGTGTACACATTTCGGATCAAGTCAAGTTTTTGGCGCCATTGTCGGGGAGCCATAAAAAGTGTTTGAAGGTAAAAGGTAAAAATACCTTTCTTTTTTGTATATTCTTTGGTTTACTATGAATAATTTTGTTTTGTTTTATTTTCTTTATTTTTGTGTCTGAGGGCACTCCTCACTATCAGAATTGGCCAGCATAATCATTTGAGTCTGTAAATCAGCCTGCACCAAATTCACCTAGATCAGTAGCAGACTCATGTGAGGGAAATATGGCAAATAATGAAAGAAACGAAGAAGTCCCTATGAGAGAGAGGGAAGTACCTAACATTCGAACTTTGCGGGATCACCTAAATCCCACAAGAAATAGTGTCCCCTCTTGTTTTGTTTTCCTTGAAAATGCTCCCCCATTTACTGTAAAGCCGGGGACAATGCATCTGTTACCTGTTTTTCATGGGTTGGATGCAGAAAATTCATATTTGCATATAAAAAATTTTGAGGAAGTGTGTGGAACATTTCAAGACAATTATGAACTAGCCAAGATGAAACTCTTTTCTTTCTCTTTAAGGGACAAAGCTAAACAATGGCTAAGTTCTTTAAAAGCAAAGTCCGTTTGGTAGGAATGATGGAAAGTTGGAAGGATGGAAAGTTGATGGGAAAGATTTTCCATTCCTAGAGGGAAGGAATATATTTTCCTTCATTTATGTTTGGTATGATGGATGAAAAATTGAAGGGATGCATTTTCCTTTGTTTGGTATTCCATGGAAAATTGGATGGAAAAGAAAAATATATATACTAAATTTACCATTATACCCTCACATCTAAGGGGTGAATTTTTCTATAGTAATTATCATAGAAGGTTTGGTCAAAATAAACCAAAATGCATGTATTTTTTTTTTTAAAAGCAAATTTTACTGATAAACTTCAAAATTTACAAGAAGCAAATTTTTACAAGACACAAAAAAGCCAAAAGATGGCTTTAATCCTTCAAAACATAACAAAAGAACAGATTTCATCCTTAGCAGCATACAACCCTCCATTCCAATATCTTTCCTGTGTCAGGCAAGCAAAGATGTAGCAAAGCATCCATATATGTAACACAAGGCTGAAACCAACGAAACACTTTTTTTTTTCTTCAAACCAATGCAATTTTATTGAATGAATCAAAAAATTACAAGAATCAAAACCAGAAATTCTGCTACAAACAGACATTCTGTTACATGAGACATAACATAAATTCTGTTATAAAACAGAAATTCTATTTACATTTTCTTTCCAATACCCCCTCCATCAACAATACCCCCTCCATCACAGAACAGTAGGGCATCAGCATCACTGCAGCACTTTAGCAGCACAACAGCAAGCAGCACAGCAACATCAGTCAAATAGGCAGTCAAATAGGCAATGTTACAAGCAAAATTTAACCCAAAAAAAAAAAAGTCGAGAAACAATGGTGTATATACCTTGTCCTCCAATCCATGGAATAAAATTATGGGGCAAGAGAACTTATCAACAAAATTAATGGCCGACCTCTCAATGTAATCATTTTCTCCTCCTGCAACAAGTCAAAAGGTTGCCTCAATGCTATATTAAGTGAATACAATAAACAAGAATAAAATGAGGTTCAATAATTACCAACAAGATTATCGATATAGTGAGATTCAAATTTGTGTGTTTCAGCTCTCAATAATTTTAAGTCAGCTACCTGTGCGTTGAACAACAAAGCAAAGCAGCAAGCACTTCAGCAAATAGCCCATCTATCCAGACACCTAATCCAGGTAAACATGGGACAAATTTTACTGCAACTTTTGAAACCCAGAGAAAAACCCAACAAAAGATCAACCGATCTTCATCTGAGAGAGAGAGAGAGCTCTTACCCTGTTCGGCTGTTCCCGTGAAGTCTTCTGTGTGGGGAATGGGTTTTGTCTGAAAAAGAAAGGGTAAAATAGTCAATTCACAAAAAAACCCATCTTCCCTCCATTTTTGAGTCCATTTTCCGCCCATTTTTGGGGGGAAAATGTTTGGTGGGCGCCAGGGAAGGCATTTCCCTTCCATTTTCCATTCTCTCCCATTTTCCCTCCCAACCAAACGATGGAAAGTGGAGCCTTCCCTCCCACTTTCCTTCCTCCATTTTCCATCCTCCCTATTTTCCCTCCAACCAAACAGGGTGTAAAAGCTCTTTCAATACCTAACTGGCAGGCATTACAGAATGAATTTTTCAAAAAGTTTTTTCCTCTACACCGCACTAATGCACTCAAAAGACAGATCATGAATTTTTCGGTCAAAGAAGGAGAAACTTTTTACCAAAGTTAGAAAAGATTCAAAGATCTTCTCCAATCCTGCCCACACCATGTTTTTGAGAATTGGACTTTGGTAGAATTTTTCTATGACTCCTTACCCTCTAGACTACGTCAGTTCGTCAAAATGATGGCCCAAGGAGAATTTATGGAAAAAAAGTCCGGAAGAGGCATTCGATTTTTTTGACACCATATCTGATAGTTCTCAGATGTGGGACTCAGCCTCCCCTACCACTGTTGAAGCCAAACCATCTTCTTCCCAAGGAGGTAAGTATGTCTTGAGAGATGATGATGACCTAAGAGCGAAAATGTATACGTTGTCTTGAAAGTTTGAAACTTTAGAGATGAAGAAGGTCCATCAAGTTGAGGTTAGCTCTTCCACAGAACAAGTGTGTGGAATCTGTGCGCTAACAGGAGACCCTACTGGGGAGTGTCCCACCATTCCAGCGTTCAAAGAGGTCTCGTTGGAACAAACAAATGCAATTTCCAACTTCAACAAGCCTTACTCTGAAACATACAATCCAGGGTGGCGGAACCACCCGAACTTCAGTTGGAGGAACACACAACCAACGCCCATGAACCAACAACAAGGTTTATACCTACCACCTCAAGGACCTCCCGCATATCAACCATACCAACCATCACAAAAGAGGAGCCTTGAGGACACATTGAATCAGTTCATGCAAACCCAAATGAACTACAACACCCATTCCACACAGGCTTTCACGGATTTCAAAACCCAGACCACTCAATCTTTCGAAGATCTTAAAAGCCACATCCAAAAGCTGACTCAATCCATGACCACACACGAAAAGGGCAAGTTCCCTGCCCAACCAAAGCAATCACAAGGCCAATTCCATGTGAGGAACCCTTCAACCACAGGAAACCCACAAGACCAAGCCCAAGTTGTCACTACACTAAGAAGTGGCAAGGTGATTGACCAGACCATCAGAGACATGCTCATCCCAGTCAACTCATCATTTGAGCCTGAACCAATTGAGACTGAACTTGAAGTAGAACCTGAGCCTATGATTGAGCAAGACCTAGAACCTTCTGAGGAAAGAAAGCCTTCGTGTTCCATTCCTGCTCCTTTTCCTCATAGACTCAAAACCAAACAGAAGTTAAAAAATTAGCCTGAAATTTACGAGCTTTTTAAGCAAGTAAAGATCAACATTCCTCTTCTGGATGCAATCAAACAGGTTCCTTCTTATGCCAAGTTTTTGAAAGACTTGTGCACAATCAAGAGAAGCCAAAATGTCCAAAAAAGAGCCTTCTTGACAGAACAAGCCAGTGCCCTTCTTCAATACAAAACCCTTCCAAAATACAAAGACCCAGGGTGTCCGACTATGTCGTGTGTCATTGGAAACTTCCGAATTGAAAAAGCATTGTTAGACCTTGGAGCCAGTGTTAATTTGCTACCCTACTCTGTCTACCAACAGTTGGGTCTGGGTGAACTCAAACTCACTTGTGTCACACTCCAGTTGGCCGACAGATCTGTCAAAAACCCTAGAGGCATTGTTGAAGATGTACTTGTCCAAGTGGACAACTTTGTCTTCCTTGTTGACTTCATTGTTCTGGACACTCAGCCAACAATACATTCGGAGAACCAAATTCCCATCATTCTTGGTTGACCTTTCCTAGCAACTTCCAATGCACTAATCAATTGCAGGAATGGAGTCATGAAATTAACTTTTGGGAATATGACTCTCGAACTGAACATTTTCAATATTGATAAGCATCCAGAAGAAGACAAGGAAGAAAGGGAAATAAACTCCATTGAATCTTTGATACAGGAACATCTGAATGACACATTCTGTGAGAACCCTACTGAATTTTCTCTACTAGAGTTCATCTCATCTGAAACAACAGATAATGGCCCAAATCCACAAAGTTGCCCTACTCATGCTATTGAGACATGAGCCCCCAAATTCGAAGATATTTCACCAAGTGGTACAAAACCACTCTCATCAAGTATCAAGCCACCAAAGCCTGAATTGAAACCTCTCCCATCTGACCTCAAATATGCATTCTTAAGAGAGGACGAGTCATACCCAGTAGTGATTTCATCTAAGCTTACGGACTTGCAAGAGTCTAAGCTGATTGAAATTCTCAAACTCCATAAAAGCACCATTGGGTGGACCATCACTGACTTGAAAGGTATAAGCTCGTTAATCTGCAATCATGCTATATACCTTGAAGAGGATTCAAAACCCTCTCGTCAAATACAGCGACGACTGAACCCTCATATGAAGGAAGTTGTGAAAACTGATGTACTTAAGCTATTAGATGCAGTGATAATCTTCCCCATCTCTAATAGCAAGTGGGTTAGTCCAACCCAAGTTGTGCCCAAAAAGTCTGGGGTCACAGGGGTAAAAAATGATGCAAATGAACTAGTATCAACTCGAGTCGTCACAGGATGGCGAATGTGTATTGACTATTGAAAACTCAATTTGGTTACTAGAAAAGATCATTTTCCTCTGCCATTTCTTGACCAAGTCCTAGAGAGAATTGCAAGCCACACATTCTACTGTTTCCTAGATGGCTATTCTGGATACAATCAAATTGAGATAGCATTAGATGATCAGGAGAAAACAACTTTCACAAGCCCCTTTGGCACTTTTGCATTCAAAAGAATGCCATTTGGACTTTGTAATGCTCCTGCAACATTCCAAAGATGTATGCTAAGCTTGTTCAATGACATGGTTGAAATTTTTTTGGAAGTATTTGATGAGCCCGAATTTTACTGGGCCAAGCCCAATTCAAATAAACTGAGGAAGTCCAGATAAGAGTCCATTGGAGTTGGATCGACCCATAGAAGGAAGTCCAAAGCACAAGAAATGACTAATGCTCAAAGGAGCCAAGAGGCCAGCACCAGGACCAAGGGGGCGCCGCCCAAGGCCCCTAGGAGGGCGCCGCCCGAGATCCCCAAATGGGTGCTGCCCATAGGGTCCCTTGGGGCGCCACCCATAGGCAGCCCCTTGGGCTCTCTTTCGTCCTCCTCTATTGTCTTCTCCTCAGTCCACCTCAGTGCCATGGGAATGACTCTGATGCAAGTCCAAACGAACGTAGTCCACTCCAAGTCCAATCTCAAGATCAAGACCAAGCCCATCATTCCTCGACAGAATAGGAACACGAGGGAGAGAATATCGGGATAAAGATTGAGAAGATTGAGTCCTACTAAAATGGTACTTACCGAAACGGTAGAGACCTCCTTTATCACGTCACCACCTCACCGTCTTACCCTAGCTATATAATGTACGCCCTCTCAACATTGAGGGCACGCCTCCAAAACCCCTACACTCACCCTCATACACACTGCTCTCTCTCTCTCTCTCTCTCTCTCTCTCTCTCTCTCTCTCTCTCACAGAAGCACTGTAACTCCGGTATACACCGTCCGGTGACAATTATTCATTAATAAAGAACACCGGCCATCACTGCCATTCCAGAGAGTGGACGTAGGTCATCCGAGACCGAACCACTATAAACCCCTGTGTTGCTTGCTTATTTACCTTTCATCATTAATTGCACGATATTAATCACTTGACTGTTGATCTTACACGAAGACCAATTTGTGCATCATTAGTTTGGCGCCGTCTGTGGGAATCGACTAGTCTTCCTACTCTCATTCAATCCATGGCAATCACTACCCGATCTATGAGCCAGCAACCGGGAGACAACAACCAGGCTCACTGGGAGGAGGCTCCGCCTCCCATCGTACCTGGGGAACCTTCTACTACTGTTACTCCCGCCACTGGACATCAACAACTCCTCCAGACCATGCAGCTGCTGGTGAGCCAAAACCATTAGATCATCCAACTCATGCTCTCCCAAGGAGGAGTCCCACTCCCTCCACCAGGAGAAGAACAGCCTGTCCCTTCTGGACGCCAGACTGCCCCCCACCATGGGGTCCCTCACCATAATGCTCCAGGGCCACGCCAGGGAGCCCCTCATCCAGCAGTTCCTCCTCAACACGCAGGAAGTTCACGCGTTCCCCCTTCGCATGTGCCTGCCCAGGAGGACGCAGGAGAGAGTCAATATGGAGACCACGAAAGCCAGTATCCGACCAAGGATGTCCCTAATCAGTGGGATGAGAAGATTAGAGAGGTGCAAAACCAACTGGGTGATGCCCTCAATGCTATCAAGGCACAGGCGCCTGAGACCTTTGACTACCTGGTAAGACGTACCGACACTCCTTTTACTGCTGATATAGTGAATTACCCTCTGCCCTCGAAGTTCAAGATGCCCACCATCGAGATCTTCGATGGCACCAAAGACCCTCTAGACCACTTGGACACCTACAAGTCCCTCATGCAACTCCACAACGTGCCTGAGGAGATCATGTGCAGAGCTTTCCCTACCACCCTGAAGGGTTCTGCTCGCCAGTAGTTCTCCAAGATGAAGCCCTCCTCCATCCATTCTTTCACAGAGCTCAGTAGGTCTTTCGTCTCCCACTTCATTGGGGGACGCCGCCATCAGAAACCAGTGACCCACCTGCTCACCATCAAGCAGGATAGGGACGAAAGCCTCAGAAGCTACCTTGCTCGTTTCAACGACGAGGTCCTCTAGGTTGAGGAGCCAGATGATAAGGTGACCTTAACTGCCTTTATCGCCGGCCTCCGCACCTCCAACTTCATGTTCTCAGTCCTCAAGAAACCACCCTCCAGCATGCCCGAGCTGCTGACCAGAGCACAGAAGTATATGAATGTCGAGGACGTCACTAAGGCCCACCGAGGTGAGTCCTCATGAGGAGGGGAGAAAAGGAAGGACAGCTGAGAAGACAGAAGGGAGACCGAGAACAAGAGAAAGAAGGCCGAGAGAGTCTCAGTAAAAGACCGTCTCGGGCCATTGCCCCCAAGAGACCGACAACCATTCACTCCACTCAATGCCTCAGTGGAGCATATCTTACTCCAGATACAGGATGACCCAGCCATCCGTTGGCCCGGAAAGATGAAGTCTGATCCCAAATGTAGGAACCCCAGTAAGTATTGTCGCTTCCACAGCGACCATGGGCACGCCACGGATGACTGTTTCCAAACAGATTGAGGAACTTATCCAGCGGGGTCATCTCAGACAGTATGTAGCTGGTCGAGGACCAGTTCCTCCGAACGAAGAACGTGACCGCTGACTTGATCCGAAATGTGTACACCCAAGTGCAGGCGGTCAAGTTGTAGTAATAATCTGGTTTGAGTCCAGAGTCGAATCCTCAGGGAACTATGGTTGGTGTTCTTTGAAGTAAATAGTGAGAAAGACTTGTAACTGGAAATATTATGATTTTGAAGTTGTGGGAAGTTTTGGATAGAATGTAAAATTCTTTCCAATGGGTATTTTTCTAGACAAAATATAAGATGATTAAATGTAACAAACACTCTTTGGTTCGGGAATCAGAATATGTAGTTGATTATCCGGTGCATTATGTTTATGCTTTATAACTCAATTAACTCCCGTGTCAACGGCAAATTAATCGGAAGATAGGAATGAAGTGCAATAATGGTGGACATTGAAATTTTATCATGAAGAGTTAGTTAGGGTACTTGCCTTGAATCAATGGATCTTTCCATGTAGGAGTCATCCATTTATCATAGAAAGATCCGTTGATTATACAAAGTACCTTTACTTTGCTAGGTGCATTCAATCACCCAAAAATCAAGTGGAGTATAGAACATTTAAGCATAAAGGTGATACACAAACATAATGTCCGGATTAATCTTTTACATATCTTTCATCCCTTCCCAAAGAGTGAATGAGGACTACTCACCCTTCATAGCTATGGTAAAGCTAGAATGATGAATAGTACTCATCCCCAAAAGGTGTTACAAAGTAAAATACTCTAAAGTAAAATATCTAAACAAGGAGTCGTTCTTCGACAAAGAACAAGTGAATCACGTTCCACCCTTCACGGCTTTGGTAAAGCTCTAGAAAAGTGGAAGAGTTTCACTCCTCTAAGGGGAAGAAGGAAGCTCCAACAATGGAAGTAAAAGAAAACAATACTTAAATTAAAAGAAAGCAATAAATACTTGGTGTTTAATTCACAACCAAGAGATAAAAATACATAAAAGAAAACAATAACTACTTGGTGTTTAATTCACAACCAAGAAATAAAAATACATAAAAGAAAACAATAACTACTTGGTGTTTAATTCACAACCAAGATATAAAAATACATAAAAGAAAATAATAAAAGCTATAAAGAAATGACAATTAGAAGAGGAGGCTCAGCCTTCCATTATATTTATACAAGCAAGTAAATATAAAAGCTATAAAGAAATGACAATTAGAAGAAAGAACTCTTACCATAAGAACATAAGCATAAAATCTTCAATACATGAATTGAAATGGAAGCTACAAAAGATGAAAGAAAATTTGCTCTCTAAAAACTCTTCTAAAATCTCTCCTAACTCTTAGTTCCTCTCTTGGTTTTTCCACCAATTCCACCCTCAGATCTCTCTTTGAAATGCAGAAGGAGCAGCCTATTTATAGGCGTAGGAAGGCTGGGCAAGTGGGCAAGTGGGCAAGTGGGCAAGTGGAGAATGAACGGTGGTGTTGCTGAATGCTGATTTTTCAAATGCTTTTATTACACTTTGTCCTGCTTTTATTACACTTTGTCCTGCTTTTATTACACTTTGTCCTTCATTCTTTGCATTCTCCTGACATTGCTCCCTTGGTCTTGCGTTAATTCGGCATTTGTCCCTCAGATGTACTTCTTTGATGCCTTTGGACTTTCCTTCACTTTAGAACCTAAAATATCATCATTTAAACTCCATCAAAGTATAATTAGTCCAAAAAGAGTGTAACAATATGCTACTTTTGAGTGCTAATCACACCCCCCAACCTAAACATTGCTAGTCCCTAGTAATAAATAACAGCATAACAAAATCACTTTCGTAGATAACACGATTGCATTTAGCATATGCAATAAGCCGTTAAACCCCTAGGTGATTCCTAGTGGACGAGTTTTGTCTCGTGAAGGTTTTCAGTGAAGCTACCTACAAACTCCATTGTGAAAAAAAAAAAAAAAAAAAAATGTGTATATGCATTAGCACCATGATAGTTGAAACTTTTTTTTTTTTTTTTAGAACATAGAACACTTCTCTGTCATTGGTACGTAATATATGCAAAAATAAACACTTGTTATATTGGTATTTGAAATTCCCTATGTAGTAAGAATGATCATTCTAGCAACAAGAATTGTTATATAACAAACACTCCACTTTACTACCTTCCATGGATAGCTTCGATTTCACAAACCTCTCGTAGAATGCTCTCAGCAAAAATTTACTCCGATTATAGTGACTTGTCTCTCACGGGGCATGTGATCAGAAGGTGGCCAATCGAAAAATCACATGCACAATTAGGAAGGAAGTGAAGTTTACGGAAACAAACTAATCATGTTTGGCATAATCTCATGAAAGAATATTGATGCAATTTAAAGAAATACTATTTACCATACCCCAATTTTGATTAACAACACACACATGTAACATACTTGAGATCAATTAGGGCTTTTCATAGGTTGTAGCGTGGCCAGAGGTCAGTGGCTAATGAAATGACGTCAGAGGTTTTCAAAAGCTATCTTTTCATTCTGTAATGTAGCACACTTCTTTCTAGCTTTTCGACATTTTGCCCAGAAATGATTTCTTTTTTTTTTTTTTTTCATTTGTTCCCATTGATTCTCCTTATCATCGAAAAGTAATCTCCACAGTTTTCCCATTTCTTTGCATTTCTGTGTCATATTGATTAATAAGAGTGTGCAAGAAAATTTGATAGCAATTGTGTGTCCAGTATGTTTTCTTGTGGCTTGGTAAATATTTGGGTTTATCAAAGAAGAAATCATACATTGAGGGCTCAAACATGGCTGACTAGGGAAATAATTTTGCAGAAAAAATGGCTAAGGCTCAATATCAAATCAAAGATGGCCTAAAATCCTTTCTCAAGTATGTGAACATGTATGTGTCGTATGAACAGATTTCTTGGGGATATGTCAACAGATTACCTTAGTTGCGTCAATCAAAGCAAATTTAATGAGATTATTCAAAAATAGAGAGTGAAAGACCTTACTTGAATAAATGTTAATTATCTCTCAAAAGTATGATAAGGCTCAAAACTTACCATGGTATTCTTTATCATCTCCACTGGTAATGTCAGGTTTTTCATGGAATGTCGGTTATATACCGATTCTATTTTTGAGTCTGGTCATTCTTTACCTTAAGAATAACAAATAGCAATATACATTTGACATTTAAGCATAGAGAAAATACCATTTTTCAAGGAAGTGGTTTTTTTTTTTTTTTTTTTTTTTTTTTTTTAGAAAACAAGAAAAATAAAATTCAAAATTATAAACATACTCATTTATCTATGAAAATTGAAAGAAGACTAGATGCACCAATTAAACTTGAAAAACTATGGCGTCTCAGGATAAGTCCCTACCCACACTACAGGTTGGCATTTTAGGACATTCCTTACTCCGCCCACATACTCATTTATCTATGAGAATTGAAAGAAGATAAAATGCACAAATTGAACTTGGAAATTTATGGCGTCTCAGGATCAAATCCCTACCTACACTGTTAGTTGGTAGTTCGGGACGTTCCTTACTCGGCCCATATTTTTATTTCAACAACTAGACTTTGTACAAAAATATTTTACAAAAGAGTTCAGACCCTTAACCTTCATTCCAAAACATATTTTTCCACAGCTTTGTCTTTAATAGTCAAAATCTAATCCGAGTCATTGCTTGGATCTATGTCATTATCAGTGACCCTTCCAACTTCTTGTCGCACATAACTTGTAAGTCCTGGACTGGCATAAGATGGTGTGTCAGGAAAATCCTTACTCAGCCCATACACTATCCAGTTTAATCGATCAGTTGCACGACCCGAAATTGGTTCAGAACAATGATTATGTTTTTTCATATGAAATATCCTGCCACAATAGTAACAAGCACCCAGTCGTTTGGAACGACGATGTTTAGCAAAATTGCTTCTGCCACACAATGGTTGTTGTTGTTTCTCTCGGATCTCAATTTTTCTCACATCCCTTGCTTTTCTCATTATCACAGCATGCACATCAGATGGGAAAATGTGTAGAACTCCTAGACTAAACCAAAAAAGTTTAGGATCCATGCTTGCTAAGACTAAAGACATTCTATCTGGTTCTTTAACGTCTGCCAGTCACAAAGACAGTTGAAGCTGCATCCGATGTGATCATGAAATACAGGTACAAATACTAAAAAAACGCGATCCAAAAAAAATTTTTTTTTTTTTTTTTTTTTTTTTTTTCAGATCTAAAACTAAAATTACAAATACGAAACTAGAGAAAGTATACCAAAATACAAGCGGAAGGAAGAAGATTTAGGATGAAACAAACAAATTAACGAAGAAGGAATAAACCCAGAATACATAGGATTGAGGAGGATTATTTGGCAAATTATCAGATCTTACTGTAACAGCAATTACAACATAGTCATTGGAGGGCATAGCAAATTCACAAGGAATCTTATAAAGACAAATAGCCATGAGAATCACAAGCTGTAGATATCAAATTTCAAATATATATATAAATGAAATTACAAACAAGCAATACTTACAACACTAGCACTAGTGGGCTAGTGGAGATAAGGTTGTAAAGTACAGATCTGTTCATCTGCCGAAACCTACAAACAAAATACAACAATTACTCAACTCAAGGAATATCTGGGTTTCTCTGGAAACTCCTCATCCTAAGTGTGAGAACACAAAGAGCACCCAGGTACACATACAAACATATAAGACAAATTATTAAACAAAAGACTGGATCGTCGGCGTATATGGTCATGTATTTACAGGGGGTGAGTTGTTTTTACAGAGAATAGAAAGAACGACGACGAAGAAGAAGAGAAGAAAAAGAAAGAGAAGAAGATAAGGGAAAGAGAAAAGGGGGAAACCAACACCGGTGATGGTGGAAGAAAAAGAAAAAGGTGGAAGGCCTAATAAAGGCATTCCTCAGATTTTTTTTTTTTTTTTTTTTTTTTTTTTTTTTTTTTTTTTAACTTTACTTTCGGCAGTGTCGGCAGGCGCAATAATGGCAGCAGGCGCAATAATGGTGCATAGTAATAAAAATGAGTAGGGTAAGAGAACACCTCGCACTTGAGCTTTGACCCATGCACCGATATCTGAAACTAGGAACAACAAAATTATACAACAAAATAAAGTGACATGCATTAAAAATAACATTTAATAAATAAAAGCAACTGTACTTCACTCACGGTTCCAACAAAGAACCAGACACACACTAAATTTTATACCATTAATTGCACACACCCACATTTTCTAAAATGTAATGAATGAACGGCTGCCTACTTTTGACTTTTTTTTTTTTTTTTGCCAGTCTTCACGTGGCTGAAGACTCAATTATCATAAAAGTTAAAATAGTTATACTTTGCTCCCCTATATTTCACTTATTATATATATCAACCACAAAACTTAATTATTCCTTATACTTTCCCATCAAAACTCATAATATATATACTTAAACCATTTTCAAAAATTTCAAAAATTTGGGATCTCACAATCTACCCTCCTCAAAAGAATTTCGTCCCTGAAATTCCTTAATTCACCAAGAATCCCAAAATTTGTAGGGGTACAAAGTGTAACACAAGAAAGAAAAAAAATATAAAGTGTTTATTATTCAAAAGAAAGGGGTGTTATTAAATTTTTTTCAATAAAGTTGTAATTATTCTCAATTCACTAAACCGAATGAATATAAAATTTCAGATTTTACACTACTAACCCCTTTATTTTACTTATTATATATTTCAACCTCTCTATTTTACTTATTATATATTCCAACCCCTTTTTTTTTTTTTTTTTTTTTTTTTATGCATCCTAAAAGGAATCAAAATAAACATTCTTAAGCCAAAAGAGTTTGTACAGAACATAAAAAAAAAAAAAAATAAAATAAAATAAAATAAAATTTACAGACTCGGACCTTCAGCTTTCATTCCCAACCTCAGTACACTTTTCCACAGAGGTCAATCCGATTCCCCCTCCGTATCTGTGTAAAATGGACAACTAGTAACTCTCCCAACTTCCTCTCTCACAAATCGGTTAAGCACAGTACCGGAATAGCATGGCGTATCAGGGTAATCCTTACTCAGCCCATGTTTTATCCAGTTTAATCGATCGGTTGCGCGACCGGAAATTGGTTCAGAACATTTGTTGTATCTTTTCTCATGAAAGTATCTGCCACACTGTTTACAGGCACCAAGTCGTGTAGCACGACGACGTTTAGAATAACTGCTTCGGCCACAGAGGGGTTTCGCTTGTTTTTCTTTGATTTCAGCCTTCCTTACTAATCTTGCTTTTCTCATGATCATGGTATGTACATCAGATGGAAAAGTACGTAGGACTCCTAGACTAAACCAAAAAAGATTTACATCCATGATTGATACTCTATGACCCATTATCTGGTTTTTTTACGTCTTCCAGTCACAAAGACGATCAAAACTGACCCACAGATATTATCATTAATACAAGGTACATAATATGAACAGATACAACAATAAAAACAAAAAAAAATTTACAGAAAATTTTACGGGTTCAACCTGCGCAGATCAACTACTGTAAACTGCAGATCAACTATTGTAAACTGTAGATCTCACCCCCCAACCTAGACTGAACATTGTCCCCAATGTTTCGAGTTTTTCGGTTTGTAGAGCTTGAATACGCAGTTAACTGTGGAGATCTGTTCAATCGCCGATGACCTATACCAAAAAAAAAAACAGAGATTAAGCATCTTTGGGGTGGTCTGGGTTTTCATTGGGACAAAAACCCTTGATCATCAGTGCGGCCCGAAGAAGAACAGCCATAAGTAAATAATACAAACAAATGTAGATCATGAGAAGGAGGATAGGGTCATCGAAAAATGCAGACATGGTACTGTTATGGGTTGGATCGTGGTACAGAAGACCAGATGCAGTGGAGAAGAAGAAGAAAAGAGAAGAAGCAGAAGAAGAAAAAGAAAAGAAAAGAGTAAAGGTGTGGTGAGGAAAAGAAAAAAAAGAAAAAAAAAGCGATGGGAGCCTTATAAAGGCAGTCCATCGTGTCGGGTGTCTGACTGACCCGACCCTTTTTTGTGTCGGCAAGCGTAATCTCCGGAGTGATTTCCGGAGATACTTTCTGGATCCATAAAAAAAATGGTCTCCACATTTTGGACAAAATTCTCCACAAAGGGTTTTAATCGCTGACCATTGACGGTAAAAATGTTACCGTTTGATGGGTTCTCCACTTCCACTGCCCCATGTTTAAATACCTTTTTAACAATGTATGGTCCAGTCCATCTTGATTTCAACTTACCAGGAAATAGGCGAAGTCTCGAATTGAAAAGTAGAACCTTTTGATCAGGTTCAAAAGATTTTCGCACTATGTTCTTGTCATGAAAAATTTTCATCCTGGTTTTTGCAATCTTAGCATTTTCATATGCTTCATTTCTCAATTCCTCCAATTCATTAATCTGAAGCTTCCGTGACAGTCCAGCCTTGTCTAAGTCAAAATTCATTGCTTTAATAGCCCAGTATGCCCTATGTTCCAATTCCACAGGCAAGTGACATGGCTTTCCATAGACTAATCGATAGGGAGACATGCCCAAAATTGTTTTAAAAGCAGTTCGGTATGCCCAGAGCGCATCAGTTAGTCTTAATGACCAATCTTTGCGATCTGGGTTCACCGTTTTTTCCAAAATTAATTTGATCTCCCGATTAGCTAACTCAGCTTGTCCACTGGTCTGTGGATGATAAGGGGTTGCAATTTTGTGAAAAATCAAGTATTTTTTCATTAAATTCCAGAAGGGACGATTGCAAAAATGAGAACCCCCATCACTTATAATGGATTTTGGAATTCCAAACCGAGATAAAATATTTTCTTTTAAAAACTTGATCACCGTTTGATGATCATTATTTCGGCATGGAATTGCTTCAACCCATTTGGATACATAGTCTACGGCTACTAAAATGTATAGATAGCCAAAGGAGGGGGGAAATGGTCCCATAAAATCGATACCCCAACAGTCAAAAATTTCGATCACCAAAATTGGGTTTAAGGGCATCATGTTTCTTTTTGAAATGTTTCCCAACCTTTGACATCTATCGCAAGTTACGCAAAAAGCATGGACATCTTGGAAAAGTGTGGGCCAGTAAAATCCACACTGCAAGATTTTTGCAGCGGTTTTTCGAGATGAAAAATGACCACCGCATGCTTCTGAATGACAAAATGTTATTACCTGTCTACTTTCCTGAGCGGGGATGCAACGTCTTATGATCTGATCCTTACAGTACTTGAATACGTAGGGATCTTCCCAAAAGAAATTGCGGACCTCCCTCAGAAACTTCTTTTTGTCCATGGGAGTGAAAAATGGAGGAAGTGTTCCGGTAGCAAGGAAATTAGCAATATCAGCGTACCATGGGGTCTCATCAATCCTGAATAGTTGTTCATCAGGGAATTTTTCATTGATTGGCAGTCCATCCTCATGAAATTCATAAGTTAATCTTGACAGATGATCTGCCACCACATTTTCCACACCCTTTTTGTCCTTAATGACTAAATCAAATTCTTGGAGCAAAAGGATCCATCTCAAGAGCCTTGGTTTGGCATCTTTTTTTGTAAGCAAAAATTTCAGTGCTGCATGGTCAGTAAATACAGTAACAGAAGAACCAACAAGATAAGATCGAAATTTTTCCAATGCAAATACTACAGCAAGTAATTCCTTTTCAGTTGTTGAGTAATTCATTTGGGCATCATTTAAAGTTTTACTTGCATAGTAAATCACATGTGGCTTCTTATCTTTTCTTTGTCCCAAAACAGCACCTACAGCATAGTCACTAGCATCACACATCAATTCAAAGGGTAGAGTCCAGTCAGGAGGTTGCATTATTGGGGCAGAAATTAACATGCCTTTGAGTTTGTCAAAGGATTTTTGGCACGCTTCATTCCAGTCAAAAATGACATCCTGACTCAAAAGATGACACATAGGTTTTGCTATGGTGCTGAAGTCTTTTATGAACCTTCTGTAGAATCCTGCATGACCTAAGAATGATCGAACATCCTTTACAACCCTAGGAGCAGGAAGATTCCTTATCAAATCAATTTTTGCTTTATCAACTTTCATGCCTTCAGACGACACAATGTGACCCAAGACAATGCCTTGATTCACCATGAAATGACATTTCTCCCAGTTAAGCACCAGATTTGCCTCTTTGCATCTTATCAAAACTTTTTCTAGGTTAGCTAGACACAAATCAAATGAGTCACCATATACCGAGAAATCATCCATGAAGATTTCCAAAAAATTTTCGACCATGTCACTGAACAAGCTCAGCATACATCTTTGAAATGTTGCAGGAGCGTTACAAAGTCCGAATGGCATCCTTTTGAATGCAAAGGTGCCAAATGGACATGTGAATGTGGTCTTTTCTTGGTCATTCAGAGCTATCTCAATTTGATTGTATCCGGAATACCCATCTAGGAAACAGTAAAATTCATGGCCTGCTATTCTCTCGAGGACTTGGTCAAGGAAGGGAAGAGGAAAATGGTCTTTTCTAGTCACCAGATTGAGTTTTCGATAGTCAATGCACATTCGCCATCCTGTGACGACTCGTGTTGGCACAAGTTCATTTGCATCATTTTTGACTACTGTGACTCCAGATTTCTTTGGTACAACTTGGGTTGGACTAACCCATTTGCTATCGGAGATAGGAAAAATTATCCCTGCATCCAGGAGTTTGAGCACTTCCAGTCTCACAACCTCTTTCATGTGAGGATTCAATCGTCGCTGCATTTGACGAGAGGGTTTTGAGTCCTCTTCAAGGTATATGGCATGATTACATATTAACGGGCTTATACCTTTCAAATCAGCGATGGTCCACCCAATGATGCTTTTATGACTTTTAAGAACTTCAATTAATTGAGCTTCTTGCAAGTCTGTGATTTTTGAAGAAATTACCACTGGGTAAGATTTATCCTCACCTAAAAATGCATACTTGAGATCAGAAGGGAGCGGTTTCAGTTCAGGCTTTGGTGGCCTGTCACTTGAAGATAGTGGTTTTGTACCACTTGATGAAATTTCTTCAAATTTAGGAGCCCATGTCCCCACATTGAAGGTAGGACACTCAATGGAGTTTTGTTCCAGAGAGTCAGATGAGTCAGATTTTGACAAAGTTGATTCACTAAGATCCTCACAGAATGAGTCATTCAGATGTGCTTGTATTAATGACTCAATGGAATTTATTTCTCCTATCTCCTCGTACTCTCTTGGGTGTTTTGCAATGTCAAAGACGTTCATTTCGAGAGTCATATCCCCAAAAGTCAATTTCATAATACCATTCCTGCAATTGATTAGTGCATTGGAGGTTGCTAGAAAAGGTCGACCAAGAATGACAGGAATTGGAGTTTCTGAATGAACTTCTGGATGAGTATCTAGAACAATGAAGTCTACAGGGAAGACAAAATTATCCACTTGGACAAGTACATCTTCAACAATACCCCTAGGAATTTTTACAGATCTATCTGCCAATTGGAGTGTGGTGCAAGTGGGTTTCAGTTCACCTAAACCCAACTGCTGGTAGACAGAGAAAGGAAGCAAGTTGACACTAGCTCCAAGGTCTAACAATGCTTGCTCAATTTTGAAATTTCCAATGACACATGACACAGTGGGACACCCTGGATCTTCGCACTTTGAAGGGATTTTGTGTTGAAGTAGGGCACTGGCTTGCTCTGTGAGGAAGGCTCTTTTTTGAACATTTTGACTTCTTTTGACTGTGCACAAGTCTTTTAGAAACTTGGCATAAGCTGGAACCTGTTGGATTGCATCCAGAAGTGGGATGTTGATTTTTACTTGCTTGAAAAGCTCGTAAATTTCAGACTGATTGTTTGCTTTCTGTATGCTCTTGAGTCTATGAGGGAAAGGAGCAGGAATAGAACACGAGGGTTCTTCTTCCCTTGATGGCTCTGGTTCTTGTTCAATCATGGGATCACAGTCATTTTTTTTTTCAAGTTCTGGCTCACTTAATGGGTTGGCTGGAATTGAGACTGGTTTTGGGTCTGGAATCAGCATGTTTATGATGGACTTGTCAATCTTTTTGCCACTTCTCAATGTGGTGACAGTTTTGGCTTGGTCTTGTGGAGTTTCCATAGTTGATGGATTTCCCACCTGAAATTGACCTTGTGGAGGCTTTGGTTGGGCAGGAAATTTTCCTTTCTCATGTGTGCTCATGGACTGGGTCAGCTTTTGAATGTGGCCTTTGAGATCCTCAAAAGATTGTGTGGTCTGGGCCTTGAAATCAATAAAAGCTTGAGTAGAACTATTGTTATAGCTCATTTGGGTTTGCATGAATTGATTCAATGTATCTTCAAGGCTCCTTTTGTGTGGTGGTTGATATGGAGGATATTGTGGAGGTACTTGAGGTGGATGTGGTGGCCCTTGTTGATGAGGATATTGTGGAGGTCCTTGAGGTGGTTGTTGTGGACCTTGTTGCTGATTCATGGGGGTTGGTTGTGTGTTTCTCCAACTGAAATTTGGGTGGTTCCGCCACCCTGGATTGTATGTTTCAGAGTATGGGTTGGAGTAAGGCTTGTTGAAATTGGAAATGGCATTTGTTTGTTCCAACAAAACTTCTTTGAATGCCGGAATGGTCGGACATTCCCCAGTAGGATGCCCTGTTAGCGCACAAATCCCACACACTTGTTCTGTGGGAGGGACAACATCAACTTGATGGATCTTTTTCATCTCTAAAGCTTCAAGCTTTCGAGACAAAGTGGACATTTTTGCTCTAAGATCATCATCTTCTCTCAAGACATACTTACCCCCTTGGAAAGTAGGTGGTTTGGCTTCTACAGTGGTAGGAGAGGCTGAGTCCCACATTTGAGAACTGTCAGATATGGTATCAAAAAAATTGAATGCCTCCTCCGGACTTTTTCCCATGAACTCTCCTTGAGCCATCATTTCGACAAACTGTCGTAACCTAGTGGGCAAGGAATCATAGAAAAAACCTGCCAAAGTCCAATTTTCAAAAGCATGGTGTGGACAAGATTGGAGAAGATCTTTGAATCTCTCCCAGCTTTGATAAAAAGTTTCCCCTTCTTTGACCGAAAAATTTATGATTTGTCTTTTGAGTGTATTAGTGCGGTGCAGAGGAAAGAATTTTCTGAAAAATTCATTTTGTAGAGCCTGCCAATTAGGGATTGAAAGAGATTTTAAAGAATGTAACCATTGTTTGGCTTTATCCCTCAAAGAGAAAGAAAACAATTTCATTTTTGTCAATTCAGAATTGTCTTGAAATGTTCCACACACTTCTTCGAAGTCTTTGATATGCAGATACGGATTTTCTGCATCCAATCCATGAAACACGGGCAATAACTGCACTGTCCCCGGCTTTACAGTAAAGAGGGGAGCATTTTCAGGAAAAATAAAACAAGAGGGGACACTATTCCTTGTGGGATGTAAGTAATCCCGCAATGTTCGAATGTTGGGTACTTCCCCCTCTCTCACATGATCTTCACCCTGCCTGTCAATATTTGCCATATTGAAGTTACAAGAATCGGCTTCTGATTTGGGTGAAGGTGGTTCAAGTTGATTTACAGACCCAGAAGATTCAGCAGGCAAATTTTGAAAGAGGCGATTGGTGTCAGTCATAAAACAAAATTATTCACAATAAGGCAAAAATATAAACAAAAAGAGAGGTTTTTTTTTTTTTTTTCACCTTTTTCTAAAAAGAGCACCTTTTATGGTTCCCCGGCAACGGCGCCAAAAACTTGACTTGATCCGAAATGTGTACACCCAAGTGCAGGCGGTCAAGTTGTAGTAATAATCTGGTTTGAGTCCAGAGTCGAATCCTCAGGGAACTATGGTTGGTGTTCTTTGAAGTAAATAGTGAGAAAGACTTGTAACTGGAAATATTATGATTTTGAAGTTGTGGGAAGTTTTGGATAGAATGTAAAATTCTTTCCAATGGGTATTTTTCTAGACAAAATATAAGATGATTAAATGTAACAAACACTCTTTGGTTCGGGAATCAGAATATGTAGTTGATTATCCGGTGCATTATGTTTATGCTTTATAACTCAATTAACTCCCGTGTCAACGGCAAATTAATCGGAAGATAGGAATGAAGTGCAATAATGGTGGACATTGAAATTTTATCATGAAGAGTTAGTTAGGGTACTTGCCTTGAATCAATGGATCTTTCCATGTAGGAGTCATCCATTTATCATAGAAAGATCCGTTGATTATACAAAGTACCTTTACTTTGCTAGGTGCATTCAATCACCCAAAAATCAAGTGGAGTATAGAACATTTAAGCATAAAGGTGATACACAAACATAATGTCCGGATTAATCTTTTACATATCTTTCATCCCTTCCCAAAGAGTGAATGAGGACTACTCACCCTTCATAGCTATGGTAAAGCTAGAATGATGAATAGTACTCATCCCCAAAAGGTGTTACAAAGTAAAATACTCTAAAGTAAAATATCTAAACAAGGAGTCGTTCTTCGACAAAGAACAAGTGAATCACGTTCCACCCTTCACGGCTTTGGTAAAGCTCTAGAAAAGTGGAAGAGTTTCACTCCTCTAAGGGGAAGAAGGAAGCTCCAACAATGGAAGTAAAAGAAAACAATACTTAAATTAAAAGAAAGCAATAAATACTTGGTGTTTAATTCACAACCAAGAGATAAAAATACATAAAAGAAAACAATAACTACTTGGTGTTTAATTCACAACCAAGAAATAAAAATACATAAAAGAAAACAATAACTACTTGGTGTTTAATTCACAACCAAGATATAAAAATACATAAAAGAAAATAATAAAAGCTATAAAGAAATGACAATTAGAAGAGGAGGCTCAGCCTTCCATTATATTTATACAAGCAAGTAAATATAAAAGCTATAAAGAAATGACAATTAGAAGAAAGAACTCTTACCATAAGAACATAAGCATAAAATCTTCAATACATGAATTGAAATGGAAGCTACAAAAGATGAAAGAAAATTTGCTCTCTAAAAACTCTTCTAAAATCTCTCCTAACTCTTAGTTCCTCTCTTGGTTTTTCCACCAATTCCACCCTCAGATCTCTCTTTGAAATGCAGAAGGAGCAGCCTATTTATAGGCGTAGGAAGGCTGGGCAAGTGGGCAAGTGGGCAAGTGGGCAAGTGGAGAATGAACGGTGGTGTTGCTGAATGCTGATTTTTCAAATGCTTTTATTACACTTTGTCCTGCTTTTATTACACTTTGTCCTGCTTTTATTACACTTTGTCCTTCATTCTTTGCATTCTCCTGACATTGCTCCCTTGGTCTTGCGTTAATTCGGCATTTGTCCCTCAGATGTACTTCTTTGATGCCTTTGGACTTTCCTTCACTTTAGAACCTAAAATATCATCATTTAAACTCCATCAAAGTATAATTAGTCCAAAAAGAGTGTAACAATATGCTACTTTTGAGTGCTAATCAACCGCCAACAGCCCCTTGGTGAGATTCAAACCATCGCCGGAGGGTTAGGAGGAGGAGGTGACTCCAACTCCGCCAGGAAGGTGCACGCCTGTAGAGCCAGACAGGCAGAACCTTATGACTCTCGCCCACTGAAGACCCCCCGACATGGGGAGGAGGAGGTCATCACCTTCTCAGACAGAGACCTTGAAGGAGTCCAGGTCCCACATGATGACCCTCTAGTCTTGACTCTGATGGTGGCCAACTACCAAGTCAGGAGGGTCCTGGTTGACAGCGGCAGCTCAGCCGACATCCTATTCGCCACTGCCTATGACAGCCTTCACCTCGGCAGAGAGAGGCTACAGCCAGTCCGGACTCCCTTGGTTGGTTTCTCGGGAGAAAGAGTCCAGCCTTTGGGATCCATCACTCTGCCTATCACAGCAGGGACTGCTCCTAGAAGCTCTACCATAATGGTAAATTTCTTTGTACTTGATTGCCCTTCTGCTTATAATGTAATTCTTAGACGTCCTGCCCTCAATGCTTTAAGGGCAGTACCCTCTACCTACCACATTCTCCTTCGTTTCCCAACCTTCAATGGGATCGGGGAGATAAGAGGAGATCAGGTCTCAACCAGAGAGTGCTATGTGGCCTCTATGAGGGCTAAGAGACCGCACGAGACTCTCCAAGTCGAAGTGCTCGACCCCAAGGATGACAACACCTTGGAAAGAGGTGAACCTGCAGAAAAACTCCAGCCAGTAGTACTCGACGACAACCTTCCAGAGAGGAAGGTCTACATAGGCTCCTCACTCTCCCAGGAGCTGGCATCTACCTTAGTAGACTTCCTCAAGCAGAACATAGACGTCTTTGCCTGGTCCCACGAAGATTTGGAGGGCACTGACCCCAAGGTGGCCTCCCACCGACTCAACGTTGACCCCATATACAAGCCTATCCGCCAAAAATTGAGAAGTATGAGCACTGAAAGGGGGCAAGCTATGGAAAAAGAGGTAAACAAGTTGCTGGTGAATGGATCAGTGAGGGAGGTAGCCTACCCAGACTGGCTATCCAATGTGGTCATGGTCACAAAGACCAATGGGAAGTGGCGCCTGTGAGTGGACTTCACAGAACTCAACAAGGTCTGTCCCAAAGACAGCTACCCTCTCCCCCGCATCGACCTCCTCATCGATGCCACTGCGGGGCACGAGCTACTAAGTTTTCTGGATGCCTACTCCGGGTACAACCAGATCAGCATGTTCCCCCCTGATCAGGAGAAGACCTCATTCATCACCCCGAGAGGCACTTACTGTTACAGGGTGATGCCTTTCTGGCTCAAGAACGCCGGAGCCACATACTAGCGCCTTGGACCGAACCACTATAAACCCCTGTGTTGTTTGCTTATTTACCTTTCATCATTAATTGCACGATATTAATCACTTGACTGTTGATCTTGCACGAAGACCAATTTGTGCATCATCAGTATTCATGGATGACTTCTCTGTTTATGGTGACTCATTTGATTTGTGCCTGGCCAACCTAGAAAAGGTGCTAATCAAATGTAAGGAAGCCAATCTAGTGCTAAATTGGGAAAAATGTCATTTCATGGTAACGCAAGGCATTGTCCTTGGTCACATTGTGTCGTCTGAGGGCATGAAAGTTGACAAGGCAAAAATAGATCTGATTGAAAATTTGCCTGCCCCTAAGACTGTAAAGGATGTCCGATCATTCCTAGGACATGCAGGTTTTTACAGGAGATTCATAAAAGATTTCAGTACTATAGTCAAACCCATGTGTCATCTTCTGAGTCAGGATGTAATTTTTGCGTGGAATGAAGCATGCCAGAAAGCTTTTGACAAGCTTAAAGACATGTTAATTTCTGCTCCAATAATGCAACCCCCTGACTGGACTCTTCCATTTGAATTGATGTGTGATGCAAGTGATTATGTTGTAGGTGTTGTGTTGGGACAAAGAAAAGATAAGAAACCTCATGTGATTTACTATGCAAGCAAAACTTTGAATGATGCTCAAATTAATTATTCAACAACTGAAAAAGAATTGCTTACTGTAGTATTTGCTCTGGAAAAATTCCGTTCTTATCTTGTTGGTTCTTCTGTTACTGTATTCACTGACCATGCAGCCCTAAAATTCTTGCTCACAAAGAAGGACGCCAAGCCAAGACTCTTGAGATGGATACTCTTGCTCCAAGAGTTTGATCTTGTCATCAAAGACAAGAAATGTGTCGAGAATGTGGTGGCAGATCATCTGTCCAGATTAACATATGAATTTCGTGAAGATGGACTGCCAATCAATGAGAAATTTCCCGATGAACAACTGTTCATGATTGAGAAGACACCATGGTACGCGGATATTGCTAAGTTCCTTACTACTGGTACGTTCCCACCGTCCTTTACCATGATGGACAAAAATAAATTTTTGAGGGAGGTTCGTAACTTCTTTTGGGAGGATCCTTACGTATTCAAGTACTGTAAGGATCAAATCATAAGGCGTTGTATCCCCACTCATGAAAGCAGCCAGGTAATAACATTTTGTCATTCTGAAGCATGCGGTGACCATTTTTCATTAAGGAAAACCGCTGCAAAAATCCTGCAGTGTGGATTTTATTGGCCCACACTTTTCAAAGATGTCCATGACTTTTGTTTAACTTGCGATAGATGTCAAAGGTTGGGAAACATTTCTAAAAGAAACATGATGCCCTTAAACCCCATTCTGGTGATTGAAATTTTTTACTGTTGGGGCATCAATTTTATGGGACCATTTCCCCATTCCTTTGACTATCTATACATTTTAGTGGTCGTAGATTATGTATCTAAAGGGGTTGAAGCAATTCCATGCCGAAACAATGATCACCGCACAGTGATCAAAATTTTCAAAGAAAATATTTTGTCCCGGTTTGGAATTCCGAGATCAATCATAAGTGATGGGGGTACTCATTTTTGCAATCGTCCATTCTGGAATTTAATGAGAAAATACTTGATCTTTCACAAAATTGCAACCCCTTATCACCCACAGACTAGTGGACATGCTGAATTAGCTAATCGGAAGATCAAATTAATTTTAGAAAAAACAGTAAATCCAGACCGCAAAGATTGGTCGTTAAGACTAACTGATGCACTCTGGGCATATCGTACTGCTTTCAAAACAATTTTGGGCATGTCTCCTTATCGATTAGTCTATGGAAAGCCATGTCACCTACCTGTGGAATTGGAACATAGGGCATACTGGGCCATTAAAGCAATGAATTTTGACCTGGACAAGGCCGGACTAGCAAGGAAACTTCAGATAAATGAATTGGAGGAATTGAGAAATGAAGCATATGTGAATGCTAAGATTGCGAAAACCAGGATGAAAATTTTTCATGACAAGTACATTGTACGGAAGTCTTTTGAACCTTCTCAAAAAGTCCTATTGTTCAATTCAAGACTCCGCCTCTTTCCTGGTAAGTTGAAGTCAAGATGGACTGGGCCTTACATTGTCAAAAAGGTGTTTGGCCATAGAGCAGTTGAAGTAGAAAACCCATCGAATGGTAATATCTTTACTGTTAATGGTCAGCGGTTGAAACCATTTTTGGATGACTTTGTTAAAAATGTGGACACCATTCTTTTGATGGAACCAGAATATCCCTCTGAGATTCGCGCCTGCAGACACTCAAATGACCCGACCCGAGAGAATGCATTTATGAGGCCCTCACCTTTTGTCTCCCTCTCATTCACCGCTGTTGGCCCCCTTTTCCTTCTTCTTTTTCTCTTTTATGTTTTTTTCTTCTTCTTCGTTGTTCTCTGATCTCTATAAAAAGAACCCACCCCCTGCAAATCCATGACCATATACCCTGAAGACCCAAGCCTTTGTTTAATGATTTGCTTTATATGTTTGTATTTGTACATGGGTCTTCTTCTTCTATATGCACTTACGAGGACGGGTTTCCAGCCTAGCCGAAACCCTTATTTCGAAGAATGAGTAGTAATTTGGGTATTTTCTTTGTAGGTTTCGGCAGATGAACAGATCTCCACCATTCAACCTCATCTCCAAGATCCGTGAACTGGTAAATTCGAAACATTGGGGACAATGTTCTGTTTAGGTTGGGGGGTGAGAACTACAGTTCATATTGTCACCATGTGCTCGTAAATTTTTTAAAATTTTTGTTGTTGTTTTTATTGTTGTTGTTGTTGTTTTGATCATATTATGTACCTTGCATTGTATAAATTGATGATTATATCTGTGAGTCAGCTTCAATCATCTTTGTGACTGACAGACGTTAAAGAACCAAATAGTGAGTCTTAAAGCTTAGAAAGTATGGATGTTAAACTTTTTTAGTTTAGTCTAGGAGTTCTACGCACTTTTCCATCTGATGTGCATACTGTGATCATGAGAAAAGCAAGACTGGTAAGGAAGGCCGAAATCCAAGAAAAGCAAGCGAAACCCCTCTGTGGCAGAAGCACCTTTGCTAAACGCTGTCGTGCCAAAAGGCTGGGTGCCTGTAAACAGTGTGGCAGAGTCTTTCACGAGAAAAGATATAACTAGTGTTCTAAACTAATTTCTGGTCGCGCACTCGATCGATTAGACTGGATAGTGAATGGGCTGAGTAAGGATTACATTGATACGCCATGTTATTCCGGTACTTTGCTTAACTGGTTTGTGAGAGAGGAAATTAGGAGAGTCACTGGTTGTTCGAACTACACAAACATAGAGGGAGACTCGGATTAGATTTTGACTAATAAATGACAAAGCTGTGGAAAAATGTGTTTTGGGGGTGAAGGTTAATGGTCCGAACGTTTTTTGTAAAAAGTGTAAATATTTTTTTTTTAGATGTACAAAGTCTTTTTGTTGAAATAAAGATGTGGGCCGAGTAAGGAATGTCCTAAAATGCCAACCTATAGCGTGGGTAGGGACTTATCCTGAGACGCCATAGTTTTCCAAGTTCAATGGTCGAGTAAAGAATATCCTAAAATGCCAACCTATAGCGTGGGTAGGGACTTATCCTAAGACGCCATAGTTTTCCAAGTTCAATGGTATTTTCTCTATGCTTAAATGTCAAATGTACATTGGTATTTGTTATTCTTAAGGTACAGAATGACCAGACTCGAAAATGGAATCGGTATATAACCGACATTCCACGAAAAATCTGACATTACCAGTGGAGATGACAAAGAATACCATGGTAAGTTTTGAGTTTTGTTATACTTTTGAGAGACAATTAACATTTACTCAAGTAAGGTCTTTCACTCTCTATTTTTGAATAATCTCATTAAATTTGCTTTGATTGACGCAACTAAGGCAATCTGTTGACATATCCCCCAAGAGATTTGTTCATACGACACATACATGTGCACATACTTGAGAAAGGATCTTAGGCCATCTTTGACTTAATTTTGAGCCTTAAACCATTTCTTTTACAAAATTATATCCCTAGTTAACCGTGATTGAGCCTTCAATGAACAATCTTTTTCCAAATAGCCCGTATGATTACCAAGCAACAAGAGAATATACTTGACATACCTTTGCTATCAAATTTTCTTGCACTCTCTTATAAATCAATATGATACAAAAATTCAAGAAAAAGGGAAAATGCTATAGAAGCTACTATTCAATGACAAGAAAAATCGATGGGAACAATTGAAACAAAAAAGAAACAGAAAGGCAGGAAATTGCCAAGAAAGTGAAAAATGAGAAAAATGAAAGAAAGAAATATCATTTCTGGGCAAAATGTCGAAAAACTAGAAAGAAGTGTGCTACATTACAGAATGAAATGATAGCTTTTGAATATCATTGACGTCATTTCGTTAGCCACTGACCTCTGGCCACATTACAACCTATAAAAAGCCCTAATTGATCTCAAGTCTGTTGCATGCATGTGTCGTCAACCAAAAGTGGGGTATGGTAAATAGTATTTCTTTAAATTGCATCAATATTCTTTCATGAGATTATGCCAAACATGATTAGTTTGTTTCTTTAACTTCACTCCCTTCCTAATTGTGCATGTGATTTTTCGATTGGCCATCCTCTAATCACATGCCCCGTGAGAGACAAGTCACTATAATAGGAGCGAACTTTTGCTGAGAGCATTCTACGAGAGGTTTGTGAAATCGAAGCTATCCATGGAAAGTGGTAAAATGGAGTGTTTGTTATACAACAATTCTTGTTGCTAGAATGATCATTCTTACTACATAGGGAATTTCAAATACCAATATAACAAGTGTTTATTTTTGCATATATTACGTACCAATAATAGAGAAGTGTTCTATTTTTCTTTTTTAAAAAAAAAAAAATTAACTAAAGGATGGGGTGTCTCAACGATCATGGTGCTAACTCATATACACATTTTTTTAACTGGAGTTTGTAGGTAGCTTCACTGGAAACCTTCACGAGACAAAACTCGTCCACTAGGAATCACCTAGGGGTTTAACGGCTTGCTGCATATGCTAAATGCAATCGTGTAATCTACGAAAGTGATTTTTTATTTTGTTCTGTTGTTATTTATTACTAGGGACTAGTAATGTTTAGGTTGGGGGTGTGATTAACCCTAATTAATACATAATTTAATTAAGTTAATAGGTTAATTGTGTTAGTAATTTTAAGTTAAACTAGTCAAAGTAAGTCAAATTATGGTTAGTGTGTGAATTAGGAATAATACATTAATTGTTGTTCTTTTCAGGGTTTTGTGCGCCAAAATTACTGGGGAGCCAATTGTGTCAAAACTACAAATTACTGGGGAGCAAATTGTGCCAAAACTACAAATTACTAGGGAGCCAATTATCAAAGCTACAAACTATATAATGCCAATTATTAAAGGAAAACAAAGGGGGATCAAAGTGTAATTAAATGGCATCTTCTTGGGGCTTGTAAATGGCATCTTCTTGGGCTTGTAAATATCATCTTTTGGGGCTTGTAAAGGACATCTTTTGGTTGCCACCCTTGGGGCTTGTAAAAGAGAGATGTTTTTTTTTGTTGTTGTGGAAAACCCTCAAAGTAGTTATTGCTTTCTTTACTTTTTTGTATGATCTTGGTTGTGGAAAACCCTCCAAGTAGTTATTGCTTTCTTTACTTTCTTGTATCATTTTGGTTGTGGATCACCCTCCAAATGTGACTAGCTTTCTTCTACTTTTATTGTTCATGTCTTTCACTTCCATTGCTTGAGCTTTCTTCTTTCTTAGAGGAGTGAAACTCTTCCACTTTTCTAGAGCTTTACCAAAGTCGTGAAGGGTGGAACGTGATTCACTCATTCTTCGTTGAAGATCGGCTCCTTGTTTAGTGTATTTCATTTTCTAAGTCCTCTACTTGGAGGGATGAGCATCACTCACTTTTCTAGCTTTACCAAAGCCATGAAAAGTGAGTAGTTTCTCATTCACTCTTTAGTAAGAGGTGAAGGACATGTATAAATTATCCGGAAGTTATATTTGTGCATTGTTCTTATGCTTAATGTTGAATATTCTCCTTGCTTATTGGATGATTGATTGCATCTAGCAAAGCTAAGGTACTTTGTATAACCATGGGTTCCTTCTATGACACAGATGACTCTTGCATAAAAAGATTCATGAGTTCAAGGCAAGTACCCCGACTAGATCTTCATAACTACCCTTCAATCTTCCCCATTATTGTGCTTCAATTAAAGAATGAAAATGGAACATTGATGTCATGATTGGACGTCTTGTAGAAACACTTGCTTGCGGGTTAAATCTCGGCACAGACAATTCTTGTAAACTTCTAGAAAGACATCGGAATCATGTTCTTAATTCTCCTAACCCACATTTATCTTCCGATTAACCTGTTGTTGACACGGGGGTTAATTGAGTTATTAAGCACAAGTATAACAAACCGGATAATTAACTACATGTCCAGATCCTCGAACTAAAGAGTGACTCTTTTATATTAAAGCTTATCTCACATTTTGTTTAGAAAACTCTCCTGGAAAGAATCTTATATTCTGTCCAGAAAGAATTCTGAACACCACAATTTCAAATCTCAAAGGATACAACCAACTGGTCTCCACCACTGCTTACTTTGAAACACTAACAACAGCTCCTTGTGGATTCGACTCCGGACTCAAACCGGATTATTACTACAGCTTGACCGCCTGCACTTGGGTGTACACATTTCGGATCAAGTCAGTTGCCTCGCCAAAATAGCTAAGAATAGAGATTTAACTAGTGAGTTGGAGTTACTCTTAGGAGGCAGACTACCGTGAAACTATGATGAGAATTAGATCCAGGTCAGGCCTAGGAGGTGATGGCTTTGATCATAAGGCCCCCCTTCCTTTTCTTTTGAGTGAATTATTTTTGGTTTCAGAATAATTTACCTGGTAGTACAGAGATTTCTAAGCAAGAGAGGTCTTTGACTTGATGAGATTATTGAGATATAATGAAATAGAATTCTCTCTCTCTCTCTCTCCAAGGATATCAATTTCATTCTTTTCCTGGATAATAGGATATATTTTGTTTTTTATCAAGAAAAAAAGAAGAGGGATGACCAATAAATAATAAGGTCTGAACGTGTGACCATGACAATCCCCTTACTGTGAAATATCCAATTTGAACTATAACTACTAATCTAGAAGAGCAACCCGTCACCACAACACTCCAAAGCTAAGCAACAAACCGCATTACTTCCCGTGAATCAAACCCTGCTTGATAACCACATGAGAGTCAAAGACGACCCTCAACGGATACAACTTATCACTAGACCACTAGCTCAGGTGATGATAATTGGATTAGATAATTATCCACACAACATGGATGAAAAATAGGGAAGGCTGCTAGTGCTAACTGCTTAACTCCTCGGCAAATCTCATTTTTCGGACTGCAAAAATCAACAACTTCCATAATCAGAAGAATAGGCATTAGAGCATCTCCAACGCCCTCGCCAGTTGCTGCCTTTTAGCCATTTTAGTGAGCAAAATTCCAAATCATGTGCTCCAATGCCCTAGCTATCTAGCTCGCCAAAATAGCTGAGGTCTTCATCCTAGCCAGATCTGGAGAGGGCAATCCACTCGCCATTTGCTGCCTTCCTTCCATTTCTGCACAACGACACACTGTCTTCCTTCCATTTCCTCCTTCATCATAGCCAGATCAGGTATGTCTTCCTTCCTCCTCTAGCGTCCACCTCCATCATCGCTTTCCAATACGGCCGACCACTATATGGATGGGGGTATCAATTTTAGGTTAACCTCTGCTTGCCTGACGGTTTCAATCGTTCAATTTAGGGTTTTGTTGTTAATAAGTTCATTCGAAATCTCATTGATATGTATTATTATTGCCTTTATTTACATCAATTTTAGGTTAATACAGTGAAATCTTGAATTTTTCTGAACATTTTTCCCGATGAAAAGCAGTACATTGAAGTTTCAAAGATTTGTTTCTAATCTATGTATATAAATCTTTGTGTGCTCTGTTTTTTGTTACGTTTGGTTCACATTATAAACACTCTGTTTTTGGCTTTCCATGATGTATTTATAAGGTGTTTGGTTGTTGGGCAGTAGAGAGAAAATGAAAGAAAATATGTTTCCCGGACATTGTTTCTTTATTTGTGATATATGAAGATGGTCCATGCCTGCAACGGAGACTGAGACTGGTGTGTGTTGGGTTTTTGGGGAGTTGTGTTTTATTTTATTTTTTGGGTGGTGGTGGGGTAGTCCAGACTAATGTCATCAATTTTCTTTGCTTCTTCTCTGCTTTTTTCAGGAACCAAACAAAGGGCTTAAATTGAGTTGGTATTCTCATCTTCTGACATTTCTTGCATTATTTGATAATAATTTAAATTATTATCAACAAAATTTGGCTATAAGTTGTTTAGTTCCACTATGTATTATGAAGAGGTCTTCATGTGTATGTCTTGTGATTGGTTTTTTGGGGAAGAACAAATATGATTTTACTGAGGCTTGCATTTTGCACTCAATTGACATGAGTTGCTAATAGTTTTTGAGAAGCTGAAGAATACCTACCCTAAGACTTCATTGGCATGAGTCCAGGAATCATAAATTTGAGCTTGGAAGTCTTTTTTGCTTCTAGTACTTTTGGAACCACACATTTGGTTGAATTGATTGGTTTTGACTTTTTAGTAGTATGTGATGTGTATATTGTTATTTTCAAACTGCTAGACCTCAAAATTTCTCTGTTGTTTGTTCATTTCTGTGTTCTTTAACCAGCTAATTATCAATTAATATATGGGGTGTGTCTTATAAGTACCATACATTTGAGCTTGTATGGATTCTATGGTAACCTGCTTTATCTTACGGCTTTTGTGCTTGCCTCCAAGTATATTCTTTCCCTTTTTTCAACTGTTTTAATGCTCTATGAATGTTCACTTTGTTGTTTTCCTCCAAGTATATTCTTTCCTTTTTTCAAGTGTTTTAATGCCCAATGAATGTTCACTTTGTGGCTTTTAAAATGCGATGTCTTACTCTTGTTGGGGCACCCAATTCATCTGCAACTGTTGCTATAAAGGAAGAACCAAAAGTAATTTTTACATGATGGATCAGTAAAAAAAATTTATTAGTTGATGCCAGAAACATCTGTCATATGTGTGTGACTTCATCATAATGCTTGTTTTATTGATTTTTTGGTAAATCCATCTGCTGAAATGAACTCCTTCATCTTTGTTGCTGAGTTCAGCCCGTACACAAGTGTCTTCAATAAATAGAGTAAATCAAGAAGAGGTTGTATTCCTAGTTTATCTGGATAGAAAGTTAATGATGCATCTTGATATTGCTTATGCACCTTTCTTTTGAACTTTTTCATCAACAATGTAGGTTGTTGAGTTTAGTTTTCTGATGGATGAATATAGATATTACTTCATCAATCTCTTGAACGACGGAACAAACGTAGATGAGTTTAACACTCAATCAGTAGGCCAAATAAGTCATTCTTCACCAATATCACCTCAAATAGAATCCACCACCAAAAAGGTTCGAGGCGACAACTTTACAGTTGAGGAGGACTTAGTTTTAATCTCGGGTTAGTTTAATATTAGTGTGGATGTCGTGCATGGGAATGAGCAAAACTCTAAAAGGTATTGGCAAAGGGTTTGGAAGTACTTCAACGAATACAAACTCCAGTCAGATTGTAATCGCAATCAGGTTTCTTTGATGAATCGTTGGTCGACAATTCAACTAGCCACCAATAAATTTTGTGACTGTTTTGACCAAATTGAAATGTTGAATCAAAGTGGTCTGACTGAGAAAAACAAGGTATGAGTGTATTTTAATTACAAGTGTGAAAATATGACATTTTTCTTTTATGATACATAGTATTATTATACAATTTTCAGGTCCGTGATATAAAGAAGATGTACAAAGAACTTCATAAATGCTCTTTTTCATTTGAACATTGTTGGAATGAGTTACGGTATCAACCAAAATGGATGAAGGATTCTCAGTCTAAGAAGCAAAAAAAAAAAAGGTGGTGCAACTCCTAGCAGCTCTAATCCTTCAACACCAAAATCGGTAAACATAGGAGACGACAGTGGGGGCTTGGAGAGGCCAACTAGAAGGAAGGCTACGAAAGAGCGAGCAAGAAAGTCAAAGAGCAAACTCTCTTAAGGCGATAATTTAAGTTCAACCTATTTCATGAAATTGTTTGAAGAAATGAAGGAGGAGAAAAAAATGTTGGCGGAGAAGAAAGTCGAAGTCATGGAAAAAAATTTGGTTGTTGAACAAGAGAGACTAGCTCATGATAAAGAGAAGGTACAACTCAAGCAAATGAAGGAGGAACAGAAAATAATGTTGATGGATACGAGTGTCATGCCTCCGATTCAAGCTGAATATTTTAAGCGCCTCCAGATGGAAATCATGGGAAAGAAAATCTGACATCAAACTGCTGATATTTTATGAACAACCTGTTCATTTTGTAACTATGTTATGTTGAGTACTGTATAATTAGTTTGATTTCATCCACTTTTTTTTGGGGATTTTCTAGGTTAGCATTTCTGGGTTATCCTTTTGGGTTGTCTTGAAAAAATTACAGATTATGTTAGCAAGATATCTTGTCATATGTGTTCTTCTTGTATTTGTCTGGCTCTTGGATATGTTATGTTTGTCTCTATGTTAAGGCTTCTAACCAATGATTATGCAGTGTTTTGGCGATATTATATTGTGTTATTATAACTCAAATAAAATTATTACAATGTATGCACTTGTTGGGTACCATTTGAATAATGTATGACCTTTGAAAATATGATTATTAGTAAATATGACCGTTGAAAATATGATCGTTGTAAAATTTAAAATTTAAAAATTTAATGACGTGGCACAACACATCATCATACTCCGTCATCATTATGGCACTTACGTGTTACGCCACGTGGCATTTTTAAATTATATTATTGAAAATTAGTTAAAGTTAGTTAAAATAGTTAGTTAAAATAAAGAGCGTGGTTGAAATGAATTTTAAAAAAATAACTAACTAAAATAGAAAATTTAATATTTAAATATATTTTGAGTAACTATTTTACTGAATGTGATTAGAGATGCTCTTAGCTGTGGTACTACAGGAACCAACCCAAAAGTGATTAAAGCGACCAAGAACTTGGTAAGCCTTCCCAAGAATTTATTTGCGATATGTAACTTCACCCTCTCTATACTTCTAGTTTTAGTGATGATATGCTCAATCTCCCCTTTGTCTGCTCAAGTTTTTGTCCTTTTCAAATAGATAAGAGGACCATTTGGAGGGATAGAGAGAGAGAGAGGAGGCGGAGGAGGAGGTTGGGGGCAAGAGAGTACATAAGAAACACAATAGTTCATTACTATAGAGAAGTGTCACAGATTGAGTATCCACAGAGCAAATTGCACAAGTCAATACTTTAAAAAAAAAAAAATACGGGCTGGCATACGAATTTGACAGCTGAAAAGTTCTCCCGCTTCTCATTCTTCATAACTGGCAAAAGAGAAACCTAATTCACTTGTATGCTTTTTTCCTTGCCTGTCCTTAAAGGAATGGTCCTCCTTAAAGAAACCAAAATCTCCTTTGGACCCATCAAAATTCAGACATATGCTTCTTTCAAAGAAACCTGAAACTTGGTGCAAACATAACAAGCGCATACCATCAGCGAAAATCAAAAACCACAAATAGTCGGTGCACACTTAACCAGAAGGCAAGAATCATCTCACCAGGTACCATCCTCTTTGAGAGGTTCCTGCACTACAAATATAGGCAATAGTATAGTTAGTAGTGAGAGAATTGAGTCAGTCCTCAAGGATATAGTTCAATCAATCTTCTTTAACTAATAGCAACAAGGAGTAAAAACATGATTTATAACCAGAAGTATTGGTTTCATTCCAATCTTACCAAAGAATTACCCAGCAGGTAATGCAATTTATTTGATTGCTTTGACAATGGGCCTAAACTACATTTTTTCATATCGGTATCAAACGTTGTCACAACTATGATGAGTCATGCAATAGTGTCCCTATGTTCTCCTAAATGAAGCTGTGTTTTGTTTGCGCTTATTCCGGGTGGACCATAAAGTTACAACTACTTCCTCACATGAGCAAAATTATAACCAAAAGCAGCAGTTGTAATTTCCTGACTGCTATATAATGGAAAGAGCACGCTCTTATAGATTCTACATCTTAAAATCAAGCCAATTTTGGAACAGCTTTATGATGATGAAACCAACCAGCAAAAAGCAAAGTGATTTTTAATGTAGCATATGCAGAGAGAGAATAAAGCTAAATAACAAAAAAGAGCATAACTAAAAAGCAGATCATGCAAGCTAGTGATCAAACATTAGTAATTATTGCCATCCCCTTGCCACGTGACTCACTCCATAAAATCAGGTGAATTGATAGTGTACCAAAAAAGAAAAGAAAAAAGAAAGTCCCATTTAAAAAATGACAAATTAGATGCTCATATTGTATTTATACATAAATCTAGTGTAGTATAAACTAATTTGACAGGTTTCTTGAGAAAATATCAGGCAACATGTATAAGATATACAATATGTCCAACATAGAACCCTCTTGATTCATTTTTCTGGTAAATGAACTGAGAAGGTTGCACTAACAATCGTCCACTATCACAACGAAAACCTCACCAAATACTACCAGAAAAGATTAATCAGATAAAAAATCATTCCAACATTGAGATACAAAACAAAAAACTCACCAATCCATTAAACACTCCCTCTGCATCTCCTTCCACCGAATTTAGAACCTCCTTGTCAAGAGCTTGCATACATTGACTAGCATCATCTACAGGTAAAGAATTCTGATGGACAAAACTTCGAAAAATCAAACAACATAAAATACAATATCATCCAACCCTGGTGCAATATAATAACACCCCAAAACAGCACATATAATCTTAAAGGTCAAGAAAATAACAAACCTTGTGAACCATCGATTCACCATTATTGGACAAATTTACACTCAACATAGATTCCTTCTCCGGAACCACTTCAACATTATTGGATAAATTTACACTCAACATAGATTCCTTCTCCAGAACCACTTCACCATCATTCTCATTTAGAGAATCTACGTTGTTTATCTCCTCACCAGCATTATCAGCATTCCCCTGCCAAATTACTCAATTCAAGCTGCTAAAAACACTAGATATAATTGTATGAAAATGTCATATACAATGATACGTGTTTAGCTACCTGCAACTCTCCAGATTTACCCACTTCACCATCATTAGAGTTTAGGAAATCAGCACTGTTTAACTCTTTACCTCCATTATCAACATTCCCCTGCCATATATTGTTTAACTCAACTCAAGCTGTTAAACAAACTTAAATCACTCTATGCAGATGTTATACAGAAGTATATCTATTTAGCTACCTGTGACTCTCCAGATTTAACCACTTCGCCACCATCAGCGTTTGCAGTATCTACATTGTTTAACTCTTTACCAACGCGATCAGCATTCCCCTGCAATATAATTCAAAAGAAACTCAATATGATTGTATTCAAATGTCATACATAGTAATATATGTTTACCTACCTGGGACTGTTCAGATTTAGCCGACGGCAAAACAATGGAGGGAAGCCGATCAATGTCCCAACCAAGAACTTTACAAATTGCCTGCCCATAAGATCTATGCGCCCGCCTCTTCTTCGTCTTAGCTATTGACTTAGAATGCTGGACCAGAGCAACACAGTTCATAAACCTCTTCCCAACTTTCTGCCCAACCCCACCACACACCAAGCAAGAAAATTCACCATTCTCATAATTTGTCTCGTAGTAACCCTTCAACTCACCATCTTCCTTGAACACATTTAAGAAAAACTTGTACTCTTCACATCCATCATCACCCATCTCATTGTCCTCATCAGTATCATCATCACTATCCGCAGCCCATGTCAAGAATTCTTGAGTAGCTTTCAAAGCCTTTCTATGCACTTGATTCGCAGCAAATCGGGTTTGTTCTTCGGCGGAAGGTAACCGGGTCGTGGGAGTCGATTTGGGACTCAATTTGGGCCACCCGGAAGAAGTTTCCGGCGGGGCTTCGCCGGGGGGTTTGCAAGGCCATTCTACGTCGGAGACCAGAGGTGGGTCAGAATTTGGTGGCTTGTTTACGAGTTTTCCGCCACTTTTGTCTCTGGGTCTCTTTCTTTCCTTCTTGAATTGTCTGGAACTGGAGGGTTGGAGGTGGATTAATGTGTTGGGGTTAGGGTTTCTACGGTTAGGGTTTGGTCTGGGAGGGCCTTGGCGCCAGAGAGAGTGGAGGTAGATGACCTCGTCTCTCAGTCTTTGTTCAGAATACGGATCCATTTGGAAGACATGGAAGAATTTTAGGGCTTTGAATTGGTGAAAGTGAGGGTCTTGGAAAGGAAAATGAAAGATCAGTTTAGAGTTATGTAGTTTGGAACGTAGCGTCGCTGATCAGAGTGAACTCAGTGAAGTCATCTGATCAACGGGTCGGATCAGGTACGATATCGGATTCAGATCCCTCCATTTAACTCTTTCCTTCCCTTCACAAAAATTGATTGAATGATTTAATTGATACAAAATTAATAATTAAAATAAATAAAAATTTATAAATTATTTTAAAATAAAAGGTGAAATTTAAGAATTAATTATAATACTTACCGTGTCAATTTCCTTCAATTCCGTTAGTCCTAAAATATCATTTAAGACTCTTTCAAAAAAAAAATATCATTTAAGAAACGGAATCTAAAGGTACCCAAAAAAAAAAAAAAGAGTTACAAAATAACCCAAAAATTGCAATTTATTCTAGAAATGTTATAATTGATCATAATTTTTTTTATTGTATTACACTTTAAATTCGGGTAAATTTTACTAACACTTCTCGAATTTAAATTATATTTCTACACCTCTTCTAATTTATGAAATATCATTGTACATTTCTATAGTTTATATACACATTTTATAGACGATCTATGCCATCTAATGTTGTTCTTGACAAGTAAAAAAAGTGTGATATGATGACTTATTCTCTTAAGAGTTGACAAATTTGTCCTTGGCCATATCAAACGAGCTTAGAGTAGTAGAAAAATTAAATATTAAATTCAAAAAATTGAATTGTTATTTTGCATTGATTTGATAAAATTTCATGTTAATTTAAAATTCAATCAAAAAAATGATGTTAATTTAATAAATTAGATGTTAAATTGATGAAATTAAATGTTAATTTGATTAAACTGAATATTGATTTGGTGTTAATTTTATATAATTGAATATTGTAAAATTTAAGATCAATTTCACTTTAATTTGGTAAAAAAATTGTATTAATTTAATAAAATTGATAGTTAATTTAGTGTTAATTAGATCAAATTAAATATTAATTTGATGAAATTTAATGTAATTTTGATAAAATTGAATATTAAGTTAGTATTAATTTTATGAAATAAAATATTAATTTACTATTAGTTTAATAAAATTAAATATTAATTGGATGAATTGAATGCTAATTTGATGAATGTTAATGTTAATTTGACAAATTTTAATGTTAATTTGGTGCATCAAATTGAATATTAGTTTGATGTTAATTTGATAAATTTGAATATTAATCAAACAAAATTAAAGGTCAATGTGATGTTAATTTGATAAAATTATAGATTATTTTTTGTATTAATTTGATACAATTATGTTAATAACGGAAATGTAAGGATAAAATCGAATAATATTCTTGTAAACTGGGAGTTCTAGTAAGGATAATTTAATAAAATTACGTACTCTATTAGTTTTGTTTAATAGACAAAAACTGACATGGGTATGTAGTGATATTTCAAAAAATAGAGGGAGTGACAGTGAAATATAACTTAAAGTCAGGGTGTCAGTGAAACTTACCCTTTAAATTCTTAATTTACATCATGCAAGATTAAAATTGTTACATCGCACACACTCAATCTTATAAAAATGAACAATGTGGTTTAGTTTTGATAAAATTAAATATGACATTCTCATGAAACATACTTAAAGTTGAGTAATACATAAATAGTTATGTACAAATACAGAAAAATATAAAGAATATAACAATAAAGTTGTTAGAGAAAGCAACGATCCTCTAGTTTTGAACGACGTTTCTATGGTTTTATATGATTAAGAGTGAAATGAGGGGCCTTAAATCTTTTGAGGATATAAATTAAAAATTTTAAGACTTTTTAGGGATACAAATTGTTATTTTTTTTGCTATTGATACAAATTGTTATTCACAATTTTATAATTTAATTCTAATAGTGTGTTTGATTTGATGAAAAGTTTGATAGTGAAAAATTGAGGAAGAAACATAGGATGGAAGGAAAGGCTATTTGGTTCCAAGTAAGAGGAAAAGGAAAGTTTTTTTCTCCTGTCCAAAAATTTCACTTCTAAATATCATATCACATATATTTTTTAGCTATTGTTCCATGTTTTCATATTTATATTGATTTACTTATTTTTATAAATAATTGAAGTATTATTGAACATTTTCAAATCTTAAAAAAATTATTTTTTATATGTAAGGGAATGGTAAATATATGTATTTTTTTCCTTTCATTTTAATAATAAAAAAATTAATTTCTCAAATTTTTCTTGTGTCATATCAAACAAAAAAGAAGATAAAATATTTTTCTCTTATAAAAGTCTATTCCTCATACCTTCTATCCTCCAAATTTGTAATCTCTAGTCTCTTCTCCTACAAAACGGAGCATAGTGTTGTATAAGAACATCTCAAACCCTTACATTTTTTAAAATTAAAATTAAAATTTCAATAAAAATAGTCAAAAAATTTCTGCAATTCTATATCAAATTAAGAAAGACTGAAAATTTTACTTAAATTAAATCAAGGGAGACTCAAACTTTTATTCAAATTATCAATAATTATATTTTAATTTCATTTAAAGATTCAATGTTCATATTTGCTCTTACTTAAATTTGAATATGCCCTCTTTTAATTTTAAGTATATCATCCATTAAATTAAAATTTTTTGTATTAAATTAAAATTTTTATTTAAATGTTAACCCCAATGAAAATTTGAGTGAAAGGTTAAAGATGCAGTTGTTGGTGGTACCAAAATGCCATTATTCACCTTTAATTATTTCTAACTTTTTTAGAGGACCCCTTTGTGCCAAACTTCCAACACAGCGTCAGCGATACCTTCATAGAGACTCATCTTCTCCATCTCCTTCGCTTTGTCAGCTTCAACTTTACCATCTACATCTACGTATAACCCCTATCTCTTCAATCAATCATGGCATTTTTCTGTTAAACCCTGAAAAGTTCAAAGCAATGGCTCGACGAACCCACATGACCGAGCTAGGCTGCATAGCCTGCGACAACCTGGGCGATCTCGGCGCAGGCAGAGAAGGTTGGCTCGTCGAAAACCCTAATGTCCTAACAGCCCTCGATACCCACTCTCTTGCACTTGCGAACAAGTCTTTAGTCCTAGTCCTCGACTGGTCAAACGGCTCCGATCCGGGCAGTAATCAGGTCAAGATCTTACCCACTTTGTCTCCGATCGAAGCCGAGTATATCTCCGCAATTGAGTGGTTGGTTTTCGACGATGTGAGGGTTCTTGCGCTTGGAACTTCTTGTGGGTACCTGTTAATTTACTCTCTCAGTGGCGATCTCATTCATAAACAGGTACTTCATTGGCCAATGAATGCAATATATATCTGTGTATATTAATGAGTGTGTATGATAAGGTGGAATTAGCATTTTGAAGCCGATTGATTGGTGAGGACATGTTGGAAAAAAATTAGACAATCAATAAATGGTTTCTTTAGTGTGATTTCTGTGTGGGTTTGCTTAATGATCTGGTTGGTTTGTGGGTGAATACTGGGAGAAGGAAAGACATTGGATTTATAGCTTGGTATGATGGGAAAAAAAATGAGAATTTGAATCTTGAGTTTAATTTGGGTTCTATTTGGTTAGCGACAATTGAAAATAGTCCGCTGGTGCAAAGTTAGGGTAACTCTAGGCTAGAGGCCTAAAAAAGCTCAATTTAGTCCTTTCTTGTGGGTTTGAGGGTTAAATATTTCCCCTCTTCTGTGCATTCAATTAAGATTAAAGAATTTGAAATGTATACATTATATGGGTTTTGGCAATCGCTTAGCAGGAAAATAAGTGCATAGGACATTCCACGCCTCTATTACAACCATAAACCTATTTGGAATCATATCTAACTTGAGAAAGCTGTAAACTTTAAAAATATAAAATCACCAAGAACAGTTTATATGTTATAATATTGCATTTTCATCATGCCCTTGACTGTTTTTATCAGCCTTATGGGCGATCAATTGAAGACCTTTCATTTCCGTACTTGATTTTATAACATGAGTTTTTCGCTTGCTTGGTAGGCTTTGTGTATTATTATGATTCATGTTAGGCATAGCTTGTCTAAATTGACTAGGCAACATTACATTTCTGTTTTTTATTATTATTTTATTATGCGATGGACTGTAACACTACAATTGAGATGATTATAGTGATGATGGATTATGTGTGTTACAAATGTCCATAAATCTTCTTTCTTTTTGACTTTCTGTGTAAAATATACAAAGATTTGGAACTTACTATTCAATCTGGATGCCCACAGATTGTAAATCGTGGAAGGATTGTTAAGTTGAGGGTCCGTGGTACTAAGAGAGATCTGGTAGAAGACATGTCCGCAGAGGAGGTTTGTGTTGTTATGCCAGGTGTAATTGCTCGTTTTGATGGATCTGACATTCAGGTAAATGATATTCTTTCTGTTGGCCTATGGTAATTGTTCTTGAAGTATAACTTCAAGCAAAGTCTAGTGTATTTAATTTTACCAGTTTTGCAATTTATAAGAGAATCAATTATTACCTTTTCATTTTGGAAACAAGTTTGCATTTTCTTTTTTGTTCTTAATTATCAGAATTGCTCTTGTTGCCCTTCCAATAGTTGTTTCACTTTTGAACCTATTTGCTTTAAGTATCTTATAAATCAATGCATCTGATACATGTCTGTGCGTCATATGCAGAGTATGCTGCAACGATGGTTTAAAGAAACGCGCACTGACTTTTGGGGTCAGACATCAAAAAGGAGGGATCCAGAGGATTCCGGATCTTCCTTTGGAAGGCTTCCTTACCAGCTATGGAATGTTAGCAAGTATGGATCATGCGCTGATGCTGCAATCACAGGCATCATGCCTCCGCCACTGATGGAACTCCAGGTAGTAACTCACGTTGCTGAATATTGTCAACTTACAGATTCTTTCCTTTTCAAATAGAAGCCATGCTGACTGATTAAGATTCTTCTCACCACAGATAATATATTGTTATATAATGTAGAATACTTCAAAATTATTGTTTCCTCTTTCTTTTATTGCCTTGCTACCTCCCCAAAGTCTATTCTATTATATTCTTCTCGTAAGTGCCCCCCTGTACTTAATTGCTATTTTTGTTGCCAGTTGTATGTACAATGACTTGTGGGAAATTTCTGAAGTTATTCTGGTATTTGAATTCAGCTGCTTTTATTGTTGGGCAGTCAAGTCAACGTTACTATTGTGCAGTCACTATTGGAGATGATGCCGTGATTTCAGCATTTAGGTTAGTCGGGTGGTTTTTTTACACTATTTGATGCTTGTTATTTTCTCTAATAACTATTCTCATTCATTTCCTTTTTTTCGCAATTAAGTGTTTGCGGTGTTTTTTGTTTTTCTAACTGTGTCTGGATTTTGTTTGTCTTTTATAGACTTTCAGAGGACAGAAGCAGGTCTATAGTAGGAGCTATTCTATCAAAAGTTGTACCTGTAACATTTTCAACAATAGCTTCTTTCTCTAAAATGATTTGGCGGAGTGAACAGTCAACAGCTAAAATACCAGAAGCAAAGCCTCAACCATTTGCTCGAGGTGAAGCTGGTTACCCTCTTGTTTTTTGTATTATATGTAAATATAAGATTCACATAATGCTTTATGCCAGGGTTTCTGAATGTAAAAATGCAAAGATTGATGAATCATGTAAGTTGTGGTTCAATGCCTGCCAGGGGCGGAGCCAGACATCTTCTCCAGTGGGGGCAACCTAAAATATATTAATATTAAAATTTAAAATATTCACAAAAGTATAATTTTATTAATAAAACATCAATTAAAGACACAATTCATATACATGAGCGATATACAAAAGGAGCCAACAAAAAAAACTCATTATAGATTTATCTATAAGACCTAACAAAAAAATTTTGAACCGCAATCATATATTAAATTTTATGAAAAAATTTCATAACTAATTCAAAAATTAATTTGTTCAATCACAAACTTAATATTCATCATTAAATTTTAACAAACAATCGAAACTAACTTAAACTATAATTATTCTAGTAAACTAAACTTAGGTATATGAAGTACTTAACTTATCACAATAAAACTATTCAAACTACCAAATCAAAATAATTTAGTCTAATTATAATCGAGGACTACAAGTCTCAATTCTAATTATATAAATAAAAATAAAACAAATGAGACGACTACAAGTCCTAATTCCAATTCAACATATAAAAATAAAACACTAGAGAGGACTACAAACTAAAATATCAATTAAATATATAAAAAAATAAATCATAGAAGAGGACAAACCCCAATTTTATTTCAACATAGAAAAATAAATACAGGACTACAAATCCTAGTTTCAATTCAATACATAAAAAATAAAACATAAGAGATGATTACAAGCCCCAATTTCATATTTTCAATTCAACATGTAACAAATAAAATACGAAAGAGAGCTACAGGCGCTAATTTCAATTCAACATTTAAAAAATAAACCACGAAAGAGGATTACAACCCCTAATTTTCAATTCTAACATATAAACATAAAACAAAGAAGAGGACTACAAGCCCCAAATTGAGTTCAATGTATAAACATAAAACAAATGAGAGGGCTAACCTATTTCGTAGCATATTAGTTAATCTTTAAATGCCCAAATTTTTGATATCATCTTCCATTGATATTTACAAGTGAGACTCATATATTTGTCAAAATAACATAACTACCCTTAAATCTTTTAAAAAAAATTCAGTGGGGGCAAATTTTTAATAAATTCTAAATTTTTTAAAATTATACTTAGTCCCCAAAATTTTTTAAAATTCTAGTGGGGGCAGCTGCCCCCACTGCCCCCACTGTGGATCCGCCACTGATGCCTGCATACTTATCTTTACATGCTGTGTATAAGTTTATTTTGTGACTCCAATTTAGCCTACCAACCCATTAAGCACATGCATGAACACGAAACAAAGGAAGCAATTTAGTTCAAGCCAAGGTAGTAATCAACTATGAATTTGCTGAGTAAACTTTTTCAAATGAGATTTAGTAATACAAAAGTATGTACTAGGCCAAAACAATTGGTAAACTAGATGACTTCTATAGGCAATGGGAACGAAAGTTTCAAACTGTGATATCTATGGAGCTGATAGTGTTGACATCGTTAACTGATATCTCAGAAGTAAAGGTTTGGCCAGATTTGAAATTCTAGCTTCAGAAATGGTCAGGTTTTGGTACAAAAGAGAAGATGTAGAACATATTTGAGCAGGTATGGAAATGGAAGTAAGGGTAAATCTCAGCGTGGCGTAGTTTTAGTCTGTCAAGAGCAGGGACAAGCAATGAACTGTGCTGAAATTGTTTGAACCATAAAAAATGACAAGTTAAAAGAAGAAGAGAGAGGAGACATAGAGCAAATAAAAGATGGTAGGACATGAACTATAAGCAGAGAAAGAATGGCTGCCGCCTTTAGAATTTTCCAAAACTTAAACCAACGTTATGTTTGGTATTTAAGAGAGAAGGCTTAAGATTCTCGCCCTTGGTTCTCCATAGCCTATATACTAAGACCCTATTCAGTTCCAGAAAATATGAACTTCAAATATCCAAACGGAAAACAAAAATGATTCCTCAAAAAAAAAAAAAATGCTTTCTTACCGAAGAGCAGACTTTAGTATTATCACAGGGGAGGTGGTGTGGGTTTGAATAAGGGAATAGCATTCAACAGCTTTTTTTCTCAGTAGAAGCTCCATGGGTCCTACTGATGTTTATGTTTGGATTTCTCCTTTTTTCCATTTCTGTCAACCAAGCTGTGACTTACTTGCATTACAAATTTGTGATATGGCAGCTTCCCCTCTGACTTGTTTGAAGGATCACCCAAGAAAGGGTGAGAAACTAACTTTATCACCCAGTGGTACTTTGGCTGCAATAACAGATTCGCTTGGTCGTATCTTACTCTTGGACACGCAGGCACTTGTGGTGGTGCGGTTATGGAAGGTTATCTCTTGTCTCACATGGCATTGAATTCCTTTCAAGGCAACTAGTTATATTCCAACATTCAACTTTGCTTCTTTGCAGGGGTATCGTGATGCGAACTGCCTATTTGTGGAGATGTTTGTAAATAAAGATAAGGCAACTTCGAAATCCAGTTATTATGAACATGTGAAGAGTGATTATTGTCTGTGTCTAGCCATTCATGCACCTCGAAAAGGGATAGTTGAGGTATTTTTTTCTTGAATTTCTGCAAACTAATTCTTCTTTTTATTTTCAGTTCCATTGCCGGATATATTAGCATGATTTACTTCACATTGTTAGCCTTTGTGGTTACTTGAAATAACAGTACGGGCCAGGGGTTGTATGCTACAAAGTAAGCCATGAAAGCAACCAAACATATTCAACAATTAAAGCAGGAAGTAATTTTTTACATTGATAGATTAACGTCTGGGTAGACATATTATTTCTAAATGAAAGAAAAATGGTACTCATATGTCAAAAGATCTTGCCATAGTGGTGTTGTTCACAATAAGAAAGAGAAAATGATTGGTTTGTAGTTGTATGAGAGAACAGGATATATTGTTTTCCTCTTACATAGATATCAATAAATTAATGAACTTGTTTTTGCTGGACTGTTGTATTGGCTCATATAACCAGCAATTGCTTTGATATCTTGCATAGATACGTGGACATTAATGAACTCAAATGCAATTACCAAAAATAAAAAACGAACTCAAATGCATCTCTAAAAGTTAGTTAAAAATTTGTACTATTAGTAACTTGAGTTTGTTCTTGCAGGTCTGGCAGATGAGGACGGGACCTCGTCTTCTGACTATTCCATGTGCCAAAGGTAGCAAAATATTGCAACCCACGTATAGATTTGGATTGTCAATGGAATCTTCATCATCTTATATTCCCTTGGAAGTTTTCTTTCTGGATGGAGACTCTGGCCAATTATCAGTTCTAAATCGATCACTTCATTAAATTCTTTTGAACGCTCGTTTTTCATTCTACTTAAAGATAAAAATTGGCCTGATATGCCCAATTCAATTCAGTCTGCCCACGTAAATACTTTTTTTATTCGCTGCACATATGTAAGAATGATAATCACAGGCTGCATTTGGAAAATTGGAATGAGACTCGAGCTGATCTTGTTTTAGAGCAAATTGCATATTGACTTATCTTGTTTGAAAATGGTCTTTTTTGCCTTGGTTTTCGGAAATAATTTCCTGCAGAATAGAATGAGTTCGACCAAGAACATTGGATGATTGCTGCAATGTCTATTTCTTTCACTGAGAGGAACATTTCCTTCTAAGCAACCAGAATATAAGCTGCAATACAAAGAGCTTTGTTCAAAAGTAATTGGAATGATGAATCAGATTGTGTTCTTGATGTATAATTCTCAGTCATCTTGTAAAGGGTACTGCTTCAGAGGTTTGTCAAGGGCGAGTACCAAACTCTCATCTTGGTTAGAGAGTGGGCAGTACAGGTAGGTCGCTTGGAATTCCGTTTCCTTCTACGCCAGCCATTGTCTTTATGTCCAAGCTGTGTGGATTAAGTATGACTCAACCCATGGGAGTTGTGGTGTCCAGTGACCGATAAATTTCCACACTTCAACCCTGGACTTGCCCTTTAAATTCAGCTTGATCTCAGCTGGGAGAGAGAAAAGTCAGATTGACCTGATACATATAGATCACCAGATTTTTGAAATGTATACTTTTTTTTTAATTCAACAGTCGGGATGTCTGGGTCAGTTTATGTGTACTTTGACTAATCTCCTCACTAGTTCGGTCAAAAACAGACTATTCACGCTAGGGTTTGAGTATTAATGATTGATAAATTTCTCATGGCTTGAGCTTAAAGGGTTGTCAAGATTTGAATTCAAGGCATTTGAGTTTACAACTCGTTCTTGTTACCATTTGAGCTACCCTTGGATTGAAACATATACCTTCAAAATTAAGTCCAACTTGTTTAATTTACTTTTGTTAGGAGCCAAGCAATTTCTTTTAAAAAAGCAGTAGAATGTTTGCTAAACTCTTCTTTGTGAATCTGTACTATATCTTTATATATGTATATGTATATTGTATATTACTATACATATGATATAAGCTTGGAGGAAGGAAGGAGAGCTAACCCTAAAAAATAAAGCGTGAAAATGCGAAATAATCTTGACTGTCAAGGGTTTAAACCTAACAAGTAAAAAAGTACTTAAAAATGTTGTCAAAGGTAAATTATTTCAGCGGTCTAGTCAATCTTTCTTGCTCTTTCATAGATATCTTTCGGTTCTTGGTCTCATTCGACGAACAACTTTAGATCCTTATTCTCTTAAGGAATATGTTGGATATTTGGTTTGAACCAATTCCGCCCCATTCCTTATATTATAGGTAAGTACCGGTGAGAGGGAAAGAGCGTTCTATTTACAACTAGTCATGTTTGTCTATAACTAGTATTCTGAGAATGTATATATTTTGTTTGCTTTTTTTTTTTTTAATCTAAGATATGTAAATTATCTATGAACTAGGATTAAAACAGATATTTAATTACAAAAATTAACGTTAATTTTAAAAAGTAAGGTGAAATTAATTTTCTGAGAAGTGTAAATAGAATGGTTTTGAGAAGTTTCTCTAAGAGACTTCTCTAGAATGAGTATCTTGAAGGTGAACTTTTTGATTAGTGCAAATTTTTTGAACAGTAAACAATTTCATCTTTTTGAGAAGTGTTAACATCTATAGGATGAACTTTTGAATTGTCCGTCAAACACGCCCATAATATCTAGGCGTTATGTGATATACTAATCTTGAATTTATCACATATACTCATTACGACAATAAATAATAAGTATTCCATCGAAAAACCTTGACGAAACGTTAAATTGTCCAACTTTTCATTCTACACCTTATAGTTTCCAAGCAATTACAAGCCGCTTTTGATGACAAGGCCTAAATAGTGTATTTATGTATATGTGATAATTATAGTGCATATCACCACCATGGTGTAAATTGTGATGTTCTTTCCGCCAAGTTAAAAAATCATTTTTTTTCGGGGTAATAGTAAATTGTACTCCGAAAGATCTCTCTGATAGACCTAATGATCTTAAATGGATTGAATAGAAAACTAACATTGATTCACGGGATCCATAACAACGATTCTTAATAGAGATATGCAGCGAAAATCTCCACGAGAAGAAAACTAAGAACACCGATTATAATCACGAACTTGATTCTCAATAAATTACAGATGAATTTTTCTAGAGAGTGAGAGATACTGTAAACGTGAATAAGAAATGGGGTATCTCAAGTAATTTATATCCCCTCACTGGTAACCAATTGCGTCACGTTAAAATAATCATCCTTCCCATCAAGGTAACTAACTATTTGTTAAACATGTTTCCTTATATATAGGACACCACTTTTACAAGGAAACTACCCACTAATCTAACCAATATTTGTTAGGTCTTTAATTAGGATATCCTTATCCCAAAATCCAAGTTTGTACTTTGTTAATTAAGGTCCACATGTGGGTCCCATTAAATAGGTTCCAACATTCTCTCACTTGGACTGAATTGACAAAGAAGTTGAAAGAAAATAATAATAATTATAGTAATACTAATATATTTTGGAAATAAGCAAATACTTGGGTTCAATAAAGTTATGCTGGCTCTTTATCAAATTATCTCAATATAAGTGAGCTTAACTTTATTCTTGATTATTTGAGCCTAGTAATATGAACCATGACGGATATACACCAATAAATAACATACATCCTTCCATGATCACAATATCACCAAACTCTCATAAACAAGACTTTAGGCTAATTTTCTTTATAAATGGATTTCTCATAAAATCCATTTGTTGATCAAAAAATTTTCTGCTAAAAACATATCCGTACCACAAAAGATATAATAAGTAGAATAACATAATAATGTGATACAATAAACTGATAGTGTCTCCAAATGTGCACATATAGTACATCAAACAATAACATTGTTCACCAGACTCATATGATCTACATGATCTTTGTACAATTCTGGAGCTATAACTTTGGTCATAGGGTCTGCCACCATAAGCACAATGCTGATGTACTTGACTAACACCTTATTTTCATCACATTTCTCCTTTATGACAAGATATTTAATATTCATGTGTTTGTTACCATTAGATAACTTGCCATTATTTATTGAGGAAACGGCACCTGTATTATTCTAGAACATTCTTATGAGCCTTGAAATAGAATCAACAACCTTAAACTCAATGATTAAATTGTAAGAATTTTTAATGATTCGTATATGAAATTTAGAATACCTAAATTGCAAAGTTTAGAACATACATGTGTGAGTCATGATACTCAATCTTTGAGTTTCTTTCGCGGAAGGATAATGTCTTCCTCTCCTTCTTGAAGTAATAGATGGTTGCTCTCAATGGGACAAGTCAAATTAGAGTATGAAGTGGAGAGGGGACCTAACTTGCTATTTATAATAAATCTAATGAGTTTTGTCATTACGAGCCACAATTTGATTAAGGTCTACACTTAATCTCCTCAACCACATCAATTAAAGAGATGTACATAAGCCTATCAAAATAGATCACTTAACAATATTAGACTCATCTCATTAGACCATAAATTCAGCCAGTTTTTTCACAAACTCAAAATAAACTATCAATTAATGGAAGTCCAATATGAAAAAATTTCAACATTCTCCCACTTGGGCAACATAAATTATGATGTGGTCAGTCTTTAGAACAAGTCTGAACATCCCAACAACTTCCACACATGACTGCATCTTATTTCCCATAATGATGCATCGTTCACTTTCTGTTGGGTTCCTTTTGTTCAGCAATTCCTGCATGGTATTATATTTATGGACAGTGGCACCAGAATCAATCCACCATGTGTTATGAGGTACATTTATGAAATTTGATTCATAACACACTAGAGAAAGAGATGTTCCTTTTTTTTCGAGCCATTTCTTATACTTGAAGCAGTCTTTCTTTGCATGCCCCTTTTTTTTTTGCAGAAGAAACATTTGAAGTCCTTTTTGCCTACCGATTTGGATGACACCTTCATGTTTTTCTGCTTAATTGGAACAAGGTGGCTGCTAGAACCTGTTTCCACTTGTCCTTTCCTTTTATAAGAGGTCAAATGGACACTTTCTTGATTCTTTTGCTTCAGTCTCTGTTCTTCATCAACACACGTGGTTAAAAGCTAATTCATAGACCATTTAACCTTATGTGTGTTGTAAGATATCTTAAATGGAGTATTCTCCGAAGATAGAGTATGAAGGACAAAGAGGACAAGAAATATCTCAGACATGTCAACTTCCAGTGATTTGAGTTGGACAGAAATGTCACGTAATTCCATAATATTCTCTCGTATGTCACTGTGACCTTTATACTTCAAAGAAGCAAACTTTGATATCGGGGTGCTAGCAAATGCCTTTTCAGAACTCACAAATTGCTCCTCAACTGCAGTCATGAATTCTTTAACAGTTTTGGAGTCCATAATGGAGCCTCTGATTTTCCTTGAGATATGACTTTGCATGAGTAGGAGATTGAGACGGTTAGACCTCTCCCACTTCTCATGCAACTTTCTCTCCTGGCATACTGAATTCCGTAGGGATAGGTGGTCTATCCTCCTGAAGCGCCGTGTCAATCTCCATGTATCCCAAAGTAAAGATAATTCTATCTTTTCATTCCCACAAATTTGAACCATTAAGCAAAGAGATGTGAGATGCAAATTGAAACATAAGCCTAGGAAGTAAAGCTGCAAAATATTACATGCTTACAATTAATATGCATGCTAATAATCACGCTTAAACTTTATCCAATTTACTAACCCATATTAGTAATTTTAGTGGTAAATCACTTTATACAACATTATAATGATTTACCTAACCGATGAAACTAACGACATAAAACATCATAGAAAAGTAGAATTCAAGACCTTCGGGCAACAAGAATTCAACTTAGCCACAATACCTCAAACCATTCTTTCACCCCACCGATCACTTATGATATAATAGCTTCCCTTTGAGATAAAAATCATTATTTAATATAGTGCAAGTGTTTAATGTCATGGATAAACACAAATTTCTTTATTGATAAATTTTCATATATTTTAAAATTATGGGATGTTTTGGGTCGTCACCATAAAATTAAAATAAATATAATTTTATCAAACATAAGTTTTTATACACAAGATGTTTTGGCTTGTCATTATGTATAGAATACTTTGAATCATGACATATGAACAAATAATTTCATCCATATGAATCCAGTAATTAAAATAATTAAGTTTGGCCTAAAACTGGATTCGGAAAAATTTTCATGGTCAAAATGCCATCAAAACAGTGGCATAAGATCATCACATAGGGCAAATATACTGTTAAAAAACATTGGTAGCATTTACACATGCATCACACCCATTAAAATATCTATTCAATAAGTATTTAATATTTAATAAGTATTTAATAATATATTCAATTGACAAAATGTCATACGCCACACCAAAAATTTTAACAATAAAATAATACCCATTCATCATGCTTTCATGCTTTTGTCCACTAGTAGTTCACATGCATTCAGTCGCACACAGAGGTTAAGCAACACAGTTGATATTGCATCCTACGACAACAATTAATGGACAGACCATGCGTGAACGATGACAACCAACAAAAACAAAATATCTTTATCAAAATTTCTTTGCACAATTCCGATAACGGGAATCACAAAAATTCGATAACTCATAAAATTTACTTCTTGCAGATTTGATCATGCGAATAAAATAAATTCTAAGAACTAAATCCCATGATCAGGCTCTGATACTAATTGATAGACCTAATAGTCTTAAACGGATCAAATAGAAAACTAACCTTGACTCACGGGATCCATAACAACAATTCTTAATAGAGATATGCAGCAAAAATCTCCACGAGAAAAAAATCAAGAATACCGATTATAATCACGAACTTGATTCCTAGTAGATTGTAGATAGGTTTTTTCAGAGAGTGAGATACTGTAAGCGTGAATAAGAGATGAAGTTTCTCAGGTAATTTATATCTCCCTCACTGGTAACCAACTGCCTCACGTTAAAATAATCAGTAACCGTTCCCTTCTATCAACGTAATTGTCAGGAAGCTGATTATTTGTTAAACATGTTTCTATGTACCTAGGACACTACTTTCACAAGGAAACTACTCACCAATCTAACCAATATTTGTTAGGTCTTTAATTAGGATATCCTTATCCCAAAATCCAAGCCTGCACCTTGTTAATTAAGGTCCACATGTGGGTCCCATTAAATAGGTTCCAACACTCTTGAATTTAAATTTGTATTCTCAAAGATAAAAAGTCTTAATTTGCACTCTCAAAGCTATAAATTTATATTAATGCACATATGAAACTAATGACGATCAGTTTGCCGTCTAAAATTAGTTGGGTAAGTTACACATAGACCCCTCAAGTTTATCACTTAATCATTTGGACCCCCTCACATTTAGAATATTACTCTTACACTTCCTGACGTTTATGCACGCGTAACACATAATATCTTGTCATTGATATCTATTAAAATAATCGTTAAAAACATGATTACATCTTAATAAAAAATTATAATTTTCATACTACCAATTATTTTATGGGGCCATTATACTCTAAAGTTCAAAATCAAGCTTATCATTTGAATGTCCAATATAATACAGATATTTATATAATATTCTTTATATCCAATGCAATACATCACTTGAATAGAATTATTTACATGGCTAATTGGGGGAATATTTTTAGTCATATTTGGATTCTCAGGGGATGTAGATGTAATATTTCAAATATGAGGGGACTAGGTGATTAAGTGATAAATATGAGGGAATTTGCAACGCCCCAAAATCCATCATTGAAGAATTACTATCTACAAACCATCCAACTATAAGAGAAACTAAAGATATCCAATTCACAAAGAATAAAGACTAAAACCAATAAAATATTGTACTTCTCCAACTTACAATTCAAAACCAAAGAATATATAGCAGCGGAATAATTAAACTAGCTAAAACATTGTTGCATAAAAAACTCTCAAACACTAAACCAAAAATAAAACAACTATATTCCTCTAAGACAAGGTCCAGATCTTGATTCTCCAATAGCGTGTAACCAACCTGCTCATCCACATAGACATCCTCTTCTATTTTAAAATCTGTAAATGTGTTGTAGGGGGTGAGCAAAAGCCCGTAGGAAAATCCTCCCAAGGTGTTGAAAACATATAAAACATGTCGGTCTCATTTTACAAAATATCTATATACTTTTGAAATAAAACAGTGACAGTTCATCAGATTTCAAGTTTACGTAGTAACAATAAATTAAATGAAGAAGTAAAACCAACATTACCACGTTTTTATCCATCTAAACTTCCCATTACCAACATTGTATCTCATGTATGTAGTAAGATTTCGCATGAATATACACATTGAGAATATCCTGGCCCATACACACACACCCAATCCTCGCAAGGATACACAACTTTAGGAATGACGTATACCGACGTATCGGCAGTGACGAATCCAACCCAGGAATAGTATACTAGCTCTCAACCTTGATACCCGTGAGCAAATAGTGGTTTGGTCCTCGCAAGGCACCAACCCCACCAGGAGTAAGAAACGCATCTACCCACTTTACGATACCCGGTCAACGGTCACCCATGTTCATCAAAACATCCACACAAGAGATACAATACCAAACCAATTCACCAAATCACAGGTAAATCAAGAACCATAATTCCATAGGTAAACCAAGAACCATAATTTCACAGGTATTTTTTCAACAGAACAACTCAAGAAAATATGCAAGAGATCATCAAGAAATATAATTTTATTGTTCAAACAAAACACTAGAGTTTTTAAATCAAGAACATTGGAATATCAAGGGTAAAATCTATATTTCTTGAAAATTAGGGTTTTGATATCAAGAACAAGAGTTTTTATGGCTATCAAACGATAACCTCATTCAAGACATAATACGATTTGCAAGAAAATCAAGAAACAATGATTTCATAACATATATATACGATTTAGAATAAAAACATATATATATATATATATTAATCCTAGCCTCAATGAACAAATTTAGGAAAAAACCCCTGCCTTTAATCCAATGATTGAAGATAACCCTAGCGTGTTTGAATCAATCCCGAAGCGAGAATCCTCCCTATATCTCCTCTCTTTCTTCCTCTCAAGCTTTCTAGGGTTTTCTTGGACGAACAATTGCTAAACATAGGCCTAAGGATCATTCCTTACATATTTATAATGCCAAAAGTAGAGAAAAATCTCAACACATATCGTCCAACTTCTGCCCGGTGCGTCCGGACGCGTGCTTCTCCCGTTCGGACGCGTCTGACGGCAAACTTCCAACTCGATTTTTACCTATTTACAGGTCGATTTATGAAATTTCGTGAAATACACTGTTGTAGCCCTTGAAATCTAGTTTCTACTGTCTAAATATCAGCTCCATCGGAATTTAGACTGAAAAGTTATGACTAAAATACTAAGGTAGTGTCTAATTCCTTCTACCCAAATCCTTTCCAAAATAGGTCTTAACTTCAGAATACTTCTAATATATATCTCATATAACCTCTTGCAATGTTTTTTCAACCTTCCGGATTCATTGAAAACCTTATTTTGACCTAAAAATATTTACAAAATTACTTAGTCACCCTTCTTAAACTTAAACACATTTGAAACTAAGTTTGACCCGAAAGTCAATTTGTCCAAAACTCAAACTTCATGATTAATCTTTCAACAATAAGTTGAGGTTTCTACAATATTTTTATTCATCCTAGGACAAATATTAAGATGATATTATTTTTATTTAAGTTTAGTACGGGATCTTACATAATCTGAGTATAATTTATCCATTTAATTTTAGATGGCAAACTGACGGCTGTTAATTTCAAGTAATCATTGATACAAGTTTATATTTTTGAAGGTACAAATTAAAATTTTTTATCTTTAAGAATATAAATTAAAATTCAAACAATCTTTTAGGGTACAATTTATAATTAACCCTTTTTTTTCCACAACGAAACTAAGAGCATCTCCAACCACACTCAGCAAAATAGCTACTCAAAATATATTTAAATATTCAATTCACTACTTTAGCTAGCAATTTTTTAAAATTCACTCCAACCACGCTCAGCAAAATAGCTTACTACTTCAACTAACTTTCAATAATATAATTCAAAAATGTCACGTGGCATAACACGTAAGCGCCATAATGATGACGTGTCGTGCCACGTCATCAAAATTTAAATTTTAAATTTTAAATTTTACAACGGTCATATTTACAACGGCTATATTTACAACGGTCATATCTACAACGGTCATATTTTTGAAACTTTTGTCTTCACACAAACATTGTTTCAAGCTAATCCAAATCTATTTCAAGTTAAACAAATCTATTTCAATTGTGGCCCTATATACAATTGAGTACTAATTTACCATAATTTTCTATCATACAGAATTCATAGCAAAGAACATATACTAATTTATCTACATATACAAGACGAATTATCAACATTTGGAAACAACACTCAAGGAAGTCCCAAACTCAGCCTTGCTTCAGTCTCTAATTTGATGGTTGTACATGCCAAAATATCTGATACATTCCCTTGTACAAAGGCATATAGAGTCCTTTCAGTTTTCACTACAACCAAAAGTTTCTGTCAAAACAAAAGATTTAATTCAAAAATCCCAAGGAAAAGATCCAAAGAGATGTAAGGATATAGCATTACCTTCTACCACCATCTAAGTCAGTTCAGTAAGATGCACTTAAACTACACCACAAATATTAAAATAAAAACTGGGTGTTTTGAGAGAGAAATTAAAGTGCAATGCCAACAAGCTGATGTCTGGCAACAGAGGCTACAATATTCATAGAATCTAGCAATTTTGGAAATGGGATCCAAGCAAAAAGTTAGGTTTCTACCATACGAATCCTACAGTAAAGGTTATTGTTTTAATACATGGAATGAAATGGAAGCATTTTATACCAGAGTCAAAAAATGGTAAAATAGGTCAACCTATATAGATTAAGATCACATAGGTAAATCGAGGTAGTTCTCAACCCAAATAAAAATGGGAAATGACTAATGATGAACGAGAACATTGTCCAAGTGCAGAAGTTGACTATCTCTTCACTAGAGTCACTGAAGGGTGACTACGACCACCTGATATTTGTTAAGCTTTTGATATGGTAAAGACCACCATTCCATGTTCTCTAGAAAAGTTATACCATGCTAAATTTATTTTACAGGACTCTATTCAATGGTTCCCAATACGGCTTCGCAGAAGGTAAATGCAGCTAGACTAAAATCTTAAGATAAGCAATGATGGAACATCCATAGACAAATATGCACGCACAAGATACATAGTGAAAAGATAAAGAAGAGGAGGTACTCCAAGCTTCTCTAAGAGGAAAGATATCCCAAACAAGGCTGATATAAATGTATTTTTTATCATGAAATCTACATAGGACCATCTCCATAAAGATCAAACCAGCAAGTAGAACAATGGTCACTTCATGTCAAAGATTTCAATGATGCTACACAGCAAAAAGAAGTAAATTACACATAATGTGGATAAATGGCTCTTTGGTAATAATCAATAAATAAGACATGACTATTAACAGCAATAGCTCTAACATAGAGAAATCTAGGAGTTAAACATTACAATTGTGACAACAAACCATTACACATAATAACAAAGATGAATATGGGTCAGAGGCCAGGGGGTATAACCACACACGATAACTGTTTCCATAAGATTTAACACTTCAGAAATTGCAAGCAAAACAAGGTTGGAACGGAAATGACAAACCCTATGATAGTATGAAGAGTGCATCCCCACCAAAATGCAATTTTTATGTAAAGCAGCTTATCATACCATTAGCTGAGAAATCATTACATATTGTTAAATGGAGACACAAACACGAGATGTGTATTTATAACAAAGACAAGGGTCAATACAAATGCATGTCAGTAAATCAGGAACTGGAACATCACAGAGCCCATCACAAGGCATTTTCATTGAAATATAGCATAATCCTCCAAAAACCACCACCCAAGATCTAAGCCCTCTCGCCTCTAATCCTCCAAATCAGAAAACCCAATAATCATCCAGCAAATACCATCCCCCAAACTCAATGATCATACAACAAACTCAAGATTCCAAAAACCCAGCAAACTCAATTCAAACCAAAGCAAACTCAATTCAGAAAATCCAATTCAGAAAACCCAATTCAATATCATACCAAAACAATGTAAGAATCCTAATTAAATTCAAACCAAAGCCCATGATACCTGTTTTGATCGATTCGCGTTGCAGAGAGTCTGAGAGAAAGAGGAGGCGGCAGTAACCAAGGATCTTCAGGGTGCAATGCGAAGGGATTTCTGGATTCGACTTCGATCGATGGTCTGAGATCGATTGCTGCCTCGTGCCTGCCTCTGTGTGCCTCTGGTGTGGAGAAAACTCGGAGATGAGCTATGTGTATGGAGAAGAGGCGACAAAACACAGAACCGCATAAGTCGATTTGACAATCGACGATGTTGCGTTGGTGGTGGCAGTCAGTGATGGTGCTGGGTTTTGGTGGTGGCAATCGGTGATGGTGCTGGGCGTTGGTGGTGGCAATCGGTGATGGTGCTGGGTTTTGGTGGCTAGCGGTGTCGCTGGATCTGGAGAAGAAGTTGGCCAGGGATTTTGGAGGGAGAGAGATCTGCTGAGAGAGGAGATGGCTAGCTACAATTGCTGAGGGAGAAAGGGGGGAGGCAGAATGGCGAGCGAAGTGGCAAGCCAGTTGGAGCCAATTTTTTTGGATTGGCTCAATAAAATAGCTAAAAAGTACTATTTGCTGAGCCCATTGGAGATGCTATAAGAAGTCATTCCACTTCTCTTAGACAAATTCTGTCAAACCCCGCCTTGTCGATTTCCACTATTGTTTTCCACTCCAAGACAGTTAAATACAACTCTCACAAAACAAAAAGTAACAGCACAACCTCCTTTCATGGCTTTCCCTCTCTTCTGTCTGCTCCTCTTCTCTCTCTCCCTCCAACAACCACTCTCTTCCACTGCAAATCTCCACAGAACAACCCTCTTCAGATCAGAGCTCATCTCTGAGCCCAAACCCTTCACTGTCACCCCACCCACTATCTTCTTTGAAGTCACCAAACCCATCGAAGTCCCCAAAACCAAACCTTGTTCATGCCACATCCTTCAGCATGACTTTGGCTACACCTATGGAAAGCCACCAGTGCTTGCGAACTACACACCCCCTTCACATTGCGCATCACAAAACTTTGTGAAGATCGTCTTTGAATGGAAAGCAACGTGTAAAGGTAGGCAATTTGACCGCATTTTTGGGGTTTGGCTCGGCGGTGTTGAGATTCTTAGAAGCTGCACGGCGGAGCCCAGAGCTACTGGAATTGTTTGGACTATTCAGAAGGACATTACAAGGTATTATTCTCTGCTCATGACCCATCAAACACTTGCTGTTTATCTTGGTAATCTTATTAGTAATACTTACACTGGAGTGTACCATGTAAACATCACTATTTACTTTTATCCTGTTGAAGAACATGGCAGTCATTACAAGCCAAATTTGGGGTATGGTTCTGGGTCTGATCTGATCTTACCCATTTCAAGAAATTTGCCATTGAATGATGGGTTATGGTTTAAAATCTTGAATTCCACTGATACAGAGTCAAAGGAGTTCAAAATTCCCCAAAATGCTTATAGGGCAGTGTTGGAGGTTTATGTTTCATTTCATGAAAATGATGAATTTTGGTATGGAAATTATCCTAATGAGTACATTGCGGCAAATAATCTTACTGGTGCGCCGGGGAACGGACCTTTTAGGGAGGTTGTGGTAAGTTTGGATGGTAGAGTAGTTGGTGCAGTTTGGCCTTTCACTGTGATCTATACTGGAGGATTCAATCCCCTCCTGTGGAGACCAATCACTGGAATTGGGTCATTTGATCTCCCTTCATATGATATTGAGATTACCCCATTATTAGGAACTATATTAGATGGAAAGACACACAAAATTGGATTTAGTGTCACAAATGCTTTGAATGTATGGTACATAGATGCAAATTTGCATATTTGGTTGGACAGAAAGAGCGATAGAACAGAAGGAAAGCTTTTGAGTCAAAGTATGTTGCCTCTTGTTGTTTCTTTGATATCCAATTTTACAGGTCTGGATGGAACATTTTTGACCAGTGTTAGTCGGTCCTTATCGTCGACTGGATGGGTGAAGTCATCCCATGGTAAGATCACAACCAAGTCAACTCAAGAATTCAATTACAGTAACTTCATGGTGATGGGGAATGATGGAAATCTGCAGATTGTTAATCAGGTGATTGATTTCAATGATAGTGTCTATGCCACGATGTTATCTTCTTCTGTTCGCTATATCAAATCATATAAACGGTTTCCCTTTTACATGTACTCAGATTTTGTGGATCATGGAAATGGAACTTATATTTTGCTAGCTAATCTAACATTGGGTTTTAACGAGAAAAAGATTGAGGCTTCTGATGATGGGTTATCGCTATCGGTCAGCTCTCTCAAAAACTTGCAGAATGGGCAGGTATATATGCTTGTAAAGGGTAACTTGATAGTCAGCGGATTGGTGAGTACACAACAAAACTATTCCTATAATGGTGATAAATTCTGCTATTTTAGGAATGTAAGCAGCTCAAACTACACCATTCTCTACGATAAAATGAGCAACACTTGCACCAAAAGAAGACGATCTCGTTCAGGTTTTGAGCTTGGCAAATGGTAGTCTTTTCCCACTTGAAGGCCCTTTCTGGCACCCTGTTTTTCATGGCAATAAGGGAGGGATCTAAATTGTTCACTTGCTATCACTTGCTACATAAAAGGAACTCCCTTGTGGAGGATTCTGCATTATGCATGGTACATAAAATAAGGATTTATTTGTGTCAGTCTTTTGATTGTGAGGACCATGTATCAATTTCATGGTGATGTTATTAACTTTCTGGGTATTTGTATTCAAATATGATCTGGGGTTGTCTTCTGAGATGAGGTATTAAAACATATCTGCATTGCAGCGTATGCTTTTCACACTATATTGGTCTGGGTGGAGCTTTTTTCACCGACGCTAATAGCCTCTTGAGTCATATTGTTTTATGCTTTGTGATTGTTTCCACTATTTTAAGAAGTGAAAGTCAGTATTTCCATTGCTTGTGCCATTGAGACCTTTGCATTTCCCCCTTGTTGATATTTTTGCTTTCCATGGTATATTAATTGTCTGCTCAAGTGCGGGTATATTTTATCTAATATCTTTTCTTTTTTAAAGGTGAAATGTTTGTTTTCTTATTGCATCATCATGATGGTTTCTTTTTTTTTTCTAAATAGTTGGGATTAAAGGTTTGTTGAGTTGAGTATCTTCATAATGGGTTGCGACCTCCGAAACTTCTCTATTGGCTTCAATATATGCATTTTCACATTTCTTCTCTTTAGGGGTGTCCATGGGTCGGGTTGACCCACGTAACCCGTTACCTGACCCAAAAAATAGACTCAAAACCTGATAATTAGTCTGCCTGAACTCGAGCTCAATATCATTCGAGAGAGAATTTGGGACTGCCCCCAAGCTCATTGCACGGCCCAAGAATCCACTCCCAACCTAACCCACCCGCCCGTTCGTCAACTCACTTTGTTTGAAAAATTGGGTGGTATATTCCTCTAAAAAAAGGTTATTTACTTAAATAATAAGTTGAGTAATCTAGTATATTATTCATTATTTATTTAAATACTAAATAATTCCTCTTAAATAAAATTATTCATTATTTAATTTTTGTTTATTTTGTCTCTATTTTTAATTCAAAAATATAATTTACAACAATATTAAGTAGAAATTTTTTTAAATGAAGATGTATATATATTAAAAAAAAGGCATGCTCAGTGAATAGCAGGTTGAGTTACGAGTAGTTTATCCTTATTCGAAACACGTACCGTCTAATAACTCACTCGGGTAAAAACTTAGGCCTGTCCTACTCAAGTCTAGCCCAAAAAAATTTGATGGGCCTACCCCGGCCATGGACACCCCTACTCTTCTTTCTGATTCAAATGTAGCAAGCTTTAATCTTTCTGGAGTGGCAGCCGCTTCTAGGGGAAGTCCACCATAAGAGGATGTCCCATGCAATAACAGGATATCTAGTCATTACCTTAACCCAAGACTGCAAGACTAAAGTAATAATACAGGGGTATTGATAATTCAATTAGAAAAATAAATGAAAATTCAAACCCTTAACTAAATTTTTTGAAACTTAACCCAAAAAAGTTGGAACATTCATTTCATCAAATTAATATTCAGTTTCATCCGATTAACATTCATATTTATTCAGTTAACATTCAATTCATAAAATTAACATTCTACTTATACTAGTTAACATTAAATTCAATATCATTTTTCATCAAATTAATAATAAATTAATGTTCAGTTCATCAAATTAACACAAAATTAACATTCAATTCATCAAGTTAACAATAAATTAACATTCAATTTCATTAAAACAACACGAAATTAACATGCAATTTGTTTAAATTAACATTCAATTCATCAAATTATTATTTAATTTCATTCAAATTAATATTCAATTCATCAACATAATAATAAATTGACATTTAGTTCATCAAATTAACACAAAATTGACATTCAAATTCAACTATTTAACATTAAATCCATCAAATTAATATTCAATTCATCCAATTAACACCAAATCAACACTCAATTCATGCAATTTATATTCAAATTCATCTAATTAACACTAAATTCATCAAATTAACATCCAAAATCATTCAATAAAGATTTAATTTATCAAATCAACACCAAAGTAACATGCAATTTTATCCAATTACCATTTAATTCAGCCAATTGACATCACATTAACATTCAAATTCATCAAATTAATATTCAAATCATCAAATTAATATTCAATATCATCCAATTAGCATTTAATTTATTAAATTTCGATGATCCGATAGATTGAGTTCTTCAATCGATCTCACATGAGATTGATTGAGTTTTTGGTGATCCCAGATATATATGCGAGGTTGGTTGGTTGGCTACGATCGACCTTTTTAAATTTTATAATTTTGTCCCATAAAATTTTAATAATTTTGCCCTAATTTGGTCCTTAAATCTTTAATGTTCTTTGAAAAATGAGACTACTTAAAAATATTGAATATTTTGGACTAAACTCAAATTTTTTGGTGATAATTAGAGGATAAAAGTGTATTTACCCTTTGTTAAATTACGATTGGTCGCCACGTAGTTACGGTGGGTCTTAATTATTCTTTGTTCCAATTTTTTTTTTATTTCTTTAAAACTTTTTCATATTCATTACAACTTTTTTATATTTGTTAAGTTAATTACATTTTTATCCTCTTAACTTATTAATTTTGAGTTTCAGACAAGAAAACCCAAAAAAATTAGGACCAACCATAAATATATAAATATTATGCAATTTAACAATGGTTAATTATGGCATTTGTAAACATTAATAATTGTAATTTTATCATTTTGTAATTTTGTCCCATAAAATTTTATTTAAAAATATTAAATATTTTTGGACTAAACTCACAAATTTGTGATAGTTAGAGGATAAAGTTACAATTTTATCCTCTAACTATCAAATTTTGTCAATTTCCTTCAAAAATATTCAATTTTTTTTTCATTTTATTCCCTAATTTTTTTTTGTAATTTAACAAATTAGGACCGACCATAACTCCTAATTTAATGTTAATAACACTTTTATATCCTAACTTATCAATTTTGAGTTTTAGTAAAAAAATTCAAAAAATTTAGGAATGACTATAAATATATAAATATTATCTAATTTAACAATGGTTAATTACAATTTTATCCTCTAAGTTTTATTTTTGTCAATTTTGTCCAAGGTACCATAAATATTCCTAATTTAACAATGGTTAATTACACTTTTATTTTTGTCTCAAGAATAACTTACGACCGCTCTAACTATCAATTTTTTCAGTTTCATCCAAAAAATATTCAATTTTTTTATTTTATCCCCTAAAATTTTAATCCTAATGTCCTTAAAAATGTTATTAGAACCGAACTGAATCGATTAGAACGTGAACTGAGGCCTTGATCGGTCCAATTCTAAAGTTGGACTGCATAGGTAAGAGAACCATTAAACCGACCGATTTTTATGAAAACCGGTGAACCGGAGGTTTGATGCAAAAAATATAATATTAAAAAAAATCCCTCTTTTTTAGGACAATTTTGCCCTAATCTAATTCAAGTCCAGTCGATCCTCTAGGTGGCGGTCCTTCTAGGCGACGAATAGGCGATCTCCAGACGATGGCTTTAGGCGAGTGGCGACGGCTCAAGTGATCACCTCTCCTCTGGTCCACTGGTCTCTCTCTCTACACAGGCGATTTGTTCTGTGATCTTTACACAGACGGTATATAAGAACGTTTGTAAGGGTTTGAGAAAGGGATGGATGTATTAGGTTAGAGAGAGAGATGTATTGTGTTAGAAAGAGTGAGACGGTGGGATCTGGACAGATGAATTGGAGAGAGAAGGAAAAAGGAAAAAAAAAAAAGAAAACTTATGTTTGGTTACATGAATTATTATATAATATCAAAAATATCTCTCAATGACCAAAATGCAATGAGTGAGAAACCTTAAGGACTTTTGGTGCAATTTATCCTATATTTTATAATATTTTTACTTTTTTATTAAATGATCTGTCCGACCAGTTGACCGAACGATTGAACCAATAAACCATTGATCCGATCCCTCTGCCGATTCAATGACAGGTCTTGTTCTAATAACACTGGTCCTTAATCACAGAAAACCCAAAATTGTTTTTTAACAGGACCCACCATAACTGATGATGCACAAATTGGTCTCGTGTAAGATCAACAGTCGAGTATGTGAAGATGTGTAATTAATGAATAATAAGTAAAGCAATCAATGACAAAACAGTAAATAATTAGTCAACACAAAGATATATAGTGGTTCGGTCCGGGTGACCTACTCTATTCTTGGGAGATAACAGCGGTGGCCGGAGGTCTTTATTGATAAATAAAGTAACTGGGAGAGTTACACTAGTTAGGAGAGAGAAAACTATGTGTGTAGGTATAGAGAGGTGAGTTGTGAGATCTCAAGATGTAGAGATGTAAAGATGTCTAGATGTCTCTCTCCATGTGGAGAGAGCTTACAATATATAGGTTTGGAGGCGGTGACGTAAGTGAAAGGGGGCACTACTTCTTTGGTAAGTACAATTAAGGTAGGATTGGTCTTCATGAAAGTGTATCCCGATAGTATCTCTCCCACGTGCTCTTATCTTCTCGGGCTCCTTGGATCTTGGACTGGGTCGGATCGATAAAGTGGGATTGGGCTGCCTTTTTAGCTGACTTGGGCTTGGTTGATTTATTGGGTCTGGCCCAGTTGGTTTTGGGCTCATCATTTGCCCCCCATGCCCCAAGCCTCCGACTGTTGGTGTGAGAAGGTGGGTTGAGGACATGAGTTTTTTCTTCAAAGGTTTTCTTGTTCTCTACGACATATCTTCTTCCTCTTCAGGGACTCTGTTGAATCCATTGACACTGAGTATTTTTTTTTTGTGTATTTCGCTGCATTTCTTTTGCTGGGTCTTTCGTCAATCTCGATAGAATCTTGTATATACATAGGAACCCTTAGACTCCCCATTCCATTTCCTATTCTCTTTTCCTTAGAGATTTCACTTAGAAGCTACTCTTTTCCTTGAAGGCTTATTTTAGAAGTTATTTTTCCCTAACTCCATTTTTCTCTAAATCAAAGTGAGATAATGAGGACCAGTAGCTTGAAGGAGGTGAAAGAAGACTCCAATGGTGATCCCACGAAGAAGAAAGCAGCTGGTAGTAGAGAGGACATGGGCGGCGTTGGTGGTGGAGAAGGAGCAGGAGGTACCCATTCCCTTATGGGCTACAGCCAAGGTGGAGAGGGTAGCGCTATGGGTGGCGCCCATTTTGTTCAAGACCATGATCAAGGTGGAGGAGGCGGCACCCATTCTTCAGTCGACGCCATGAGAGGTGCTCAAGGTGGAGAGGTCTGTGCCCATGCCTCATTTGGCGTTAGGGGAGGCGCCCAAGGTGGAAGGGGCGATGCCAGTAGCTCATTTGGCGCCATGGGCCGAAAAATTAGAGGCGCCCAATGTGGAGAGGCCGGCGCCAAGGGAGGCGCCCAGGAGGGAGGCGCCAAGTAGGGAGTCGCCCAGGAGTGAGGCGCCGAGTAGGGAGGCGCCAAGTGGGGAGGCACCAGGTAGGGAGACGTTGAGTAAGCCTGTAGTGCCCAGTAGGCCAGTAGGGAGGCGCCAGGTAGGGAGGCGCCGAGTAGGCCAATAGCGCCGAGTAGGCCAGTAGGGAGGTGCCAGGTAGGGAGGTGCCAGGTAGGGAGGCCCCGAGTAGGCTAGTAGCGCCCAGTAGGCCAAGTAGGGAGGCGCCCAGTAGGCCAGTAGTGAGGCGCAAGGTAGGGAGGCGCCGAGTAGGTCAGTAGCGAGGCGTCAGTAGGGAGGCGCCGAGTAGGCCAATAGCACCGAGTAGGCCAAGTAGGGAGGCGCCTAGTAGGCCAGTAGCGAGGTGCTAGGTAGGGAGGTGTCGAGTAGGCCAGTAGCGAGGCGCCAAGTAGGGAGGCACCGAATAGGCCAGTAACGCCCTAGTAGACCAGTAGGGAGGTGCCCGGTAGCCCGGCGCCCAGTAAGGAGACGCCCGGTAGCCCGGCGCCCAGGTAGGAAGGCACCAAGCAGGGAGGCGCCCGGTAGGCCAGTGCCTAAGTAGGGAGACACCTGGTAGGGAGGCGCCCAGGAAGGAGACGCCAAGAAGGGAGGCGCCCGGTAAGCCGACGCCCAAGTAGGGAGACACCTGGTAGGGATGCGCCCAGGAGGGAGGTGCTTGGTAGGCCGGCGCCCTTGGCTTCGTTGGAGGTGGCGCCCTAGGCACATACATCAATGCAAGCAGCGCTGCTTTGGGTTGCGATCAAGGGGTAGGCACCCACAGGTGCCCTATTGATAGGGCGATGGTGGAGACCAGGAGATGGGACCCGATGATGCCCCCACTCCTTCTTAAATTGTGACTCTTGTGTGTACCAGAGCTAACCCTTGTACCGTTATAGGAGTTGAGACTCCAGTGCGGTCTTCTATTGGGACTGTAGGTCCACATAACTGTCCTGCTTCTAGTAGTGACTCAGTGTCAATACTTTGACTTGTCTTTGGTCAAGGAGCGGCTTTGGAGGTATTTGACTCCCGAGGATGAAGAAGTCTTCCATGGTATGCTTTTCTTCTTAACTTTGATTTTGTACTCCCCTTCTTTCCTTCATGTTCTGCTTTTTGAATGCTGGCAGGTGACTGCCGTTTTTTCCTACCTTTTTCAAGAACGATCAAGCTTGGAGAGGCATTTAGGCATCTAGTAACAGAGAGGAAGACATGGGGGCTGCTGAGAGCAGTTGAGGTTGGCTCATGAGAGAGTAACACCTCTTGAGGCCGAGCTACGTATAGTCTCGAGAGATGGCTGCCGTGGCAAAGACTTATAAGAAGACTACTTGCGTGAGAGAAGAGTCATTTTTACAAACGTCCCGTGAGAGGGCCGCAGGAGCTGAGGCCGAGCTACGTATAGTCTCGGGAGATGGCTGCCGTGGCAAAGGCTTGTAAGGAGACTACCTGCACGAGAGCAGAGTCATAACTGCAAGCGTCCCATGAGAGGGCCGCTAAGTTAGAGGCCGAGCTACGTATAACTCGGGAGATGGCTGATGTGGCAAAGGCTTATAAGGAGACTGCTTGCGCGAGAGCAGAGTCATAGCTGCAAACGTCCTGTTAGAGGGCCGCATGAGTTGAGACCAAGCTACGTATAGTCTCGGGAAATGGTTGTCGTGGCAGAGGCTATTCCATTAAGATGGAGATGAGGAGGGAGACTATTGAGAGAGCCATTTCAGGCGCCTTTATTAATGGTTGTGAAGAGTTTGATAGATTTTCCTGCTATTAATTTCTCTGGCTTCGTCCCATATGAGACGTCAGGGGTGGACGATGACGGAGAGAGCCTTGATGGTAGTGACTGATCGTCAGGAATATGAAGACTTTTGTCTTTTTGTCTATCTTATTGTTAGGTCATGTTCTGACTCTTGTAAGCTGTTCACAAGCTTTATGAAATGAAAGCAAGACAATTATGGACACAATAATATTCGCAGAATTTTATTTCATAAAATAATAAATAACAAAATAAATCAACTGAAACAATAAAGGATAGATAAAATCTTCAGGTGCTCGGTGTCCCATAGGTGGGCCAAGACTTTCCTGGTGGAGTTGGAGTCGCCTCCTCCTCCTAGCCCTCAGGAGATTGTCTGAATTTCTCCAAGGGGTTGCTGGCATTCTCTATCGTCCTGGTTCCGGCCAGGTGGCGGGACTTGTCCTCTGCTAGCAACATACTGCTTCAACTGGCTACGCTGTATGAGCTCATCGATCTGCCTTTTAAGATCAAAGCAGTCGTCAGTATCATGGTCGTGGTCGCGGTGGAAGCGACAGTACTTGTTTGTGCTCCTCCGGTTCGGGGCGATCTTCATCTTCTCTGGCCAGCGTACTGTAGGGTCATTCTGTATTTGGAACAGGATATGCTCCACGGAAGCATTGAGCGGCGTGAAGGCTTGCCGCTCTCTCAGAGGCGGGGGACCAATGCAGTCCTTGATAGAGATTCTCTCTGTCCTACTCCTTTTGTTCTCTGTTTCCTGCTTATCTTCACGGGTGTCCTTCCTCTTCTCACCCCCGTGGGAGGACTCACCTCGTCTGGCCTTGGTGACATCCTCGGCTTTCATGTACTTCTGTGCCCTTGATAGCAGCTCGGGCATGCTGGGGAGCGGTTTCTTAAGGACGGAGAACATGAAGCTAGAGGAGCGCAGACCAGCAATAAAGGCGGCCAGGGCTACCTTATCGTCTGGATCCTCGATCTGGAGAGCCTCCTCGTTGAAACGAGTGAGGTAACTCCTAAGTCTTTTCATCCCGGTCCTGCTTGATGGTGAGCAGGTGGGTAATAGGCTTCTGGTGTCAACGCCCCCCAATGAAGTGGGAGAGGAAAGATTTACTCAGTTCCGCAAAAGAGTGGATAGAGGAGGGTTTGATCTTTGCGAACCATTGACGAGCTGACCCCTTCAAGGTGGTGGAGAAAGCTCTACACATGATCTCATCAGGCACGTTGTGGAGTTTCATGAGAGACTTGTAGGTGTCCAAATGATCCAGGGGGTCTTTGGTAACGTCGAAGATCTCGATGACAGACATATTGAACTTCGAGGGTAGAGGATAATTGACAATATCTGCAACAAATGGGGTATCAGTGCGCCTTACCAAGTAGTCCACCATCTCGGGCGCCTGTGCCTTGATGGCGTTGAGGGCATCATCGAGTTAGTATTGCACCTCTCTGATTTTCTCCTCCAATTGGTTGGGGACATCCTCCGTTAGGTGGTTATGGTACTGGCTTCTGTGATCAGCATATTGGCTTTCTCCCTCGTCCACCTGCGCAGGTACATGAGGAGGAGGAACGTGTGAGCTCCCTGAGAGTTGAGGAGGGACTACTAGGCGAGGGGTGCTCGGGCGTGTCCCCGGGGCGTTCTGGCAAGGGGCTCCACGGTGGGGGGCAGCTTGACGCCCGAAGTGGAGAGGTTGATGCGTCTCTCCTGTTGGAGGGAGTGGTACTCCTCCTACGGGCTGACGGGAGATGCCTCCCTAGGCGAGCATCAACTGAATGATTTGCTGATTTTGTTTTATCAGCGACTACATGGTCTATAAAAGCTGTTGCCCGACGACAGGAGTAGTAGATGGTTTCGAGGGTGCGAGGGGAGGCGGAGCCTCCTCCCAGGGAGCCGGGTTGTTGTCTCCGGGTTGTTGACTCATCGACCTGGTCGTGATGGCCATGAAATAGCAAGGTAGTAGAACACTTAGTCGTTCCCACAGACGGCGCCAAACTGATGATGTCGCAAATTGGTCTTGTACAAGATCAACAGTCGAGTATGTGAAGAAGTGTAATTAATGAATAATAAGTAAAACAATCAATGAAAAAATAGTAAATAATGAGTCAACACAAAGATATATAGTGGTTCGGTCCGGGTGACTTACTCCACTCTTGGGAAATGACAGCGGTGGCCGGAGGTCTTTATTGATGAATAAAGTAACCGGGAGAGAGCTCCAGGAGAGTTACACTAGTTAGGAGAGAGAAAACTATATGTGTAGGTGTAGAGAGGTGAGTTGAGAGATCTCAAGATGTAGAGATGTCTAGATGTCTCTCTCCATGTGGAGAGAGCTTATAATATATAGGTTTGGTGAGGCGGTGACGTGAGTGAGAGGGGCACTACTTCTTTAGTAAGCATAATTAAGGTAGGATTGGTTTTTATGAAAGCGTATCCCGATAGTATCTCTCCCACGTGCTCTTATCTTCCCGGGCTCCTTGGATCTTGGATTGGGTCGGATCGATAAAGTGGGCTTGGGTTGCCTTTTTAGCTGACTTGGGCTTGGTTGATTTATTGGTCTGGCCCAGTTGGTTTTTGGCTCATCAATAACTACTCCTAATTTAACAATGGTTAATTACCACATTTGTAAAGGTTAAATAGTTATAATTTTGTCATTTTGTAACATAAAATTTTAATTGATTTGGTTCTTAATTATTCCTATTGAAAAACGGGACTATTTAAAAATATTTAATATTTTTGGACTAAACTCACAAATTTTGTGATAATTAGAGGATAAAAGTGTAATGTTAACCTATTTAAATTACGATCCGTCGCCACTGGTTTACAGTTGGCCCTAATTATTCTTTGTTTACAACTTTTTATGTTGGTTACAACCTTTTGGTTGCAAGAATAAATTACAACCGACCGTCATTAGTGGCGATCGATTCTAATTTAAGAATAATAATTATCAATTTTGTCAGTTTCATCCCAAAAATATTCAAGTTGTGAAATCAAAACCAAAGTAACATGCAATTTTATCCAATTAATATTTAATTCATCAAATTAACATTCAAATTCAACTAGTTAACATTAAATTAATCAAACAAGTTCTTCGACCGATTGAGTTCTTCGAATGATTGATCGACTGAGTTCTTCCATCGATCTCACACAAGTTCTTCGACCAATTGAGTTCTTCGACAATTGATTGTGAATGCTCTGAGTTGCCCTAATTTGTTTGATTGAAGGATGATCGACCGTGAATGGTCATGACCTACCCTAAATTTGTAAAGGTTAGTTTTAATTTTATAACTTTGGCCCATAAAATTTTAATTAGATTTGGTCCTTAATTATTCTTTAATGTCCTTTAAAAATAGGACTATTTAAAAATATTGAATATTTTTGCATGAAACTGAGAAAATTGATAGTTAGAGGATGAAAATGTTATTAATCCATTGTTAAATTACGATCGGTCGCCACTAGTTACGGTCAATCGTATTTTATTTATTATGTTATAACTTTTCTTCGTTCGTTACAACTTTTTGGGGTTACAACTATTTTGTGTGGGGGTTATAACGTTGTTGTATGTTCCAATTTTTGGATGGGTCCCAACTTTTTTTGGGGCGAGCTCTAACTTTTTTTGGTTGAGTTATAATTTTGTAATGGAATTACAACTTTTTGGGGGTGGGTTGCAACTTTTGGGTGGGGTTAAAATTTTTCTAGATTGGATTACAACATTTTGGGGATTGAGTTTCAACCTTTTGGTGTGGATTCCAACTTCTGGGGTGGAGTTCTAACTTTTTTGGATTAGGTTATAACTTTTCTAGATTGAGTTAAAACTTTTCTGGATTGAGTTCTAATTTTTTGGGATTGAGTTCCAACCTTGTGAGTGGAGGGTGGAGTTATTACTTTTTTGGGTAGGAGTTACAACATTTGGGGTGAGTTCTAATTTTTCTGGAATGTTTCTTGATGACGCATAAAAATGTTTATGCAAAATCAATCAAGGATGAAGTAAAGAGGACTCAACACAAGCAAACACAAAGATTAGATTGTTTGGTCTTGCTGACCTATTCTACTGAAAATGACGACGATAGTCGGAGAATCTTATTACTCAAGAAATGTAGTGTGCTGAAATGTGTGTGATGTCTCCCATGTGTAGGCGGGGTTTACAATTTATAGGCAAGTGAAGTTGGCTCCAAGAGGCTTTGATTGAGGCGCAATCCAATTAACTGATTCCGTGAAGCTCGTCTTATTTCATAACGTGCGAGGTGATCTCACGAGATTGGCGATGTGCCCCTGATGACTGTGTTCTCACGGATTCTCTCTCCTCGATGTGAGATTCTCATGTGTGCTGATGATGGGCTGGATCTCTAAAAAAAGTGGGCTTGGTCCAACTAGAATTGTGACTGAGCCTTTGTTAGTCTGCATCTGTAATCTGAATTTGGTTTGGGCCAGACCCGTCATTACTAGTTACAATTTATTGAGAGACTAGTATAACTTTTCTGGATATATTATAACTTTCGGGGTTAAATTACAATCTTTTTGGAGTTTTTGAGTTGGGATACACTCTTTTGGGTGGTTGCCACTTTTTTGGGGTTATAACTTTTTTGGTTTCAATATATATCGGTTTCACCAGTTATATAATTTTTTTAATAGATACGTATAATGTAAAAAATGTCACTTACTTTTCGGTATCATACTAAAAAGTAAGTTGAAGGTACTGAAATGTAATCCTAAGCTTGCAATAAAAAGAGCTTTGTTCGAAAGTAATTGGAATGATGAATCAGTTTGTGCTCTTATTTGATATACGAATTCAGAACTTTAAATATCTTGAAGTTGGATAAAAAAAAAAAAAATCATGAAGTTTAATTCTCAGTCATCTTGTAAAGGGTACTGCTTTAGAGGTTTGTCAAGGGCGAGTACCAACTCTCATCTTGGCTAGAGAGTGGAAGTACAGGTAAGTGGCTTGGAATTCTCTTTCCTTCTACGCCAGCCATTGTCTTTGTCTCTATGCTGTGTCGATTAAGTATGACTGAACCCATGAGAGTTGTTGTGTCCAGTGACCAATAAATTTCGACACATCAACCCTGGACTTGCCCTTCAAATTCAGCTTGATCTCAGATGGGAGAGAGAAAAGTCAGCTTGACCTGATACATAAAGATGACCAGATTTTTGAAACATAATTTTCTTCGCATCCTTGGTTGCATCTTCTCATATCGATCAAAGCGAAATTTGAATTTTCAATTAGGGGAGCATTAGTTAAGTCATTTTCTTGCAAGAAAATTAACACGCTCTTTTATATTTTCTTCGATTGCTTTACAGTATAAGCTTCATACAGAACCGCACCCTTTTAATATGATGAGAAGAAGAGTGACCCCTTTTTTTTTTCTTTTCTGGATTTTCAAAATTAGGTCCAACTTATTTAATTTACTTTTGTTGGAGCTAAGCAATTTCTTAAAAAAAGCAGTAGTATGTTTACAAAACCCTTCTTTGTGAATAAGTACTATGTGTTTGTATATGTATATTGTATACTACTATACATATGATATGAACTTGGAGGGAGGAAGGAAGGAAGGAGAGCTAACTCTTCTGAGAAAAAACAAAGTGCAAAAATGCGAAATAATCTTTATTTACATGAGTTTAAACTAACAAGTAAAAAAGTACTTGAAAAATGTTGTCAAATGAAAGCTATTGGGTAAAAGATTTAATAAATCTTATTCTCATTGATATGTTCCAACACGATTCAAGAATAAGATATAATAAATACATAATATCTAGGCGCTAAGTGATATAATAATCTAAAATTTCTCACATTATACTCATTATGATAGTATATGCAAAGATTAAAATTTTATTTCGAAACGGTTCAAATGTTCGAAACGTTTCTGTTTTCAAGGAGATCAAAACGAATCAGTGATGGAATCGAAATTATAATATTTTGAGGTGTTTCATAATGTTTCGAGATATTTGGTAATATTTCAATACATTTGCACAATTATTTGAGAATATTTGAGAATATTTTAATATATTTTGATTTAATGTTTTGAAAAAATAATTTTTAAATTTTTTATTTTTTATTATGTTTTCAAATGGATGGAAAAATTTTCGAAATACAGTTGAAACGTTTCTATTTATTAGGTGACCGAAATAATGCACCCAATGGATATTTACTTACTTGAGTATATGTGATAATTATACAATTGGTATTGCATATCACCACCATGGTGTAAGTTGTGATGTCCTTTTCGAAAGTTCAAAAATCATTGTTTTCCACTACGAAACTGAGAAGTCATTCCAATTCTCTTAAACTAATTCTCTCAAACCCCCCGCCTTGCCAATTTCCATTATTGTTTTCCACTCCAAGACATAGTTAGATACACCTCTCACAAAACAAAAAGTAACAGCACAACCACCATTTATGGCTTTCCCTCTCTTCTCTCTCCTCCTCTTATTCTCTCTCTCCCTCCAACAACCACTCTCTTCCACTGCAAATCTCCACAGAACAACCCTCTTCAGATCAGAGCTTATCTCTGAGCCCAAACCATTAATTAACACCCCACCCACTACCTTCTTTGAGGTCACCAAACCCATCGAAGTCCCCAAAACCAAACCTTGCTCATACCACATCCTCCAGCATGACTTTGGCTACACATATGAAAAGCCACCAGTGCTTGCCAACTACACACCCCCTTCAAATTGCGGATCACAAAACTTTGGGAAGATCGTCTTTGAATGGAAAGCAACATGTAAAGGTAGGCAATTTGACCGCATTTTTGGGGTTTGGCTCGGCGGTGTTGAGATTCTTAGAAGCTGCACGGCGGAGCCCAGAGCTACTGGAATTGTTTGGACTGTTCAAAAGGACATTACAAGGTATTATTCTTTGCTCATGACCCATCAAACACTTGCTGTTTATCTGGGTAATCTTATTGATAATACTTACACTGGAGTGTACCATGTAAACATCACTATTTACTTTTATCCTGTTGAAGAACATGGCAGTCATTACAAGTCAAATTTGGGGAATTTAGATTCTGGGTATGGTTCTGGGGCTGATCTGATCTTACCCATTTCAAGAAATTTGCCATTGAATGATGGGTTGTGGTTTAAAATCTTGAATTCCACTGATACAGAGTCAAAGGAGTTCAAAATCCCCCAAAATGTTTATAGGGCAGTGTTGGAGGTTTATGTTTCATTTCATGAAAATGATGAATTTTGGTATGGAAATTATCCTAATGAGTATATTGCGGCAAATAATCTTACTGGTGTGCCGGGGAACGGACCTTTTAGGGAGGTTGTGGTAAGTTTGGATGGTAGAGTAGTTGGTGCTGTTTGGCCTTTCACTGTGATCTATACTGGAGGGGTCAATCCGCTCCTGTGGAGACCCATCACTGGAATTGGGTCATTTGATCTCCCTTCTTATGATATTGAGATTACCCCATTATTAGGAACGATGTTAGATGGAAAGATGCACAAAATTGGATTTAGTGTTGCAAATGCTTTGAATGTTTGGTACATAGACGCGAATTTGCATATTTGGTTGGACAGAAAGAGCGATAAAACAGAAGGACAGCTTTTGAGTCAAAGTATGTTGCCTGATGTTGTTTCTTTGGTATCCAATTTTACAGGTCTGAATGGAAATTTTTTTACCAGTGTTAGTAGGTCCTTATCCTCAACTGGATGGGTGAAGTCATCCCATGGTAAGATCACAACCAAGTCAACTCAAGAATTCAATTACAGTAACTTCATGGTGATGGGGCATGATGGAAATCTGCAGATTATTAATCAGGTGATTGATTACAACGATAGTGTCTATGCCACGACGCAATCTTCTTCTGTTCGCTCTATCAAATCATATAAACGGTTTTCCTTTTACATGTACTCAGATGATGTGGATCAAGGAAATGAAACTTATAGTTCGCTAGTTAATCTAACATTGGGTTTTAATGAGAAAAAGATTGGGGCTTCTGATGATGGGTTATCGGTCAGCTCTCTCAATAACTTGCAGAATGGGCAGGGGTATATGCTTGTCAAGGGTAACTTGGTAGTCAGTGGATTGGGGAGTACACAACAGACCTATCGCTATAATGGTGATAAATTCTGCTATTTTAGGAATGTAAGCAGCTCAAACTACACCATTCTTTACGATAAAATGAGCAACACTTGTGCCAAAAGAAGATGGTCTCATTCCGGTTTTGGGCTTGGCAAATGGTGGTCTTTTCCCACTCGAAGGCCTTTTCTGGCACCTAATTTTCATGGCAATAAAGGAGGGATCTAAATTGTTCATTTGCAGTTAATTGTTCACTTGCCACATAAAAGGAACTCCCTTGTGGAGCATTGCGAAGGATTGTGGTACATAAAATAAGTATTTATTTGTGTCAGTCTTTTGATTGTGAGGACTATGTATCAATTTCAAGGTGATGTTATTAACTTTCTGGGTATTTGCATTCAAATATGATCTGCTGTTGTCTTCTGAGATGAGGTATTAAACCATATCTGCATTGCAGCCTATGCTTTTCACACTATATTTAACTTTTGTTCTCAGTGGAGCTTATTTTGCCGACGCTAATAGCCTCTTGATTCATACTGTTTTATGCTTTGTGACTGTTTCCACTATTTTAAGAAGTGAAAGTCAGTATTTCCATTGCTTGTGCCATGGAGACCTTTGCATTTCCCCTCTGCTGATAGTTTTGCTTTCCATAGTATATTAATTGTCTGCTGAAGTGCTAGTATATTTCATCTATTATCCTTTCTTTTTTAAAGACGAAATGTAGTTTTCTTGTTGCATCTTCATGATGGTGTCTTCCCTAAATAGTTGGGACTAAGGCTTCATTGAGTTGAGTTGAGTTGAGTATGTTTTAGCAAGCTTTAATCTTTCTAGAGTGGCAGCTGCTTCTAGGGAAAGTCCACCTTAAGAGGATGTCTAGTCATTACTTAACCTAAGACTGCAAGACTAAAGTCAAAATGCATGGGTATTGATAATTCATTTAACCCAGTCTTCTAAGAGATGTATGATTGCTACAACTGATTTTTTTACTGTAGTTTCCTCCTATGGAGTTTTGTGGTTAGCCGCCTTTTCAGTGCATCTTGAAATGGATGAATGGTCAGTCCCTAAGTCAAAAAGTTTTTGGCTTTTATCAAAGTGATGGAACCCTCGCATTGAGGTAATGTTTTTGATTGGCGTATGCATGGTTTTCGTCACCAGAAAGGCTAGAAACGAGCCGAGCAAGTTGCAGGTCTGTGCCAACCTTGTATTGGTGAACCAAAAGCAGAAGTTATCTCAAATGAGTTCAGTATAAGGCCACCGACACTGTTGGACTTGGCTTTAGTATATTTTAACCATATACTTTGCTTGATCTTCTTCTCCAGATGAGTTCCTAATACTCATCCTTTTATTTATCTTTCCTTTCTGTTCAAATGAGTAGCAGCTATACACAACCACAGTGCATGCAAATCCCAAATGCCATAAGCGTTAAGCTTTCAATCTCTTAGACAGTTGGGCTTTTGGAGCTTATATTTTCCTGAATAGCCCAAGGCTCTGGCAATGTCATGTGTTTCATTTTTAAATTCCATTGCTTTTAAATCGAAGAAAGAACTTCTTCTGTTTCACCAGGATGTTATTTGAGCTTCTCCGATGGCAAAGCTTACTCGAGTACCAGTTTGAGAACTGAAACCATGCTAGGAGTAAAAAAGACTAGCAGAGTTCCATATGTTCTACCACGACAAGAAAACATATCTGTGACTATATATTAGATATCCATATGTTTTGCTGACTAATTAAGGATCAGCACTGTTATACATTTTAGTACTATTTATTGCTTTAGAGCCATATTGCTGTGCATATCACTTAAATTAGATTCAAGAACTGAATTCTTACATTCAAAGACTTTGATGCATGTTCTAATTCGTCAATCCGATCTATTACCAACTCCAGGATTGGATCAAAATTAGATGGGTTTGATATACTAACTGCTAAGTTCATTACTATAGCTTAATGAGTTGTACAATTTTATGCAGACAATTGAGTGCAGGAACCATGTTATTTCAGGGGGACCAATTTGATCTTCAATTTGATATTCAGGCGACCCTCAATCTTATTTGACGGTGGAGCCGTGTTATCAATCAAGTATATTAAGGTTCTTGTATTGGAATTTTAGTGCACAGCCGGCACCAAATTTCATAGGGGGACAAAGGTTGCTCACAACCCCGCTCTATATACAAAAACAATGAATAAGTTTTTGACTACCTGATGCAAAGAAGGGTGGGCATTCGGAAACAGGGTCGTCGTCAACCAAGACGATCTGTCTCTGCAGAATCTGAAAATTGCTGTTTCGAATTCGTATGCAGAGTTCATCAGTGAGAACAAATTCCAAAGAAAATCTTGATACATGCATCAAATAAAAAGGCCAATTAAGCAATTTTAACCACTGGTGCCTTCCGGTTGCAGATGAGATCAAGATCAATTTTAATGTTTCAGCGCGTCAAAGTCAAATTTCCTATGGATGGTTTTGTAGCCAGATAATTGTAGTGCAGAAAATCCATAGTGATGCCCCCAGAGAAGAAGAAACTCAAAGGGGATGGTCTGTTGTAAATGTTGAAGGAGATTCACAAAAACTGATGGTATTTGCTGGGACTTCGTTTGATCTACCACGGAGGATTGCTCCTTTTATTGACAATGTGAGAACGATGAAGTAATCTTTCTAACCAAAGCTTTGAGTGCCATAATCTTAGTGCAATGGTAAGATTGTTTTATTATGACCTGAATGTAAAGAGTTTGAGTCGTAAAAATAATTTTTTTCAAATCCTGAAAAATCTCGTGTATTGGATTGCCTTTTTTCCTTGACTCGAGGTTTGTGAAACTTCCAATTTCCAAGGTCAATCAATAAAACTCATGACATGGTGGAATGGGCTAGCAGGCTCAGATTCTTTGGTTATTTGCCTCCAGAAAATGTTCCTGTTCTGGTTCAGAGGGCAGCAACCAAAGATTGGCCGGCTTTCTAGTAAATTATTGTTCCACTAGTGGTTTAGCATATGTTTCTTTATGCTCGTCTAGTTTAGCTTAATGCTTAGTACGAGTGTTCATCATACCTTACTTTACGGGTAGGAATTATGATATTCAAAAGAATTTTTTCTTGGTCTACCCTACCTGATCAAATGTATCATTTCTACTCGAATTTTGTCCAAAACAATCGGGTGAACACATATTTTTTAGTTATTAATTTTTGAATCATTTTAACAATTTAATTAAGTAACTTGTGTCAATTAACTAACACAATAAATTAATAACACTAAAGAAAACACAATAAATTTGATAATACATAAACAATTGCAATAAAACACAACAAGAAAGACATAAACATCAATACATCATATATAAGGAAACATTAAACATCAATAAATTATTAGAGTTTCTAAATTTTTAAATTTTAATTTTTAGGGATTAACATATATGTGTGTGTGTGGGTAGGATATAGTAGGAATACAAAAATTTTGTAGGTATTCTGCATTCCTACTCGATTTTTTGTGGAATACAAAAAATCTTCCATTGGCCTACTCGATTCTTTTGGATAGCTGATCAATAGAATCAGATAGAATTGGGTAGGGTCGGAATTTGTAGGTAATAGAAAATTTGAACACCCCTAATCCTTAGTACCGTTTGTAATTCTTGTTTTTAAAGTGACCTTTGTTTTTGCATGCTTATATATTTTTTTTTTCTGGATTTACTTGTCTTTTCCAAGTTTAATCACATTTTTATTGCTTTTTGTCTAAATTTATTTATGTTTTCCAAGTTTAGAATGATATATTTGGTTAAACTATTGTCACAATTTTTTTTTGAACTAGAATTATTGTGGCAACCTGAAAGAGGTGATAAATACTAAAGATCAGTGGGTTATAATATAAATTTGTAATTTATGTGCTAAGATTCATGTTGATGAGTCTTGTTACCAAGTGACCCAATATTTTTTCACTTTTATGATGAGATAACTTTTTGTTCAAAAAATTGTTTAAATAACTTTTTGTTCAAAAAATTGTTTTAAAAATGGATTATTGTAATGCCTCAAAATCCACTATAAAAGGCATCACTATTTATACAATATTCAACCATGAGAGGATCTAAGATAATCATTGAATAATAAAAATTATTCCAAATTCAAAGTCTAACTAGATAAATTTCTAAGAAAAACATAAATAAATCCTTAGGTTCACATCTAAAACTAAAGTAATAGTCTTTCAACTAACTAAATAATAAATATTCATAAAAATGTCTCATAACCAAATCTCATAAAATCAAACTAGACAAAAGCAACTCTAAGCCTCTAAATTTGGATCCACTTCCTGATTCAGTTCAGCAACAAAATTAACGTGCTCATCTAGTGTAATATCCTTTTCAAATCCATAATCTAAAAAATATTATATCGTGGGATGAGCACAAAGTCCAGTAGAAAAACCCTCTTAAAACCAAACAATGTTTAGAAATCATAAAAACAGGCTCAGTTATAAAATGACATATATGATTTTGAGATAAAACAATCATAAAAACAAGCTCAGTTATAAAATGGCATATATGATTTTGAGATAAAACAATGACATTTATCAACGATCTGGAGTTTAGGTTATAAACTAGTAAAGCTTGATGACATGATAGAATCATTCGCAAAATCATAATTCAAAACATAATATTTCATGTACATAGGCTGAATAAACAAGAATTCACATAACAAATATATCTGGTCCATAAAACTCTACCTTCTCAAACACTACACCCCGCAGGGTAACAAACTTCAGGAAGGACGCATACTAACGCATCAGCATTGATGAATCCTTCCTAAAATTATGATATACCAACCCTCAGTATTGATCCTCCGTGAATGAATAGTGGTTTGGTTGTCACAATGTACCAATCCCACTAAGAGTGATAGAAAATCTTTAAACCTCTCAAGGTAAGAAACATGTTTAAACACTTTGTGATATAGTTCAGCATGTAACCCTAGTTCATCAATCCCATCACAAGAGATGTACTTTCAAAATCATTCATGTTTTCCAACAATTCAAAATTCCACAATTCTCAAAACATAAGAGTAATTCAATAAAAATATGCAATAGATCGTAAAAGAAATTTCGTAATCAATTTGACAATAATCAAGAATCTAGGGTTTTTATTAAGAACATGCGATTTATGATGTAAAACATGTAATTCTTCTAAGAAACGAATCATACTATGAAGAAGAGTTTAAAAATATTGTAAATCTATCATATATAATTGAATAAGAATCAAAACATATATATACATAACCATAATCCTCAATGAGTGAGTTTGAAAAAGAATCTCTACCTCAATCTGATGTTGGAAGATAACCCTAGCGTGTTTGAATCAATCCCGATTTGAGAATCCTCCCCATTCTCCCCCTTTTGATTCCTCTCAAGGTCTGTAGGGTTTTCTACGATGAAAAATTGCTGAACATAGGCCTAAGGGTCGTTCCCTAGGTATTTATAATGCCAAAAATGGAGAAAACGCTCAACACAAGTCGTCCAATGTCTATCCCGTGCATTCTTTTTGGTGTCCAAAGTGTGTTTTTTTCTCAAACTTTCTGTCGAATGCATTAGGACACGTGTTTTTTCACGTCTAGACGCGCGTAACAGTTTGTCCCTGACTACCTGCTCGATTTTGACCTAGTTAGAGGTCAATTAATCGAATTTTCGTGAAACACACTTTTGTAACCCTTGAAGTCTAGTTTCTATTGTCAAAAAATCAGATCAATCAGACACTTTTGTAGCCCTAATCCTCAATGAGTGAATTTGAGAAAGAATCTCTACCTCAATCAGATGTTGGAAGATAACTCTAGCGTGTTTGAATTAATCCCAATGTGAGAATCCTCTCCATTCCTCCCCTTTTGATTCCTCTCAAGCTCTATAGGACTTTCTAGGATGAAAAACTACTAAATGTAGGCCTAAAGGTTGTTCCCTAGATATTTATAATGCCAAAAAGTAGAGAAAATGCTCAACATAGGTCATCTAGTGTTTGCTCCGTGCATTCTTTTTAGTGTTCGGACATGTGCTTTTTCCTCAAACTTTCTGCCGAATGCGTTCATACGCGTGTTTTTTCGCGTCCAGATGTCGTAACAATCTGCCACCTGACTACCTACTCAATTTTGACCTAATTAAAGACCGATTCACGCAATTTTTGTGAAATACACTTTTATGACCCTTGAAGTATAGTTCATACTATCAAAAAATAAAAATAATCGGACATAGGGTTAAAAATTTATGATTCAAATACTAAGATAGTGTCAAATTTCGTTATACCTAAATTTTTTCCAAAATGGATTTCAATTCCAGAATACTTCTAAACTTTCAATACACTATATATCACCTATTCCAATGTTTCTCAACCTTTCGGATTTATTTTTGATATTATTTTCCTCTAATTATGGTTAAAACTTAACTAAATTCATTTCTCCTTAGAGTAACCATCCCGAAACGTCAATATTCTAAGCGTATCTACACTATTTCTATAATCACCGTCTACCTAGTCTATTCATTCTTAATTCATTCTATATCATAATTTAATATAATTTAAATAATTACATGGGGGTTTATAATTACCAACCCATCACCTAGTTTTCCGTTAATGCACTTATCTTATGTGGATTTTTTGTAATAATTTTCACATTTAGCATGAGGAGAGAGGATGCAAATCTAGGTTAAGCAACAACAATTTGTCATCAAGATAAAACCGCAATTCTTATCTCCCATGGAGTTTCTTTATAGAAGCTCAACTGAGGATTGTAAAAATGTTGAAGGTTGCACGTAACAGTGGATACATAGGTTATAGAAAACTAAACAAAAATTAAAAAAAAACATCTAAAAATTAATCCTTTTGTGCTATAATAATCAACTTTTATATTGCGGGCTTGTAATCCGATGGAGCTAGCTGCAGCCAAGTCGAGTAAAGGTACCTAGACATAGTTGACTTTGACACGAGAGAGAGAGAGAGAGAGAGAGGATTAATTCCCTCAAGTATCTCTCCCTTTTTTACTACACCTTCAATTCAGAAAATGAGTCTCTCTTCTTCAACCAGGCCAGTTCACTTTCTCCCACACATACATACACAACTGGTAATATTTGTATACCATTAAATAACTAGGGATAACCCGTATCTGAATACACTTATAATTTATAAAAAAAGCGATCATTAATTGGGGATGTGAAAAAATCAAACACTGAATATGGACACGTACTAAACTGAAAGTTTAAACTGCATCCTTAACATATCCACACTTTGCATACATACTCAACAAAGTATTATCTATATGAATGAAAGTTAAAACAGGATTATTAATTACATTCAATGTATAAAAAGTGTAAAAGCCTAGAGTATAAAAAGCCTAAGTAATTGACTAAACAACTAAATTCAATGTATGCACATTTTAGTACAACTTTGAAGCAAAAAAATTATAGCAATCAATACAAATCCAATTACTTGGATCAGATTAATAGTAATGACAATACAAATCCAATTGCTTGAAGTTAAAGCAACATAAATGTAATTGCAAATCCACAAAATCCTTAAATTTCAAGAAAACTCACAACAAAATTTAAATGAAATAGATCCTATCCTAAAGTCGCATAAAATCGAACCTAACCTAATTATAAAATTCACATCAAATTAAACCTAATTCACAAAAATCACAAAAATTTATTGTTTGAGCAAATACTTCAATTTGCAAAAACTTGTTGTGCATGGGGGTGGGGGAGCAAAGAGGCGAGTATGTGTTTTAAGTGTTCTGTTTTATGTATCTCTGTGTGTATGTGTGTGTGTGTGTTAGGTATGTGTCTTGTATGTGCAAAGCAGAGGACAAAGAGAGGGGAGGAGAGAAAGAAATACCTTGGATGTTGCAGAGTTCTAAGTTGGAGATAGAGAGGAAAGAATAAGGAGAGCGAGAGAGAGAAATAGAGATTATGTGTGTATGTGTTCAATATGTGTATTTGTGTATGTGTGTGTGTGTCATGCGTGTGCTAAGCAGAGGACAGAGATAGTGGAGAGAGAGAGAGAGAGAGGAATGATAGGGGTGATAAGACGTAAATGAGGAGAAATTTTTTTTGGGGGGAGTGGATTTTGACCGTTAGATTAAGTTGGGTTAATATGGATAGTTTTTTATAGGGGTATAATTTTAGGATTCAACTTCCTAGCGACTTTATTATATAGATATAATAACGTAAATAAAAATAGAGCGACCAAAGTAGGAAAATTAAAAATATAATTAAACAACACAAATGTGTATGAAATGAGATAGGAAGAGGAAACCTTTGGAGAGGAAGACATAATGTATGGTTAGAAGGTATAATGGGTGAGGAGAAAACGAGATGGACTTAGTTATTAATGGTTAGGTATGCATAGACTGGACTTAATCACTAATGGGGTGGATATAAAAAGTGAGCTTAGTAGTTTGAGATTAAAGAGTTAAATGGGGTGCGAAATTATATTTAAGAGGTGAGAATCGCTTCTCCTATATCGATATTTTTCTTTAAAAAAAAATCATGACTACCCCTTTTTTATATTAATAATATTATCAATAGTAGTGTTGTTTGCTGGTGGGGTACGCTGTGGGAAAGAAAGGAGGATGAGAGTAATATTGACATTTTTAAATGAATCTTTCATGTCTTGTATTTTTTCAAGTTCTGTCAATATTAACATTGGTATTCAAAGGAAACAAGATAATACAGAACACACGTGATAATAAACAAAAAAAATAAATTAAAAAAGACAAAACACATTGAGATTAGAAAGCTTATATCTACGAGTGAAGGGCAATGAAAAAAAAAAACAATGAAAATCAGAATGTGTGGCCATTGAAGCAATGAAAGGTAGAACTCAATAGTATTAGGAAATTTCATTTTTTTTGTCCTATTTACAGGTGTAGTTACTCCTACTCTTATTTCACAGTCTCAATGAGTAAAAAAAAAAAAAGAAACAACGAAAATCAAAAAGATTTTTTGAGACGAAACAAAAGATGTGCCTATCAGACTTGCCCTCCACTTCATGGACTATGACTTTGTTTGGTAACCGTTTTTATTTTTTGTTTTTTGTTTTTATTTTTAGTTTTTGCCAAAAAACAAAAAACAAAAAAAATGTTTGGGTTGTGTTTCCCTTTTTTTTTTGTCGAGCTAATTTGTTTTGAAAATAAGGCCTAAATCTGCAAACAAAAAAATTTATGTCTTCAAAAACACCAAAAATGAAAACACGCGCGAGCGCTAAAAGCCCTCCTTAATGAGATCCGTCTTCAAATCCCCTTAGTAAGAAAATGAGGATTTTTTTGTGCTAACTATAAAAATTCATTTTCTTTTCTTTTTTGTCTCTGTCTCTCTCATCTCTCTTTCTGAAACCGATGTTATCCCACAAAGATAAAGACAAAACCGAAGCTCCTCATCTCAGATATCTTTCTCTCAAGCTTATTTTGACATCATCTCTCTTTATCAAGTATAGATCTATATGTACGTCTGTGTGTGAATTTGTGCGTGTATAAATGGATCTGTGTGTGTGTGTCCCAACAAGGTCATATCAATGTGTTCCTTACAAGGGCGGAGCCAAAAAATCGTGCAAGGGTGGGCACAAATATTTTAAGAAACTAAAATTTTCTTCTTACAATCGATAGAAATATGTTAATAATTTATATTTAATTACATCTTATTTAATACTTAAAAGTTCATTAAACCAATAAACCAAAAATTGATAAGCCTAGTATATACAAACGATCATAGTAAAAAAAAAAAAAACTAATTATATCCTTTTACAAAATATAGGCTAATTAATATCATTTAGAATTGACTCCGGTGAATTTCGTACTTTGAAACCGTTGCATAACAAATTTATTATTCCCTATATACACAATCATGTTATCATTTCAGTATTTATTACTCATTCGATTATACAATTCAATGTTCACTCTATAATGTTCACCGTAATAAGCAAAATAAATGTCAAAATCACAAGTAAGCTAGCTAATATATATATCATATATTTTCTAGTCTTAAAAAGTATAAAACGATTCTAGTATATTCAAAATTTATCTAAATAGGTACATAACATGTCCAAAACGTGTCAAAAAATTCATATCTATGTGATATAAATTTACACTAATTAATGTGCCAAAAAAATAGGGTGGGTATAATTAAAAATATTGAAGAAATATTTAAAATGTATATAGGTAATGTTAAGAAAAACTTTTTTGAGGATGGACATGTGCCCCCCTGGGGCATATGGTAGTTCCTTACCACTCCAAGAGAACATCCCCAATTTTATTTTGGGGATCAACGTATTTGGTATTAAAAATACCAAACATGTTTTTTATTTTTATTTTCATAGTTTTTTAAATATAAATGACTACCAAATATATTTTTTATTTTCAGTTTTTACCAAAATAAAAAATAAAAACATTACCAAATGCACCCTAAGCTAACGAAATTTTCAATTATCATTGCAAGGGTCTTGTGTAGAATTAGATGCGTATCAGAGTAGAATACAAGACATACACAATAAATGTGGTGTGAGAAAAACTCATAGAATGAGGAGTGTATGGTTTAAATAAATTTATACATTACAATTATCATAATGATACCAATTTTGCAAAAGTTATTGATTTACTAGGGGAGACATGGTGGTTGGCCTAACTAAATAATTGAATACAATGAAGATGAATTCATAGTATCATGCAACCCTAAATATATGTGTACACGTGGGACATATTACAATAACATCATATAAGTGGGTCAATGCCTACAAAATCTCTTAAAAAAAAAATCAAGATGTCTCATTTATTGCGGATACTTCATGGTCCATCTCAATATTAGAGGGCCAGCAAGAGCTAGCTATCATTACTAGCTAGTGACCCACTGAAAAGTTTGGAACCTAGTATAGTATAGTAAGCTTCTAGTACTTGCTTTAGGGGCATGTTGTTTACCAATCAAACAAAATTATATTACAAAATGAGACTTTAAATATCCATGAGAGAATAAAGCAAAATTTTAAATCTTTCAGGATTAAATTGCCATTCACCTTAAAAGCTCAAGTACTCCTACAATGTAATGTCAAGCAAACATAATTTCTTCAAGAATTTGAAAGGAAATATCTTGCTAGTAGATGTAAACACTATCATTCTATCTCCATACATTTGCTAAGCAAACTTTGAAGGCTGTTTTTCTGCAGATAATCATCTAAAATTTGTCAATTACTCCCAACGGTTGACATCAATTTGTATAATTTGAATAAAAGCTTTGGAAATCACACCAATTGTTTTGCAATACAATATAAAGACAAAAAAAAAAAGAGAAAAAGATAGAGTGAGCATATACCGAAAACTATTTGTCTCATCTCGTCAACTTCACGCATAAATTTTGTATTTTTACAACTGATAATAGTGGTCGAGCTATGTAGAAAATATAAAGCAAACGAGAACAAGGGCTTGATCCATGGAAGAGAACTAGTAGCATCTAAGACGATAGACCTCCAAAACATAGAGAAGCTTATGTGAGCTGGAGATCATATGTGGCCTGAAACAGTACCAAGTTCAGGAGTTAAGATCATTTAAAATGATGAAGTTTCAATGAGTCAATATGAGATTGAAAAGCAAAGCATTATGTCATGCTTGGATTACAGTTTGCATTACAAAAACTGTGGCTTGCACGTAGTCAAAGCTTAGTATCCAGGAAAGCTGTATCGTCCATGTTTACTTTGGTGTGCGCGTGCACAGGGAATATGTGTAGTAAATAATTTGTTGTGAAAGTATTTCAAAAGAAGAAGAAGAAGAAGAAGGGGTAATGTTGATATTTTTAATGAATTTTTCATGATTAATGGTAGTGTTGTTTGCCGGTGTTGTGAGTGTGTTAGGGAGAAGAATGAAGAAAAAGAAGGGGAAGAAGTATTTATATTTTTAAAGAATTTTTCATGTCTTGCACTTTTCTATATTTTTTGTCAATATTAACATTGATATTAAACGAAAACATAATAATACAGAATTTATGAGATGACAAACAAGAAACAAAAAATACAAGACACGTTGAGAATATATAATTCAGCTAGAATGTATTCACAAGTTGAGGGGGGGGTGGTTAGTGACAAAAGTTCACTATAAACAACGAAATCAAACAGAGTTCTTAAAACAAAACGAGCTAGCCCGCCATTTCATAGACTAAACTAACAAAATGTTAAATGAAAATGGTGAGGGTTTTATATCGAATTGAGGTGCAAATCGGAGTGAAATTCAAAACAAACACAACAAAAGTGATGCGAGATAAACCCATAGAAAAAGAAGATCATGGCTTAAATAAATTGTACAAAATAAAAGCTTTGTAGAAGATATTGAGTTACTAGGGGAGAAAAGATGGTTAGGCAAATGAAAATAAATTGTAAAATGAAGAAGAGTCCATGGTATCATATGGCCCTAAATATATATATGAACATGTGGGGACAAATTACAAGAGCATCACATGAGTGGGCCAATGCAAAATCTCAACTAAATCAAGATGTCTCATTTATGTGGATATTTCATGGTTCATCTTGATGCTAAGTAAAAAGTAGATATTATTTCCAGTGATCCAATGAAAAGTTTGGAACATAGTATAGCTCTTATGGTATGTTTGGTAGGGTGGATAGAAAAATAAAATGATAGAAAGTGTGAGTGATACATTTTCTATCCTCCAAAAAAAGAATCATTTTTTCCCTCATTTGTGTTTGGTAGGAGAGATGAAAAGTAGGAAGAATTCATTTTTTTTTGTGTTTGGTAGGATGAAAAAAGTATAGATACATATTTTACCATTATATCTATATATAAAATTAATGTGTACATAATATGCAATAAATAAATAAGATATATGTATATATTAAAGGATATAAAGATAAATAATATATATTTTAACACACATAATTAACTTTTTGAAAAAAATGTTAATCCATCCACTTTTCCTTCCATTTTTATCCATCCGTTCAATTTTTCATCCTTCCATTTTTTTTCATCATTTTAAACAGAGCATTAGGAAAAGACTTGTCCCCGTTTTAAAATTTGCACTTTGCTCTCTAATTTTAAAATATGACATTATGTTCCAAAATTCTTTAAATTTTACAATGTGCCCCATCAACAACAAATTGTTTGTTTAGTATGCCACTTTTGGGGAATATTATTTACCATTCGAACAAACTATATTACAAAATGAGACTTCAAATCTATGAGAGAATAAAATAAAACTTTAAAATTATTTAGGAGTAAAGTGCCATTTTCACCCCCAAAAAAAAAAATCAAACACTCCTACAACTTAATGACAAGCAGACATAATTTTTCAAGAATTTGAAAAGAAATATCTTGTTAGCATATGTAAACACTATCATATTATCTTCATATATCTGCCAAGCAAACTTTGAAAAAAAAAATTCTATAGAAAATTATGCAAAATCTTCCTATTACTCGATTGGTATCAATCTATCTAAAATTTTGGTAATCACACTGATTGTTTTATGATACAAAACCAAGAAAACAAAAGAGAAAATAATAGAATTAACTTATCTATTGAAAATTGTTGGTCTCATCTCGACAACTTCATGCAAAAATTTTACTGAAAAGCAAAGCATTCTGTCATGCTTGGATTCTAATTTGTTTTATTAGAAGCTTGGTGAATAGTCAAAGCTTGGTGTTGCTGATCATTTTGGTGTTGTTCTTTGATGTAGATTGTAAATTGAAATGACTTAATTCAAGGAAGAAGTGAGTTTAGGTTTACATCTATCACTTGGAAACTTTTGAAAATAGATGAGAGGATGTTTGACGGTGATTGATTTACAAACATGTATGTTGGATCGATTCAAGTAGATAAAGTTATGCATAGAAAATAAAATCATTTGAATCCATCCAAAATTTTCTAGATTGATTCTGAAGGAAGAAATTATGAAACAGAATGTTTAGATTCATTCTAGATTTCTTATATCAATACAGAACTTTCTGCATTGAATATTTTAATAAAAAACAACGTTGGATTAATCTAGGTGTACATTGGATCAATCCAACCTTTTTCTTGGTCGACCTAAGGTGCACATAATTCAATAATATGTGGTGGTTGTTCTTGTCAATTTCATGTCATGAAAGTTATTCTTGATTGTTGAAAAGGCATGTGATACTACTATTTAATAATAAACCAACAGATAGGTTGATAAACCCCATAGAAATCAATAATTATTCAATTCATGCGATCTAATAATTATTACATATAAATATGTAAGGTACACTTTATCCATTTGTTCGTTATTATTAGATAATGGTACTAAGTGGTGGTGATGATATAGTGTCACCAATATATTGAATATTTTCTCAAATTTGAGATTTACATTTTGAATTCAGAAGCCTGATCTTTTAAAAAACTGTCTTCGATTAAAAGGCACAAACTTTTAGGAAAAGGTGTCTCATTCTTCCTTTATTTTGTGCATATACAATCTTTTAGATTTAAAGTTTTTGTCTTTGCAATTTCTCTCCTCTCCTCTTTTTAGTACAATTTAAATTAAGCAATTTTGAAGAAAATTAATAAAAATATAGTTTCTAATTATTGTTTCTAATTTTGATTGATATTTTTGTATCCTCCCAAAAATCGTTATACAACTCAACAACAAACTACATTCAAGTTGAGGGTAATAATCACCTTAAAAAAAGTATCTATTGCACACATTGTCCTAAGTTCTTAACCCTGAGTATTGTGTTCATTCTCACAGATAATATTTGATGAGAGATCTTATGTTGTTGCCATTGGTGAAAGATTTGTTACTTTTTTCCTATGATTTCTTCTTGGCCCTTTTGCATTGTTTTCAATCTTCTTACACTTCTCATACTTCTTAAATTTCTCTTGTACTAGTTCTCTTACATCAAAAAATTCCTCCATATTCACCCAATCTGTATCACTTAAAACTTTCTCTACACCAAGTTATAAACAATAATTCATATAACTTTCACCAAATTTGTTACCTTGAATATGACTCGAAAAAATTCTGACAAGATGGTTTTCACTTTCATGCTTGGTTGTAAAAACATATTTTATATTTACTTTATAAGATCCCATTTCGACATCTTTAATCAAGTAATTTTTTCTTCATTCTTTGCAAATTATTCAATTTCTTGTACTTTTATTTCTTCTTCTTCACAAACTTCTATTTTTTTTTCCATTTCTTGATTTGGTTCTTCAACTTCATCATTTACTTTATTGTCTCTCATCTCTTGAACTTCAACTTTGATCCCCTTAACTTGTTTGACTTCAACAGTGGTGATGCTCTTCTTAATTCTCCATTGATGTGTCTTCAAAATCATATCATTCTTTTGTAAACTCATTTTCTTCAAAGCATTGAACTCAATTCCTTGGGCAAGAATTCACCTTCATATTTGGAGATTATACTCTTAATCAATTTTCAAATATGATTTAGAGATTTAAATCTCCAATATACTTCAAAATCTCAGGATATATCGACTTCCTGATAACTCCAAATGTCTTTTCCTCTTTCTTCTCTCTAACTCTTTTAGGCAAGCCACTCCTTGGCCTTTCTTCAATTACTTGCCATAAATCTCATGCTTTGTGATAAGAATGGAGAGTAATCTCCATTCTCTAGTATTTAGGGAATATCATATTTTCACACAAAAAATATATATTTGGTGAATCTTTCATGATCATCTTGATCGCAATGATCTATCCAGACTTCAAGTAGGGGTGTAACTTGGGTGGACTAACCCGAATTCAACCCGAGTTAAACCCAAAAAAAATAGGGCTTGAGTTAGAATTTTTAATACTTGGATTAGGCCTGGGCAAAAACACCTCAACCCGAATTGAATTTGGGCAAGCCTCAGGTTCAACCCGAATATTAAAATCGGGTTGATCATAAATATATAAATATATTTAACTAGAGTTAGTATTTATCTTCACTCTTTAGAATCCAGACTTTCATGTCACTTCAAGTCTTCACCCCTGCTCCTCCATTACTCTCAGATCTCTCTCTCTCACTCGTCACTCCTCCTTCTCTCAGTCGCCCTCTCCCAACCGTCACTCGTCTGAGTCATGTTAGACTCTCAGTCTCTCTCTCTCACTCGTCATTCCTCCCTCTCTCTTCATCTGCGTCTCGCCCTTCATCTCAAATCACTTGAAAAAAATAGATCTACACTTGAAAAAATCAAATGCACACTTCAAAAAATCAACCCGAATTAAGTAACCCAAGCACAACCCGATTTTTAACCCGAATTAAGTAACCTGAATTCAACCCGAACCCGTTCGAATTAAACTCGGGCAGTACTCGGGTTGAGTACCTCGGGTTTAGTTAGGGTTAGGGTTAGGGTTAAAGATTATATACCTAGGGTTTGGCTAGAATTGACCTCTCAACCCGCCCAAGTTGCACCCTTAACTTCAAAGGTTGTGCTGGCTTTGATAGTGAGCTATCTGGACTTCTAGGATCGTTAAACTGACTCTAATACTTATTTGTTGGAATTGCTCCAATATTATCTTAATTGAAAAATAGTTTTGATACCACTTTATAGGAGTCAGGAGAAATAGAAATAGAAGAGGACATGAACACTCAAAGTAAAAATAGTTTTTTTATTTAAGTTGATTACAAAGTACACACTCAACTTAGACTTTTCAACTGTAATTCAACTCTATTTATCTCTAATTTTAGACCACATAACCTAATTATATGGGTTCTAAATATCACTCATAATCTTGCATTAACAGGGCATTACCTCCACTAACTCTTACAACCCCAAAAAATTAACACACCACTTGTTTTACTATTTGGAGAATTAACTCACCACCAAAATATATCAGTCACCCACTACATGGTATATTAACACACCTTATTGAGACATCTTAATAATATAATAAAACTCTAAAAACAAGTTTATTCTCCAACACATCCGCCATTCATTCATCTCGAAAATGATGCATATGAAAGCTACACCAGACACTGGTAGTAACATTGCATCCAAAAGTTGTCAGATTTGTTTTAAGAAAAAAAACAACTTATTGGTCCAACAATCAAGTGTTGTGATAATTTTTCATTGGGTATAGGCACCATATGACACTACCACATGGTGTCTTATTACCACCCAATATTTTCTCCTGTAACATCATACAATTGTAACATAATCTGATCAAATTGCTTGAACAACTCTTAATAACGGACTGATACAAGCAAAGAAAGGCATGTCAATCAATAACTCATAGATCTCTCGGGCTGATGGGCAATTTTAGAGATCTATCGGTATTCGATACAAATAAGAGGATTCAAGAAATTGGGTAAAAAGTTAGGAAATTTATTTTTCCACTGTATGCAAAATTCAGAAATCATATCCGATACAGACAAAAAGAAATTGTGGTTCAGGTGGCAATGAGTACTATTATATATAGCTAGCAAGCATAACCCAAAGAAAAGGACATTAAATAGTAGGAATATAAATTATAAAAGGAAAGAAAAATTTAGGCAAACAAAGCAACAAAGATGTGTGTTGGGTGTGTGTGTGAGTGATTGTGTCATTGTGTGTGTATATATATATATAGACGTATATATCGCATTTAAGATCTCCAAGAAATCAAAGATTTTCAGGTGATCTTCGGATGGTTTAACACCAACTGACAAATACATTTAATATAAGCAGTAGTACTAGGTTCATTTATTATACACCAGTTTTGATTTCATTTTTACCGACAATTATAACTATAGGAGTGATGTGATCATATCAAATGGCCACCTGTGGCGGGCACAAGATCCTTCAGAATCTTAAAAGAGACAGGACTAAAGAAAAGTAAACATAAAAATGGAAAATATTAATCCTAGAAACCCCCAGATACTGTAATTTTGCATATGTGTATGTGTGTGTGTGTGTGTGTGAGAGAGAGAGAGAGAGAGAGAGAGAGAGAGAGAGAGAGAGAGAGAGAGAGAGAGAGAGACCCATTTTCAAATGATTAATGTTCCTAACCTTAGTAAGAGTAAAAGCGTCATGTTAAATTAAAATGAGTTATTCTGTATCTTCACTTTCAAAGAAACTATGCAAATTAGGGTTTTGAAAACATTGGCCTAGGGTTTTTCTCATGAAGAGAATGGGATGGCCCCAATTTTTGACCAGAATGCTCAGTTCATTCATCGGTTTATTTCCTTTTTTCTGGGATTTCTTCGTTCAATCGATGATGTTTGATCTGATCCAAATAAAAACCAATCACATAGCAAGCAGTACATTTCACCAACATCACAGCAATACAAAGTGATTTAGTCAAAATTCACACTATCAACCAGATCCTGCTTCTAAATGAAGCTATATGCTTATAACAAAGATCAGGAAACTTACCTTTCTCTTGATGATAAGCGAAAAATCAATCAAGATGACTGCATCTGAAAGTTCGGGGTATCATCGTTAGCCTTCTGTTGATTTATCTTCTTCTTCTTTTTCTTCTTATACGGTATGCCCCGTGCCTTAGCCTGAGAGTCCCTAACGTCACGCAGATACAAACGTATAGCCCCACTGGCGAAAGGGTTCGTCTCGGGTGAGCCACCGTTCTCCTCGTACGCAGCCCTAAGTCGTCCGATGAGTGCATCAAGGCTTCCCCAAGCTTGCCTAAGTGGGCAAACACAAGGCCCTGGTGGCTCAGGCTGTCCAAAAAACACACACCCTTGTAAGTGCACCTTTGTCTTCCCGAACTGATCAAGGTACCTAAGGAATTCCAACACATGATTATAGTTGCACTGTGGCATCAACACCGGTGGCCTCCGATTCCTCAAATACTGTCCAAAGGTGTTCCAGTCTCGCCGTTTCTGCGACTCGTACCGGCTCAGTTGGGCTGGTTGTTGCTGCTGATCAGATGGTGCAGAAACTGTTCTTGATGATGATGATGATGATCCTTCTCCAGATTCTCTTCCTCGGCTACTCGACATCATAGATGATTTTTTTTTTTTCCTTCTGTAAGATCAGAAGGAAGTTAGTATTAATGGAGGTGAAAGAGAGAGAAGAGAATTTGCAGTGGAGAAACATGGAAATCAAATCATGGAGCTATTGAGGAGACATGGTATGGGTCCAATGAAAGTGCTTTAGTTCCTCTTTTTCTTCCTTGGTGGCACTATTTTCTTCCTTTAATTGTACTATTAGCATTAAGTATGCTTTTTAATTTTTTTCTATATATTTATAATTATGCTACCATCATCAGAGCAATCATTGTTAAACGTATTAGCAAAAATTGCCACTATAATTTAACTCCTAGTGACTAGGTATAGCTCTGAGCTAGTGCAGCTAATCTCGATTACACCACAACTGGAAGAATCAATTTTAAACCTTCATTACCTATATGCTTTCTAGCTATCTAGCTTACTAATTAAACTACTGTTATTTTTATGAAAATGTTCTTTAAACCTATGTTTTCAATGAACAAACATATTTGCTATAAATGCTTTCAAATTTTTTCACTGACATGTGTTTCGAAAATACATATTTTCATTGAAAACGGAGTTTTAAACCATGCTTTAATTTGTAGAAAGAACGATAGACTGGTAAATAAGTTAAAAGCTTATGTATTTAGATAATAAGTTAAAAATTACTGTAGTTATCGATTCGCTTTTGAAAATTTGACTTAAACAGTAAAAAAGTGAAACATGATAATATTCGCGGTGTTTAAAGTAATGAAAAAACTTGTCCCCCACAAAAATCTTTTGAATAGATTTGGAAGCATGGTAGGATGGCAACTTATGGTCTTGAAATGGCCATTAGAATGGTTAATTTCTAATGGAATTCATCTATTAATTGAGAGCTGATGGAAAATTGTATGAAACTAGCAATTTAATTAAACAGAAAAAGTCATGGTCATATGACAAAGGCATAATAGGCCCCAGTAGCAAGTTGGTGCGTTTCTATTTCAAACACAATTTTGGATTAGAATCCCTCTTTGATTAGTTAGTAAGAGATGCTCAAAGTAAGTTAATTAATGTACCTTTCAATTAAACTCGAACTTCAGCAAAATTTGGCAGACAACCATACATGGTATGGTGGCAAGGATGGCAGCACAGAAATCGCAGGGTGGGGTAGTGGCGGTGGTGGCGGTGGTGGTGTTTCAAGAAAAGAACACCAAAGGTTTTGTGGGTCATGAATGAGTGTTTGTTAAACATAGGCTTTCCAATTAAACAGATCAACTTTGAGGTGGCTTTGATTGCATTAGAAAGACAACTACTTAGAAACTCCGATTATTTGGAAGAAAAAAAAAATCATTCTAGGTACATAAAGTTTTTGCTTATGACAAGTCTGGAAGAGATAATTAATAATCGACTTTAACCCTATTACTCCCTGATTTCGAACCCCACCGCATATCGTGATTGGTACTTAATCACTTTCAAGTCGACTTCTAAATGGCAACTATTTGTAATTGATCATTTACTTGAATTTACCCCCTTAAATGAAAAAGTGAGAGAATGTAATTGCCAAAACTCACTCAAGGATCTTAACCCTTTGATTCAATAGGTGAATAAGCAGGCACATATAAATATGCTGTATTCTAAGGTGATATGATTGAGTATTCTCAAAGATATTTACTTGTAGAGTAAAGAGAGATGGATGGCCATAACAACTCAAATAATCTTATGTTTTGCTAATGACCAGGGCTATGACACTAGTAAAATTGTATTATAATTCCCACCACAGTCACCTCCATTATCAGTAGCGGGGAATTATGATACTGCAAAGTTATTTTTCTATAATTATAACAATTGATTACGAAAATATTTTACACACAATTATGTTTTCATTGGACAAAGAAATGAAAATACGGTGCCGAAAATAATCATAGTGTTACCCACAAGACTAGTGAGATGCTTAATGAAAATAATTTACCGTACTGTTTTTATATTGCTAGTGATGTTTTTGTTGTTGCTCGACTGGTTTCCTTTGTCATTTCTTCTTTGTAGCTTTTAATGAAACATGAATACATAATGTGAAATACCAAATGTACCCTTGGTCCCTGTTTCCCATATTCAAGCTACATGCCAGTACTACTTGTCTGCATCCATGGAATTTTGTTTTCCTTATACTGGGGAGAGTCCAACTTTCACATTGAAGGGAGACATGGCCAGTGGCCCAGTAGGTTTGGCGTTTGCTGCACTGTTATTTGAACTTGAAGGCATTTCTTGTGGATAAGAGGAGAACTCTTCAGTACATATATATTCCTTAACACTCATCCTCTAGCTTTCCCCCCTTTTTCTCTAGTAAGAAATTTCCTGGTCTCTCTCTCTCTCTCTCTCTCCCACTAGCATACAGTTGTGAATCTTAAAGAAAGCAAGATGTCTCCCGCTCCATGTCTCTGTGTGTGTTGATGTAATACAATTACAGTAATTGACTTTTAAATAAATTTTATGAAACCCAATAATCTAAGAAAAATACTATTTGATGACCTAATTTAGGAACCTAATGATATATAGTCATTGTATTAGTTATAAGCTCTAACTAACATTAAAACTCACAACTAATCTAATGGTTGTATTGAAGTCAAATCATTAAATCCCCAGATTAGGTCTCGAAATAAAGTCCTTATAGCATTGCTCATAATCTAATAGTATATATGTTGAGGTGATGCGGTAAGATGGTGTTTGTAGCATTATTGGTGTTTTAATGATTGACTTGAATCCATTTCAACCACGCACCCTTACTTTATGGTTGTTACGTAAATTCAAAATGAACGCATGTATATATCAACAAATTATATAAATCGAATCAACCAAGTCATATCATAGAATACTCAAACTTAGACCCCCGAGGTCTCAAACATGAAAACCATGTCATCCCAAGTAGAGTTAAAGAGATGCCTATCTTAACAATACCTTAGGATGGGCACCCAAGTGGTCCATAATATACTTGCTTGTTCTTGAAAGAAACTTGTCATTAATTTCATTCACAGCTGATTCAGGATAAGATTTGTTAAGTAGCTTTAATCAACTGAAATGGGTGTGACTTGACAACCTATATACTGTTTGAGTATAGTGTTCAGTCCCCACTTCTCATATCCATTTGTTTTTCTGTTCAGTTCTTTTAATTTTGCTGAAATTAGCAGAATATTTAAATCAAAACCATAGCTTCTCCATACTGCAATGTGGTTGAATAATCAAATCTCTAACATGAATACCTTTCAATCAAGAGCAAGTAGTTCACATTTATTAGCGGAAACCAGTATGTATCTTGCATTTAAATCACTCAACTCTATGAGAAAAAAATGAAACGGCATGCCTCTAGTCTTTGACAACCTACTATGTTTGACTACGTTGTGTCCCGTCACTATGAAATCTAGAAGGGTCATATGTATACAACTTTCACATGTGGAGAGAGTGTTTTCGCATGTTTATGCGGAATAAAAATTGTCGACTAAATTGCTAGGTAGAGTCAGCTAACTTATTGAGGTAGACATTGTTAGTTTGATGAATCAATTCAAACAAAAGGTAAAAAAGTTAAGATCAGCAGCATATATGTGAAGGGTTAGAAATTCTTGGTTTTCAATGGGAGAAAGAATTGGACCACCACAAAAAAAAAAAAAAAAAAAGGAGATATCATGAAGATGGCAAGAAAATGACATAAAGACTTTTTGGGTCAGAAGAAGTACTTCCAGCCAAATCAGCATAAAGGGAAAGACACTGACCATTGGAGCAAAACAACTAACATCTTCAGGAAGAATACTTTCACATGCTTCTCACTTTCAAAACAAATTTAGTGAATTTCAAAAGTAATTCATATGTTGATATGTAAATATCTAAAGTACGATATAAGGCATCCAGATCCAGTCTAATTAAAGTATTACCTCAATCCAACACTTTCTCTCAAATTTCTCAGTAAACTCACCTCTTGTGTATTAGTTATAGACTCGTGTACGTATAATAGGTCCCTTTTAAATATATGGAAAGTGATATTCTCATCGTCTCGGACCTCAATCCCTATTGAATGAATTCAGTTGAATACATTTGACTGCTCATAACAATGGTGATGACTTAGAATTGTAAGACAAAATATGCCTAAGGACTACAAAAGAAATTTGGGCCATTGTCTCCTATATTTGCCAATGGGAATATGCTACAAGCTAGTAGTACTAGCCTATTCCTTTACAAAAATTCCAATCTTGAAAGTCATTGATTGTAACTGAATTTGTGGAAAGATTACTCTATTTCCTATGGCTAACAGCACCTTTGATGTATAGCAGAGGATCCAGACTCTTTCCTTACGTCTTCACATTGGATTGTTTCAAGAACCAGCAATGACCCCTAAACAGATTTCTTTTCTTTTTGGTTTTTGGGGGGGGGGGGGGGGGGGGTGGGGGGAGTGACAAATAGAGTGGAAAATAGCTTGTTTTCCTTTATGAAATAACTTGAAATTAAAGGGAAAAGAAGTAAAAAGGGAAAGTATGTATCAATCAAGTTCCTGATCTAAAAGGGAAAAAAAATTACTATTACCATTTACCATGTTTGTCACCTTCTTAAGAGCTATGGGAGCTTGATGCTATAAAGTAGAGGACCAATTGGCCAAAGTATAAATCGAAGTAGGTTGCCAATTCAAATCAGATCACTCAACACTTCAAATTCAAACCATATTCATCAACACACCAGTGTCAAAAAGAAGAAATATTTCTCATAATTACCATATAGGCCTATCATGAAATGCTAAGGCCTTTTCTTGGTGTGTAAAATCATGGTTAAATATTTATGGGGGTCAAAAGGCAGCCAACATAGACTCTAAGTAGGCGAAATTTTATTATCGATTATTCAAATTTAAATCTTAATCCATGATACCTTATTTTTTGGAATCAGATTTAAATACCCACATATTGAATCTGATTTTAATCCGATCAGAACTATATATGTGTATACACGCAGATAAATATATGATGAAATTAAGTTATTTTTTTGATGAAACTGAGTTAAAAATCAGATATAATTGGTCAAACTTTAGTTGCAATTGCGTTATTTAGATTGGATCGTGTTTCTAGTTTTAACTAGTTTGGATGAGCGCTATGAAAATAACAGCTACCTAAAAGTCGAATTAATGGAATTAGAAATAAGAATTTTTAAATCAAATTTAAATTAAAAACAATTGAAGTCCGATTCAAATGTGATCCGTCAACATGCCTAACTCAAAGGGCTAATAATTCCCATAAGGGTTTGTGGTATCAACCCCATGTTTGGCCTTTGAACAAAGGGTCTCCTAACCAGGATACCCTAAGATACTTAGAAAATATATATTCTATAAAAATATTTTTATGTGAGAATATGTACAACTAATTCAAGACTTTCTAATTAAATTGAATAAAGAAAAGGATATTATGACCATCCTTTTTTTTTCAACGGTTAAGAATGTTCGGATCAATTTACACGCACCTCGACTAATCTCTTCCTTGGTCTGGTCAAATGTAGATCATCCACGCGGACCACGTTGGGACTAGGGTATTCATGAAAGATAAGTCCATTATGACCTGACCTCAAAAGATTACTAAAATTCAAATTTACAATTCGTCTTTATGATCACTTGAAGTAAGTTGAATTTATGCCCACTCTTTACCTTCATTACATTGATTGCTTGAATTGTATGGCTACTTTAGTATTGTACTAACCCTTTAGGTTGGCTTAGTCACAGTGGGACTAGCATTTCGTTGAGATTGACTTTTGCTTGGGTTTCATTGCCTGCGTGGCAATGCCTTCGGCCTTTGCTAGTGAATTATGTCGTGTCCAAAATTATAGATTTTAAAACATGAAGTTAAAATTATTTTTGATAATTTATAATAAATTATTAAATATATTATAAATATTATAAATAATTATAATTTCATCTGTATAAATTAATTATAAATATTCTCAATTTATAATTACTAGCAATGTAAGACGTACGTTACACATAAATAAATTTAAATAATTTTTATTTATAAAAAATGTGAATTATATATATAATTAAATTAAATAATAAATTAGGTGTCAAATAATTAATTTTTATTTTAATTATTAATTTATTCTATAAATCTTAGAGTATCTAATATGTCATTTATTTAGGCATCTCTTTAATTCTTTAGGCATTTGCACATCTAATTATATTATATAATTATTAAATTTTATTTTATTAAATAGATTTATTAGATCGCTTATAATATTATTATATTATTACATACCAAAAATAAAATATAATGTATATTTGATCATGAAATTTAATATGATAACTATATGTGTATAATAATTATTATATTATAATAATTTAATATATATATAGGACTTTACTTCATATAAATATAAAAAATTATATATAATTATACTACTAATAAATGAGTTCAAAAGAATATAGAAATCCTTATAAAAGAGTTCAAAACAAATTGAAAATCAAATATGAGCAAAAAAATAAAAATTAAACGAAAGTATAAAGGTGGATATAAAATTGACTTTATTATAATAATTAAGGATAATATAAAAAATCAAAAAAAAAATCTTAGATGTTGACATTTATAAGTGATATCGATAACTTAAAAATTATATTATAAAATTTAATATAGTATGTTTGTTGGTATCATAGTCTTCCTCCACGTGAATAGATACTGTGTGCCATTGTCTTTGTATTTGCTTGGACGCTAATCTAATCAATCAGTACTATTGATTTAATTATTAGTCTCATTATTTATTAAAATTTGATGGGTCAGGCCCAAATGGCCTAATCTATGTGAAAAGCCTAATTTTAAGCCCAAACTTCTAAAGGCCTAGCAGACCCAATATGGTCCAAGCCCAGTCAAACTCATCAGGGAGCTGCGTCATCAAGGGAGCATCCAGAAACCTCACCCCCGCCGCATTGGAAATAGTCAACCCTCACCTCATCATTTGACCGAGTCTCATGGAGAGCACCGCAACTGCCTCGTCCGTTGAGAATAAGTCGTCAGCTCCACCACAATAGTTATTTAGTTACTATTAAGTCGCCCCAGTCTGTTAGGAGACAACTATAAATTATAAGCCCCACCAACACTTGGGGGGCAGATCAGATCATGCTCAGTCGAGCACAACTCTCTCCCCTACCTCTCTAAGCTTGTAATCCTCTACTCTCCATACACACTTAAATTAATAAAGCACCCGGTGACTCTAGCCATTCAAAGTGGACGTATGTCACATTGACCGAACCACTATAAATCCCTGTGTTGTTATCTCTCTCTCGTTATTACTGCATTTATTACTGTTACTTGACAGGTGGTGTGCAAACCAATTTGTGCATCATCAGTTTGGCGCCGTCTGTGAGAACGTCTAAATTCTCACTTCTAAACATTTTCTCTGTTGAATCGATGGCGATCACTACTAGATCGATGAACCAACCTAAGGATAATCCACCACGAGAGGAGGAGGTTGTTCCTCCACCAGCCAATCCTGTCCCAAATGCGTAGCAGATATTGCAGACCATGCAGGAGCTTGTGGCCCAAAACCAGCAGATCCTGCAACTCATGCTCGCCAGACAAGGAGGAGCACAGCCTGGAGGACCTCAAGTCGGAGGAGCACAGCTTGGAGGATCTCAAGTCAGAGGAGCACCACGCTTTGGACAGCAATGAGCTCCACACCCTGGTGCTCCCCATCTGGGCGCCCCCTTTGGAGTTCCCTTGGGCGCCCCACACAGGGGAGCCCACCATGAGGGACCTCCACCTCCTCCTTCAGCTCCTACTTCCCATGGTGAAAACCCTCATTTTCAAGATGATGAAGGTGAAAACCAAAGCATGGAGCATGGGAGTCATTTTCATGATAATTTCAGAGGAGCTCCTAATCATTGGGACGAAAAAATTAAGGAGGTACAAAATCAATTGGGTGACGTCTTCAATGCCATGAAGGCATAGGGACCCGAAACAGTGGACTACCTCGTAAGGTGAACAGACACGCCTTTCAAACCTGACGTGGCGAACTATCCATTTCCACCGAAATTCAAGATGCTGTCCGTTGAGACCTTTGACGGTACGAAGGATCCATTGGACCATTTGGAAACTTACAAAACCTTGATGCAACTGCACAACGTCCCTGACGAAATCATGTGCATAGCGTTCTTAACCACCTTGAAGGGATCCGCTCGACAATGGTTTGCCAAGCTCGCCCCAGCCTCTATTGCCTCCTTTGTTGAGCTGAGTAGGTCCTTCGTGTCGCACTTTATTGGAGGGCGCCGCCACCAGAAGCCCGTCACTCACCTGCTCAGCATAAAACAGGACAAAGACGAGAGTCTGATGAGCTACCTCACTTGTTTTAACGAGGAGGTCCTTCATATCGAAGAGCCCGATGACAAGGTAACTATGACCGCCTTCTTGGGAGGTCTTCGGTCGTCAAGGTTCCTTTTTTCAGTAATGAAGCGTCCACCGAAGAGTATGTCAGTGCTGCTGGCAAAAGCTCAGAAGTACATGAATGCTGAGGACATCACGAGGGCCAGACGAGGTGAGTCCTCCCGAACAGGCAAGAAGAGAAAGGAAAGGGATAGGGATGACAAGAGAGAGAGTGGCAGCAAGCGCAGCAGGACAGAGAGGGATAGGGTACCTGCCAAAGACCGACTTGGTCCTGCTCCTCAGAGAGACCGACAAACCTTCACTCCCCTCAACGCTGCTGTTGGGCACATCCTATGCCAGATCTAGAATGACCCCGTAATAAAATGTTATGGGAGGATGAAGTCTCCTCCAAACCGCAGGAACCCAAATAAGTACTATCGTTTTCACCGCGACCATGGCCACGACACCGATGATTGTTACGACCTCAAGAGACAGATTGAGGAACTCATACAACGTGGTCACCTTCGCCAGTATGTTGCTGGCAGAGGACAGGCGCCGCCACCGCCTCATAACCAAGAAGATCAGCAACACATTGGAGAAATTCATACCATCTCTGGGGGGCTAGCAGGAGGAGGAGAATCACTCTCTGCTATGAAAGCCCACGCCAGAAAGGTGAGGCACATCGACGATTTGCGCCCATCCAAGGTGCTCAGGCACGAAAACAGCGAGGTCATATCCTTCTCAGGCAAGGACTTAGAAGGAATCCAGCACCCCCATGACGACCCTCTGGTACTCACCATGACCGTCGCCAACTTCCAGGTACGAAGGATCCTGGTGGACAGCGGCAACTCTGCGGACATCTTGTTCGCAGAAGCCTATGATAAGCTCAACTTGGGCAGAGAGAGACTGCAGCCTATCAGATCACCTCTCATTGGATTCTCAGGGGAGAAGGTATATCCTCTAGGCTCCATCACCTTACCAGTCATTGTAGGCGCAGCACCCCGGAGCTCCACGATCATGGTCAACTTCTTAGTGATAGATTGCCCTTCCACTTATAACATCATCCTAGGGCGACCTGCTCTCAACACCTTGAGAGTTGTGCCCTACACTTACCATCTAAGCCATAGGAGGCATTACAAGTCGAGGTCCTCGACCTAAGGGATGACGCCACTGTAGAAAGAGGAGAACCAGTCGAGGAGCTCACCCCTGTGGTCTTAGATGAGGAATATCCAGACAGAAGAGTGTACATTGGCTCTTCCCTTCCTGGAGATTTAGTTCGCCAACTCATAGACTTTTTGAGGCACAACATGGATGTTTTTGCATGGTCGCATGCAGATCTCGAAGGCATCGACTTGGAGGTGGCTACAAACTGCCTCAATGTCGACCCCCATCACAAGTTTGTTCGCTAAAAGCTAAGAGGCACCTCCACTGAAAGGGTCCAAGCTATAGACAAGGAGGTGGGAAAGTTGATAGATAATGAGGCGGTCAAAGAAGTAACGTATCCAGAATGGCTTTCAAATGTGGTAATGGTGACTAAAGCCAATGGGAAGTGGCGCCTCTGCATGGATTTTACTGAACTCAACAAGGCGTGCCCAAAAGACAATTACCCACTACCGCAAATTGACCTCCTCATCAACGTAACCGCAGGACACGAGTTGCTCACCTTCCTAGATGAATACTCTGGGTATAACCAGATCAGCATGCATCCCCCAAATCAGGAGAAGACATCATTTATTACTCCGAAGAGGACCTCCTGCTATAGGGTCATGCCCTTTCGGGCTAAAGAACACAGGGGCAACCTATCAACGGCTGGTGAACAAAATGTTTCAATCTCAGATCGGGCGAACAATGGAGGTTTACGTAGACGACATGTTGGTGAAAAGCCTTGATGCAGCATATCACATTGACCACCTCCAAGAAACTTTCAATGTTCTCAGGTCCTATCGCATGAAGCTGAATCCTGAGAAATGTGTCTTTGGCGTAGGCTCAGGAAAATTCCTAGGCTTTATGGTCAACCAAAGGGGAATTGAGGCAAACCCCAACAAGATCAAGGCCATCCTCGATATGAAGTCACCCTCCTCGACCAAAGAGCTCCAGCGCCTCAATGGGAGGATTGCAGCACTTAACAGATTCGTTTCCAAGTCTGCAGACAAATGCTTACCTTTCTTCAAGATCCTCCGAAAAGCTTTTGAGTGGGGACCTGAGGCAGAGGAGGTCTTTCAAAGACTCAAAGCCTACTTGGTTGCACCTCCCTTCCTTTCGCATGCTACACCAGGTGAAAGTTTATATTTGTACATTTCTGCTTCCCCGTCGGCGGTCAGCTCCGTCCTCATCAGAAACCATGATGGAGTACAAAAGCCCATCTATTATGTGAGCAGAGCATACCGAGGAGCAGAAATCAGATATTCGGGGCTACAGAAGCTAGCGCTCGCCCTCGTCTCGACAGCAAGGCGCCTACGACATTATTTTCAGATTCACACCATCGTTGTGATTACAGACCAGCCCCTAAAGAGAGTCTTGGGAAAGCCAGACGTATCCGGGAGACTCTTGAAGTGGGCAGTGGAACTGAGCGAGTTCGATATCCAGTACCAACCAAGGGCAGCCATCAAAGCACAAGCCTTGACAGATTTTGTTGCTGAGCTTACACCAGCAGGAGGGGAGACAAATGAGCATTCCACAAGCCCGGACACACAAAGCAATCTGACGCTCGACGAGGACACTCGGACGAACAGGGAGAACACCAAGGCGCTCATGTCAGGCTTGCGGGCGCCCAGATCAAGCGCCCAGGTCTGGCGCCCAGGCATCTCCCCCTGGCGCCCAGGCACACTCAGGTGCCCAGATCTCTACTCCAGGCACCCAGATCTCCACCTCAGGCACCTAGATCTCCACTCCAGGCGCCCAAACCTCCACCTTAGGCACCCAGGCACCCCAGCCTGACGCCCAGACTCCCACAGAGATCTCCGAGCCTTCCTCTCTACCACTTTGGAAGCTTTATGTGGATAGCTCCTTGACCAGTGAAGGAGGTGGAGCAGGCCTGATCTTGATCAGCCCCGACGGTGCACCCATCAAGTATGCAGTGAAGCTCCACTTTACTACCTCCAACAATGAGGCAGAATACGAAGCCCTCCTCTCTGGCTTAAAATTGGCGACTGAGATGGAAGCCCAACACCTTAACACTTATAGCGATTCCCAACTGATAGTCAATCAAGTGAAGGGTGAGTTTGAGGTAAAAGGAGCCAGAATGCAGGAGTATCTTGCCATGGTGAAAGCTTTGATCGCCAAGTTCCAATACTTTCAAATTTTCCATAGCCCGAGGGAAGACAACATGGCTGCTGATGCACTCGCCAGGCTTGCCTCATCCTTGGAAGTCCCACCACGAGGACCAGCATTCATCAATCACCAGTTCAAGCCAAGCAAGTTAGAGGTGGAAGCCACAAACATCAACTATGCATTGGTTGAGTCAAACTGGATGACTCCGATAAGGGCATACCTCCAGGAAGGTGTGTTGCCAGATAATCCACTAGAAGCCAGGAAGCTCAGGATAAGAGCCTCCAAGTTTACCATCTTACAAGACATCCTGTACAAGAAAGGCTATTCTTTGCCGTTGCTGCGATGTCTTTCACCCGAAGAAGCTTACTATGCCCTACGGGAGATCCATGAAGGGATTTGTGGGAATCACTCTGGAGGATGCTCCCTCGCCCACAAGGCACTCAGACAAGGCTACTTCTGGCCTAGCATGATGAGGGACGCCTAGGAGTTCGCCAAAAAGTGTGACAAGTATCAGCGCTTCGCACTGTGCCTAGAAAACACCGGAGGAGTTGACAACCATTTCGAGTCCGTGGCCTTTCTCCAAATGGGGCATCGACATCCTAGGCCTCCTACCTCTCAGTAGAGGACAATGCAAGTTCGTGGTGGTAGCGGTCGACTACTTCACCAAGTGGGTAGAGGCCGAACCATTAACGAAGATAACAGACGCAAAGGTCAAAGATTTTATCTGGAAGAACCTGGTCTGCCACTTCGGTATACACCACGCCATTGTTAGTGACAACGTCAAGCAGTTCGACAACAAGCTCCTAAACTCCTTCTGCTCCGACCTTCAGATAAAGCAACCACATTCTAGCCCAGCACACCCACAGGCAAACGGACAAGCAGAAGTCATGGTGAGAACGATGCTACGCAACCTAAAGACAAGGCTCGAAAGAGCGAAGGGTCTTTAGGTCGACGAGTTCCCAGGTGTATTATGGGCCTATCGAACCACGCCAAGAACTCCAACTAGGGAAACCCCTTTCTCCCTCGCCTTTGGAACTGAGGCAGTCATCCCTGTGGAGATCGCGGTACACTCTCTAAAGGGTCCAGCACCACGACCCCATCACCAACGAGAAAGGACTTCGCATCAACCTCGACTTGGTAGAGGAGGCAAGGGAGATGGTTGTGGTCCGCAACGCGAAGTACAAACGCCGCATGGCGAAGTTCTACAACTCAAGGGTGAAGCATCGTTCGTTCCAACCAGGTGACTTGGTGCTCAAAAAAGTGATCCTCGCCACAAAGGATTCACGCGAAGGGAAGCTGGGACCAAATTGGGAAGGACCCTACCTCGTAACAGAAATAGTGAGGCTAGACACCTACAAGATCCAGAATTTTGAGGGGAAGGTCTTACCCCATCCGTGGAACGCTGAACACTTGAAGATGTACTACCAATGACACCTTGAGAGAGACAAAGTAGTGAAGTTGGAGACTTGGTTTTATTTTCTACCTTTTTTGGGATTGTTACCCAATATTCAATGTATTTTTTGGGGATTATTACCCAATATTGCTTGACATAAGCAATGGATGAATAAAATTCTCTATATTTTACTCCAAAAAAAGATTTTTGCATTTTCATTCAATTTCAAAGGAGTATCAGTACAAAAGTAAGACTACAAACTGTCTTTCTAAAAAAAAAAATCAAAAGTCCCCAATACTCTAGCTACTCTCATGGTCGTCCTCGTCCTCCTCGTCATCCTCAGCATCATCAGGCGCCTCAGTTGGCAAGAAGCCTGAGAAGTCGATATTAGGGAAAGAAGCATAAATCTTTCCCCGGAGCTCCTCATAACCATCAATGAAAGCATCTGCAAGGCTATTCTCTAGATCCACCTCAGCCCGAGAAGCTCTCTCCTGGGCAACCTTCACCTCTGCCTCTACGGCAGTCTCTCTAAGCATGGCCCTCTACAAGCTCAGCCTCCCTGAGCGTGGCCCTCTCACGGGCCTCTACAAGCTCAGTCTCCATGAGCGCGTCCCTCTCACGGGTCGCCGAAAGCTCAGTCTCCAGCTTAGTTGCCCTTTCACGGGCCTCCACAAGCTCGGTCTCTCTGAGCGCGTCCCTCTCATGGGTTGCCAAAAGCTCAGCCTCAAGCTTAGCCGCCCTCTCATGGGACGCCAAAAGCTCTACCTCCTTGAGCGCGGCCCTCTCATGGGTCGCCACAAGCTCAGCCTGAGAAGCCCTACTAGCTGCTTCAAGCTCAGCAATCCTCCTCTAGGCAGCAAAGAGCTCCTTTTGCATGATTTCATTACTCTACTTCAGCTGGCCGTGATAATGGGCCCTTGAAAGCAAGCAGATAGATGTAGTCGAAGCCTGAAAAAGATAAAAGATAGAGGAATGAAAAAAAGCATAAGAAAGGACTGGAAAAAGGGAAATAGCAGACCCTTACCTGAGCTAGGCCTTCCAAAAATGAGTTGATAATCCCCTCGGTGCCCAGAGTACTGATCTGAGTAACTTCGAGCGAAAACACAAACCTCCCAAGCCTTTCCCTGATGACTTGCGGCTTGCCCAGCATGGGACCAGCCCAAATCGGGGCCCCCGTAGAAGTTCCCACAAGAGGAAGGGACGAACGGGGGAGCAGAAGGTGTGGCCGACAAGGAAGACTCTGGAATAGCAGTCGCAACTGAAGAGGTCCCCGATTGAAGGGGTAGCACTGGAGGGGTCACTTGATGAGCGCACGCCCGAGGCATCACTAGAGGGGTTACCGGAGGAGAGCTCACCTCGGGCAGCACCATTGGAGAAGTCACTTGGGAGGCATCGCCCATCCTCGCCACCTTAGGAGGATGAGGGCTCCTACTAGAGAGGCGGGATACTACCACCTTTCTATCCGCTGCAAAAGCAACAAAGTGCTATAGATGAAAAACACCAAGTAGAGGAAAAAAGTACAAGACAATCAACGTACCTTTCCTCTTCAAAGAATAACCACCGGATTTTGGAGAGAGAGCATCAGCCGTAGCACGAACTCCAGGGGAACCTTTGGCCCCACCATTTTTTAGGCAAAAGAACTCCCAAGTTTTTGTCAGGATGAGCTCTCACCACCTGCAGCTTCCACTCTTGGTCATTTGAGAGCACAGATGGATCTACAAGGGGATAATGGACACATATATATAAAAAAATAAAAAAAAAAAGAGGAAAAAAGAAAGAGTAAGTGTTGGGCGTACCAAGTTTCCTGGGAACATCCCATCGTGTTGGTACCAAAGCCTTATTAGCCACGGAGGCCCACTCTCCGCCAACGAACAAGAAGCGGGACTTCTAGCTATGACAGTTGGAGCGTAATCCCGTAAGCAGCTTACTGCCCCCTCGTGGTAAAATAGTACCACCCTCTATTTGGAGCAGGAGTCTCACTCAAGTTATAAGCTGCATGAAACTCCTTAGAAGAAGCATCTTCATGATGCACCTTCCTCCACAATACAAGAAAGCCCATCAAAACTCTCCAACCATTAGGCGCCAACCGCCCCGGTGTCAATGAAAAATAATGCAGAATATGACAAATGGAAGGGGACATGGGGAACCTAAGCCCAGCCTCAAGCATCTCCTCGTAGATGACAATGTCATCAGAGGAGTCATCGCAAGCAGGTTCACCCATCTCAGCCCGGCGACATAGTACCGTTGGAGGAATGTGATAAGCAGAAACAATCCTCAGAATATTATCATCAGTATTCAGCATACTAGAAAGAGTACTTACTTTAGACCCATCATTGTCGAGGGCTACCTTTGATCGATGCTTCTTGTTGTGAGTACGAGAAGTATTACCTGACGCATTAGGAGCAAGGACTTGAAGAGTTTGACTTTGAGAAGCCACACTCAAAGATACCAGACCATCACCACCAAGAGTGCTCGACATCAAAGGAGCCTCACCCAGAACAGTACCCGTCTCCTCCCTCTCGCCCATTGCACAATCTATCTCCTTCGCGCCTTGCAACGCGAGAGCAGCTGCATCAGGTAGCCCCAGCAGCGCGCGAACAGGCTGCCCATTCCTCTAATCAGCGCCCAAAAAGGCACCCAAATTAGCCGAATCAGCGCCTATAGGAGCGTGTGACCCCATCTGCTCGCCCAAACCAGCTGGAACGGCACCTAAGGGGGCGCTTGGCCTGATCTGCTCGCCCAAACCAACTGGAACAGCGCCTAAGGGGACGTCTGGCCTGATATGCTCGCCTAAACCAGCTGGAACAGCACCTAGAGGGGCACCTGGCCTGATCTGCTCCCCCAAAACAGCTGAATCAGCCCCCAAATGGGCGCCCAAAGCTCCCTGGCCGCCTAGACTCCCCAAGTCAGCACCCAAAGGGGCGCCCAGCCCTTCACCTTGCTCGCCCAACCCCTTGGGCAGCTCGCCTAACAGCAGGCCCCGCGAGCACCTCGGGCGAACAGCAGCAGAGGCACCCCACAGCGGCTCCACCTCCCTCAGGCCGTGTATCTCCATATCTCCTCCGGGAAAAATACCAACTTCTCCAAGTTGCACACCAAGATTTGCAGGCCTCAGCACATGTTCTCCACCATTCGACATTGTTCGAAGAATCTCGACTCAAGAGCCTCACCTACTTGTTCTTGAAGGATTTTGGGGAACAAAGCTCTCCTCCTCTCTCAAAGTTATATGGAATGAGCAAAATGAAAAAGGGAAAAAGCTTGCTATTTATACCTAGGGTTTCTTGAAATCAAGGAAAGAGCAAAAAAATCCCCAATTTATAGCTCGGGCTCTTCGGGCAGGTCGATCCCCGGGTCGAGGCGCAACATGGACGTAGCGGGAGAGGAGTCTTCATGAGTCAAAATTCAAATTCAACTAAATGCCCTCTTCTCCAAGTTTCATTGGACATGGGGCATTGGGGGGCAAATGATGGGTCAGGCCTAAATGGCCCAATCCATGTGGAAAGCCTAATCTTAAGCCCAAACTTCTAAAGGCCTAGCAGACCCAATATGGTCCAAGCCCAATCAAACTCATCAGGGAGCTGCGTCATCAAGGGAGCATCCAAGAACCTCACCATCCCGCCTTGGACAGAGTCAACCCTCACCTCATCCTTCGACCGAGTCTCATGGAGAACACCGCAACTGCCTCGCCCGTTGAGAAGAAGTCGCCAGCTCCACCACAATAGCTATTTAGTTACTATTAAGTCGCCCCAGTCTGTTAGGAGACGACTATAAATTGTAAGCCCCACCAACACTTGGGGGGCAGATCAGATCATACTCAATCGAGCACAACTCTCTCCCCTACCTCTCTAAGCTTGTAACCCTCTGCTCTCCATACACACTTAAAGTAATAAAGCACCCGGCGACTCTAATCATTCAAAGTGGACGTAGGTCACATTGACCGAACCACTATAAATCTCTGTGTTGTTCTCTCTCTTGTTATTACTGCATTTATTACTGTTACTTGACAGGTGGTGTACAAACTAATTTGTGCATCATCAAATTCACTATCAATTCAATTCAATTCAATGGTTTTAATCAATTTAACCTATGAGTTTCAATATTTATTAGAATTCATTACCAATTCATTCAAAGATTTTGATTGATTAACTAGTATAAGATTTAACATTTTAAACCTCAAGGGGTTAGCTTAGTGATAGTTTAACCACCTGATAAACTTCTAATGAGGGATATATCAGGAATTCAAATATTTCACTAAGTCTAGTCCCTTATGGTCATTGTCCATTGAAAAAGAAAAGAGGAATATTTCATCTACCCCTGTAGTTAGGTCTAAATTCAATGACACTTTCCCTATTCTAAAACTTTATTGCACTCCCTTCTGGTTTATACTGTCGAATCATGGACACCCCATAACAGTAACTTTCATCTCTGACTGTAGATAAAGTGCATGAGTGCTAAAATTACTCTCTGTTATGTTAATAGACTAAAATACCTTGGGTCGACACTTTATAAAATTTAATTTTTTATTTTTTTGATAAGTAAATGATATATTTATATCTAATGAAATTATTTTTTACACAAAATAAAATCATTCAACATAATACGGTCAAAAATACATACAAACAAAACAAGATAAAAAATAATAATTTTAATAAGTTACCAAAAAATAAGGTTAATTATAGTCATTTTCAATTGATCCCAATGAATTTTTATCATTTTAAAGCGTTATATGATAATTTTTTTATAAATACTACGAATAATATATATATTACCTGCATTGCATGTGAATACTATCAACGCATGTAGTGTGTTGTAAGTGAATAATTTTTGTACATAAAAAATTAATAAAAAGTATTAGGTACATGTGTGCCTAAATTAAATATCATGTCAAGTTTATCAAATTTATTTTTTTATCACTCAAATTGTATTATAGAATTATGAAGACTTTGTCCGTCCCAACGATTCATTGGTCTAACTATAAAAAAAATGATAAAAAAAATAATAATAATAATTAAAGTTATATTTTTTCGAATTTTGGGATTGAAAGTGATTTTTTGAGTGATGTTTCAATACTGCTAACTATAATTATGCATATATTTTTTAAAGGTAATATAGTCAATTTAAATTTTTTATAGATACTAATATTTATAAATAGAGAATAGATAATTATAACAGATGTTAAAGGATAATTTGGAGATTTAAATATATAAGGATATGATAGTAATTTTGATATTTAACTATGCAATGATAGAATAATCTTTACAATTCTTTATAAGGGTAAAATAGTGAATCAAAAATTTTTCATGTTAAAATACTTTTATTAGTAGTATAGATATAGATATAAATTAGTCATATTATTACTATTTTAGTTACATAATCGAGTTTTTATAATTTTTATAAATAAAAATAATTTTTCTATAATAAAAATTATAATCGATAAAGTTAATGTCAAACTTGATGATGCACAAATTGACTTTGTACACCACCTGTCAATTAATTAGAAATAAATGTAGTAATTAAAGTAGAGAGAGAGACGTGATTTATAGTGGTTCGGTCAATGCGACCTACGTCCACTTTGGAATGGCAAAGGCTTGCCGATATTTTATTAATTCCGGTGAGTAGAGAGAATAGAGAGTTACAGGTTGGAGAAGGGAGAGGAGTTTTGTGCTCTGTAGAATGTGATGCCCCCCAAGTGTTGGTGGGACTTACAATTTATAGGCACCCCCTAACAGGTTAGGGCGACTGTACCGCAACTAAACAACTATCTCGGTGGAGCTCACAGCTTTATCCCCACGTGCAAGGTGGTTGAGATGCTCTCCATGAGACTCGGTCTAAGATGAGATGAGGGTGGACTGTTTCCTCGGTAGTGCAGGCAAGGCTCCCATGCTCTCCTTCTTGATGACGTAGCTAAGCAGAAGGTTTGGATGGATCTGGACCATATTGGGCTTGGTGGGCCTTTATAAGGATGGGCTCTTCAATTGAGATTGAACTTTCTCCATAACTTGGGTTATTTGGGCTTGACCCATCAAAACTCTCACCCATTTTCAACTCTTTTGTTATCATCTGTCCTCCACAAACGTCACCCGACTATTCTTCACACATCACCCTTCACATATCAAATTTAAATATTAATTTGGTGTTAATTTGATAAAATTAAATATTACTTTAGTGTTAATTTGACAAAATTTAATATTAATTAATTAAATTTGAATGTTATTTTGATGAAATTGAATGTTAATTTGGTATTAAATTAAAGAAATAACATTAATTTGATGAGGTTAAATGTTAAATTAATAAAATTTAATATTCTATTTAATATAATTAAATTTTAATTTTATAAAATTGAATATTAATTTTGTGTTGATTTGAAGAAATTAAATAATAATTTAGTGTTAAATTAAAAAAATAATATTAATTTGATTAAATTAAATATCATTTTTTTTGTTAATTTAGTTTAAATTAAAGAAAATACATTAATTTGAAAAAATTAAATATTAAATTGATGAATTTGAAGGTTAATATATTATAACTAAAAGGGAGTGCAGTGAAATTTTAGAATTAAAAGAGGGTATAATTGAAATTAGGCCTATTTACAGGGGACATAGATGAAATTTACCCTACAAAATACTAAGGATATTTCTGTAAAACAATGATCGCCGTCAACGCTGTAGACAATAAGGACTGTCAATGAAATTTCAGAATCAGGATGTGGTGTCGTTTAATTTAGACTTAACTATATGGGGTGTAGATGAAATTTTCTTTTAAAAAAAAAACATTTTATTACAAATATTATGGGTGAGGCTGTTGTTACCCTTTAAATCTCATTTTCCACCCCATTTAATCATCTTATTTCAAATTACTAAATCCATCTCATCTATACTCACCTCATTAGTTACTAAACTTACCCATCTATATTTACTAAGTATCTCGTCTATATTTACTAACTACCGTCTGTATTTACTAATTAAAAATTAAGTTCATTCAATTTTATTGCAACCTACTATATAAGTAATGATCAAAATTTTATTTCGGTATATTATTTCAGTGTAAAAATATTTAAGAAACAGAATAAAAATTAATAAAAAATTACTAATTATTTTTAAAATAATAGTCAAAATATACTAAAAAATCTTAAAATACCTCAAAATATTCGAAAGTCATCGGTGAAAATATATCAAAATATCTTAAAACACCTCAAAATAATATAAATCACCTCGAAACATTGAAATTTTACTTCAATTGCTATTTTTGTTTTGATTTTTTTGACACATATTTAAGAGTTTAATTGAATGAGTATAAATGTGGTCAACTTAGTTGTAAAACCCAGGTAAATTTGAACTTTTTATGAGAAATAGCAAAATGGTAAATTGTCATTATGGTGCGGGTTGAGAACCCTTATTTTTTTTAGAGCTCGGATGACGAAACGGACCTCACCGTTGGATTCGTCTCGCGAAATTTAGTTACCCAGATAAATTTCGTCGAATTCTGAAATAGTCGGATTTTTCGCGTTTTACGAGGTGATCGGGTCTTGGGTGACCCCAAAAACGAAATTTTTATTAAAATTTTGAAAGTTGAAAAATAATTTAAATAAAGTTCATATAAAATATTTTGAGATTAAACCGGTACGAAATTTAATAGTTTCGGGGCGAAAACGAACCCGGGAAAGGATGAGCGTGTGGCGCGACGTGGGCCAAGCCTTAAAGTGAATAAATAGGGACTAAAATCTGATTTTTTAGAGGGATCTCTGCTGATTTTTCTGCTGGGTTTAACCTTTGAAGAAGAAGAAAGGAAAAATAGAGAATTTTAACTCTCAGATCTACGGAGTTCCGCCGGTCGGAATTCTTCGGGCCAAGTATTAAAGTCGATCTACGCGACGAGGGCTACGCAACCATACCAAAAAGGAAGGATTTCACCAAAGATTCAAAGACGAAATTTTGAGGAAAGTTTGGCTTAGAGCTTGGGTTGTGTTCTTGGAGCCTTCTACAGTTGTTTTATGCTTCAAGAGATAGGGTTTTCATCCTACTTAGGTTTATTTCCAACCTAGGATGATTGTATGAAATGGGTAAGTTGTTAGATGTGACTTAACAAATGCTTATTGTATTTAAAATGTGAAATGAGTATTGAAAATGGGTAGAATAAATTCTATCTTGACTTGAATACATAGGAATGACTAGATTGTGATTTCTTGAAATTTTGATAATTGGGTATGTGGAAATCACTAAATGTGATTTTTTGATTTATGTGATGATTATGAGCATTTTAGGTGATAACATGATTTGGTGCCTTGAAGGTGTTTGATTAAATGCCTATGTGAAAATTAAGTGTGTTATTGCATAGATTATGTGTGACATACTCGGGGAAAATTGTTGTTAAATGTGAATGTTGGTATATGCTTGTGATATATTGGCATTGTGATGATTTTATGAAAGTTATATGCTTTGGATATAATTTGCCATGAAAATGTTGAATGTGGTTAAATTAGCCCATATGACATTTATTACATATGGGGCATGACATTGATATTGCAATGATACATTACATTACATTTGCACGGAGGCATCACATTCATGGGCGTGGTTGATCAAACACCATTCTGGTGGTTGATAAGTGGACTCGGAATGGTTGGATCAAATATCCGGTTGAGTTGCATGGTTGCACGAAAAACTTGTGTCGGGTATAGCAAGTAGGGCTAGATTCTCTCTCGGGTGCAAGACCCGGCTACTTGGTTCATACACTCCCCTGAGGTGTAATTCCGGAAAAGTGTAACGGTGTACGAAACCGGCGCTGTGATTCCAAAATCCGATACCCAACAAAGACACATGATTTTGTTTTATAAAATAGTCATTCGGTGTGTAACATCCAACAATGATACATGATTTTGTTTTGTAATAAAGACATGATTTTTATTTCAAAAAGATCATTTGATGTATTTCATCAATGACAGATTTATACACATTGGCATTGCATTGTGTTGTGGGAGTCGGAGTGGGCTCGGGTTAAAGTGCATGAGTTAGTCTCATCTCATTTCATGGCATGACATAATAGAATTCCAAGATTGAATTGCATATTCTTGTTAGGGATGGTTGTTGCTTGTTGAATGTTGCATGTGAACATTTCATATGCACTTAGGTTGGAGAGTAGCCTCTGTAGGAGATACTCTATTGAGCGTGGCTCACCCTATATGAGAAAATATTTCAGGTGTGGGGTTCACGCCGGTGGAAAGCTCTCAATCGGGGCCCAAATGTTGAAGAAAAGTCGAAATGTGGCTTTAAATGATGTTTTTTTGTAAAACTAGGTTTGTAATTTAGTTTTTGGCATGTAATGTATGTAAAAGAATTGTAATTTGAACTTGTATTAACTATGTTTAATGCATAAATTCATGATGTGGAAGTATGAATTAATGTATATTGGACCTCGGATGAGTCATGAGATTAAATGTTGTTATATGAGTATGGATAAATGGACCCGGTGTGGTCAATGTTGTATATTAGATCTCGGATGGGTCATGTGGTTGTATGATTGCATATGTTGTGTTTTGGGTAGAGCTCCCCGTACAAAGAAGACTCTGCCCAAATTTTGTTAAATTATGGATCCCGGTAAATGAGGCATAATAGCGTGATATCGAGTTACACGGTATCCACGGGTATTCTGCGGGTTGATGGATGATCAACAGGTAAATAGAGAACCCCCGGTTTTTGGGGCGTCACATTAGTAATTAATAAAGTGAGTAAGAATGTGGTGAACTCAATAATTTAAATAAGATAATTGGGTTAATCTAACTTGCACCCAAAAGATGACTGAAATCTCAATTTATATTCTTAAAGTTTAAAAATATCAATTTATACCCTGAAAGATATAAATTTTTATCAATGTGCACTAGGAGTTAACTGCCATCTATTTTGCTGTTAGAAAAGTTTGGGCTAATTACAATTGTATCTTCAAAGTTTAAATATTTTCACATTTATGATTTAAAAAAAAATTCATCAATTAATACTCGTTAAATACCTCTTAATTGTGTTGTGTCGTATTCGAGTCAATAAAAAAAATTAATAGAAAAAATATTTTCGTGCCGAGTCAATTGCGTTGTGTCATATATTTCACATCTACAACCATTTATATAATATTATTTAAATTTTTTTAAAAATTATAAAATACTAATTTTTTACCTATAATACTCGTTAAATAGTTATTTTTTTGTCTAAAGTTAGACATGAATCTTTTGATTATCCGATCAAATTAAAATTAGATACGAATAACACGATTTAACGGTTATTATAGATTAAAAATAACTATTTAATGAGTGTTGTAGGCAAAAAAATAGGTATTTTATAATTTTTTAAAAATATTTTTTAATGGCTTGAACACGACACAAAAATATTATCACACAACACAATTAAGAGCTATTTAATGAGTATTAATGGATAAAATTCTGTTTGGATCATAAATATAAAATATTTAAACTTTGAAGGTACAATTTATAATTAGTCTAAATTTTTTTAACTGCAAAATAGACGACAGTTAGCTCCATGTATATATTGATACGAATTTATATTTTTTAGGGTATAAATTGATATTTCTAAATTTTAAGAGTATAAATTAAAATTCAAGTAATATTTTGAGGTACAAGTTGAAATTCAATATTTGATGGGACCTCGATCCAAAAGTACAGAAATAAAAGTCAGTAAAGTACAAAAATAAAAGTAAGCAAATTACGTAAGAAAATTTGGTTGAATTGAATTGCCCTTTCTTATTTAGAGTCTTGTTTTCCACTCTCGTAAACGGAAAGAAACAGAAAAGTGCGAGAATGGAAGGTCTGGCGAGACACGCAGCGTCGGCGACGAGCCCAATCTCTCATCTCCCAAACTTTTTCAGCTCCTCAGTTCAAAAAAGCCTCACTGCCTTCAGCTTTCGTCCTTCCAAATCGCCGTCTGGAGTTTCTTCCTCTGTTACAGTGGTTAAAGGAGCAGCCCAAAGCCAAAGCTCCTCGGAATCCACCACTTCAAGTACTGCGTCCATGACGAGACAGAGACGTCCTCAGAACGTCGGCGGAGAGTTCTTTGTCGGTAACTATATATATATAAGACTCTTCAATTTCTTTTTTCCAGTTTATTCTGTGGCTTCTTGTTATTGTGCGTCCAATTTTCCCCAAATTTTTTATGTTAGGTGGAAATATGTTTGCAGAGTCAGTCGAATAAGTACTAATTTACTTGTTGTACTTTTGGATCTTATATGAGTCTGTTTTTAATTTGCAGACCACACATGCATAGATTGTGATACTTGCCGTTGGATGGCTCCGGTAATCATTCAGACTTCACATCATATAAATTTTTATCACACAATGCTTGTAGATGCTCGATACACTGTGCACAACTTTAATTTTTATTGCACTAATTCCATATCAGAACCATGGGATTTGGTTGTTCGTTTTGTACATAATATGAGAAGAAGTGTACTTACTTCGATCAAGTGGAAGGGCAGCTTGTCAAGCTTGCCTAGAGTATTTTATATCTTTCTATTCAGGGATACGCAAAGCAATTTCTCTCTTGACATGGGGTATGGTTAGTTGACGAGAAAACTTAGAGCCAATAGCAATAATCATAGATCGGGGTAGGTTTTATTGGGTAAGATTTCTAAGGTGCAATTGAGATTGATTTCAGAACTGTGACTTGGATTTCATCAAGGTTAGGGTCTAAAGTTCAAAGATTGGGACTTCCATTTTTCAGATATTCCAAAGAACAGACTTCATCTCTAGTAGAACCAGTGCATTATGAGAAAAGATGGAAATCAGAAATATTTTTATGGATCTTGGGAAGTTTTATGATCCAGCTTTATTTTAGCCCTTGTTTTTCTCTATACTTCAGAAAATTTTAGTATCATTTTTAAGAAAATTTCGTAGATATGTTTACATGATGGAGTCATATATCATGTGCAGAACCACGTAAAATCTTTCAGCCTTATATCTTACACTACACCTCACATAAAAGTTCTTTTTGTACAGAACCAAGTAAAATCTGGCCGTAAAGGTGTCAAATATTTAAAAGTTGTTCATTTCAGGAAATCTACACACGAGTTGGTGACATGTCAGCAGTCTCCAAGCAGCCAAGTTGTGAAGAAGAACGGCTAAAGGCTCTTCAGGTATCTATTTATTTTAGTTTACTTCATATTACCGTAGCTCACAAATGCTTTCAGCCTTCATGTTTAGAGCACTGGAAGAGTTGATGAAAAGAAAATGCCTCAACTCCATTTTTCAAAGTTTTGTGCTGCAAAAACATTTATAAAACACTCGTTAGTATGAACTCAAGCATGTTTGTGCTATTTTATATAATTAAATGGCCACTATGGAGGTTTTACTGCAAACCCCAAAACGTAGATAATCCATGTGTGAAGTCCTTATTTATGTTATAATATCACACGTAAGTGTTGTTGTTGATGTAATATCAAACATTTGGAATTATTCAATTCCATAGAGAAATATATTTTAATTTGCAAATGTGCTCCTAACCGATGCAATAATTAGAGGTGCAAAAGTATTAGATAATGAAATTACTGTTGAATGCTTCAGCTGAAGTCTGTTCTTCTATTGCAATGAGAGATTCATTGTATTGAGAAGCTCGCTTGAACTACCTGAATGTATTGGCTAACTTCACTTTTAGGGGATAATGAGATACAAGTATCAAACCAGTTTGAGCTGACTGATTTATATACTTGAAAATTTTGAGCTGATTTTTGTTATGATGAACTTCATCGCTATTCTTTGACAATACTTGCTAAGTCTTGGCAAATCTTATTTTATAGTTTCAAAAGTTGGTCAATTCTTTAATTTCATTTTGTGAGCCTCACTGTCTAATATTGACTTGTTAATGTCCCTAGGCCTTACTTTCCTGTCCCACAAGCTCAATCCATACAGAGAAACCTGCTCGAGATATTCTAGAAGTTCAGAAGACATTTCCAATTCCAATTAATGAGCAGAGAATTCCGGTAACTCATAATGCCCGTCATTGTTCCTCATTGAGATTTGTAAATAGGAAAAAACTCATATAGTGACGTTATATTACACTTTTATTTGACAGAAACCATTTTCAATTCATGTAGGGTAATAGATATGGGTGGAAATAGTATGTAAAGCTTTAGAGTTTAAGCAAGAGCCAGAGTCTGAAAGATGCCATGTATTTGCGAGTCAATGGCGTGCCATTACCTCCCACTTGGGATAAATAGAATGATGGGTAACATCAAATAAGAAATTCAATTCCATTTTTCTAAAGGGTATACGATTAGGGAAATATGTCTGGAGTGAGGTAACTATGACTAGTAAAGCAAATGTTTACTGGCTGCTGATCCTCCCCTTCTTGGTGAAAAGGAGCACATATTTTGCAAATCCAATAGTAAACTTTTCACATGATATTTTGTGAATTCCAATATCGGAAGTTTTCTGACCAAAAAAAATATCTGGAGGTTTTGATTCTCTCAACTCCATTTATCAAAGAGAGGATGTTCAAATTATCTGCTAAAGTGCTCAGATGTGCTTGGAAGCAACTTGAAGGAACAATGGCTACTACCTATTATTGTTGTGGTTCCTGCGAGGCTACCAGAGACGCACTTTCTGTTGTTACCTTATTCGAGTTCTTAACAGTTGTTGCAAGCAACAACATGCTCTGCCACTGTGGCACCGAGTCCTGAGATACCAGCTAGATGGGTTTCTGTCAAATAGACCACCTCTTGGTTGGGATGGTAATTAAATGTGGAGGTCATGACAAACCAGGTGGAAGAACCTTAACAACCACCCTGCTTATTTCTCTACACTTACTTGACTGCTTTACTTATTTGCATTATCTGCAATCACCTTAACAGCAAAATCGATCAAATTGGCATCTATGGAGGGTTCAGAACCTTGAAGCGAATTGCATATGGAAATTGCAGTTATTAGTATCAGTAATACTCCATATTTTTCCAGTATCATTGTCAAATTCTTAACCTAAAGTTCCTTCCTCTAAGCAAAATTTGGTTTTTGAAATAGCTTAAAAATATTAAGTTTTTTCTACCCAGTGACTTTCAAGAAGTTAAACTTATTCTTCTTTTGCTTCTTTTCTTTTTTATGGGATTGTTTTAAAGGTTGTTAGTAGATGTATTCCACACGCATATTGTTGAGTGAGAGTTTGAGATTCTTCTGAACACCTCCCTGCTATGGTTCATGAATTTCTTTGCAGTTTATAATACCATCTTTTTCCTTGTCTTATACAACCGTATTTACATTTCTTCGTGTTGTTAATGATTATTATTCCCAAATAACCAAGGTTCCATGATGTAAGAGGTCATCAAATGGTTTCAGGGTGTATATCACTGTGGTTATCACTCCGAGAAATCATATGGAGCAGCTTCCTATTTGATTGTTCATCCTGAAGGAAATATTCTTGTAGACAGGTACTTCATTGAATTTCATCACATCAGAGAAGATTAGTATATCCAATTTTGAATTTTGACCATATAGTTAACTTAAAAAGTAAGCGTTTGAAAAAGAAGTAAATAAAATTTGGAAGTGAGGGGGGAGGGCAAGGGTAGCTGCCTTCTTGTATAGCTGCAAGTTTGGGTGAAGGTGACTGTAATCTAGACGAATCCTGCTACCATTATGTTTTGCAGTCCTAGATACACGGAGAGACTGGCACGTAATATTGAGATGATGGGTGGAGCTCGGTACATGTTTCTCACACACAGGTATGATGAGAAAATTTTAAGCAAAAATTCTATTTGGGTAAATTTCTCAGATTAAGTTTTTTTTTTCCACCGATCAGGGATGATGTTGCGGATCAGGATAAGTGGTCAAAGCGGTTAAGCTGTCACAGAATTCTCCACTCACAAGAAGTATTATGATTTTATTCTTTTAGCCTGTATTTACCTGTATCTTTTTTTTTTTTGCCCTTGGAGCTAGTGTACCCACTCACAAGGTGGGTACAATCTTGTCTGGATATGTAATTTTTTTATTGAAAAATTGAGGGTGGTCCAGGCATCCCTTGGCCCAATTGTAGATCCACCCTTGCCCATGCACAAAGAATGCAAATTCATCATGTTTCGGACAGTTGACTTCGAGCATGTCCAATGTTTCTCTCCTTGTAAATTATCAGATGTGAGAGAGTGGGTTACCTATCACTTTGACTAAATTGTCGTGCATTTGTGATTTTCACCTGCTTCTTGTTATTCTGGACTTGTCAGGTAGATTCTTCTACAGCTGATGTAGAGACTAAGCTAGAGGGAAGTGGCCCATGGAACCTTGGTGATGACATCAAACTAATACACACTCCAGGCCACACAGCAGTGAGTAAATTTGTTTACCAATTTTTTTTTAATTTTTCTTTGATTTGTACCATAATCAGTGGACAGAGTTCTATATCTGTTTATTTGATGAATAGATCTATGTCCTTCATCTGATGAATTCTACGTGATCTGGTTCTCTCAATTTACCACAACTCAGATAGTCGATTAGGGGCTTGTTGATGAAGTTGTACAAGTTTATTTCTTTAGCTGACCTTTTGCATTCATCGAACACTTCAATATAATAATCACTGATACCTATTTCTATTATTACATCACAAATAATGGCAGGGATCAGTCTGCTTGTTTCATGAGTCACTTAAGGTGCTATTCACTGGGGACCATCTGATGATGGATGAGTCCGGGCTAAGCATTATGGAGAGATACAATTGGTTTTCAGGTATGGACACTTAAAAAAAGTCCCTGAAAAATGAAAAATTATCACTTGGTTCCAACCTAGACATATGTAACTCTTGCTTTATGGCGGCTGAACCCCCCTCCTGGGAGAAGGGGAATGAGAATAAATATGTTCAAATATGTTGACTGTGATAATATCCAAAGAGAGCTGAGATAACATATTCTCAGCCCAGGAGATGGGAGGTCATTACCTTAGTGGCAACTGTTTAGTGATGGTTATCATCTCTCTCTCACTTACGCATTACTTAACCATTATGTTAGCCGGCCATCCTTTCTAGTTTTCTAACAATGTTTTCTTCAACATATAGTAATCTATTGGTTTTCTCCTATTTGTGTTCGACAGTACCCATGCAATTGAACAGTGTCAGGGTGTTGCTTGGATTGGATTTTGAGTGGATATTACCAGGTTGGTGTGGTTAAGTTTTACAATGTGCAAGCATTGATTATTTTTTAACTTTTGCCGGCTAGTGTCATTTTCAATGGTCAATCTGAGACTTTTTTGCATTATTTTGCAGGTCATAGAAGGAGAGTTGAATTCAAGAATGTTGAGGAGAAGAATTTAATTTTGGAAACCTTCTTAGCTTCCAAAATGCAGAAGGCCTAAAACTGCAGCTGTTGTCCTTGCCTATTAATGGGTTGCAGAAATGTTGTGTACAGAGTCTTATGTTGTGAAGTTATACGTTGTAGAAGAAGAAATCATAATGTTTATTATCTTCATGTAACAATCTGCAGTCTGCCTGAGTTTTTACTGAATTTTCTTTGTAGGAAACGAGACACAATAGAACTTTTACCCGAAAAATTATAGCACAACTATATTTTCATCGCTTTCACTAGAACCAGCGTCATAGAGCACTTTTTGTTTTTCCTCAAGTCCAAGGATGACCCCTATGTTTTTTTGTGGAGAGCACAATTCTCCTTAATTGGCGAGAGTATATACAATTTATTCTATTGAAGCCATTATATGGTATGGCTACTAGAGATTACATCACTATAATGCTCAATAAACTACCCCGATTCCCATGGTCGATGGTCATAAAATGGCGATAGAAGCACCCAAAGCGGCAGTAGAATTTATTTTCCGAAAAAAAAAATGTTTGGTGAAGTTGACTGCACAAATTTGCCTGGTGAGCTTCTTTTTGTTGCTGTATGGCTTCACTTCAACTGTAGTTGGACAAGGAAGATGTTATGCTGTTGGAGAAGGAAATTTCATTGATGATGAGTTCTATTTATTCTCTTTTTACAGTTTCTTCCCAGCATTATTAATAAGTGTAAGTATGAGTATAATATAAGCCATGCTTAACAATAATTGATGCAACATCAATTGCAGAAATTCTAAAAAGTTCGGCTGCATAAAATGTACCTAGTCACAATTTTGATTTGATTCAATTTTCTCCTCAAATATTTTAAGATTTACGCTTACAAATATTAATGGGTCGTCTCGGAATAACTTTGTATTTTTCTTAAATTTATTTAACTCATACATAATTCATTTATAATGGTGTATATTCAATCCAAACACGATTATGTCAATCATTGCAAAGAGAAAAACTGTAAGCAACCACTCTCTGTGGAAAAGCTATTTTTTTGGTGATAAAACCTAACCCTTTGGGTGTAACAAGTGTCATACTAAACAATTGTCGGAGGGGTAAGTCTACCGTATCGATTCGGTACCGTGAATTACTAAAAAAGGGTAATTAGTCTAGCATTCTTTTTCTTTTGTATGTAAAATCAGCTGTTTGTATATTCACAACCTCTCAAATGAAAGTAAACGGTGAAAGAGTCTCTCTCTCTTTCTCTCCTCATACAAACCTCACAAATATGAAGAAATCCAAAACCTACTGCCCAAAAAAGAACGGTTCCTCCTCTTTTCTCTCTCATCCCCTCCTCTTATAAAAAGGGCCTACCTGCCCACACATTCAAATTGTCACACACCAAGAGAAAGTCAAAAAAATGGCAAAGGCTATTGCCCTCATCGCCTCTGCCCTCTGCATCCTGGCCCTTGCAGGTTTTGCACAATGCCACCAAACAGAACAACTTTTCAATGTTGAGGGCAAGGTTTATTGTGACACATGTCGTGTCCAGTTCCAGACCAAAATCAGCCAAAACATTCCAGGTAAATCCATACCTTATGACAAAGTTTTTGGTTTTAATCATATGTTCTAACATCCATGAGTTTACGTTTTACGGGTGATATCCCGATTTAATTGGGTTTATGAGTGATTACATGCATCTACTTTGAATGATTAAAATTTCGTTATGTTTCTTTTTAGTTTAATGTTTTGTTTCCAAAATAACCATAAACTATGTGCCAAAAGGACACGTTGATCTTTGTCCGAGATTTGTTTTAATATTCGTGAATCCAAAAAACGTATGATTGAAATGATTCTCGGAAAAAAAAAAAATCATGCATGGCATCATGGGGTCAATATAGATCTCCTAAAACAAGTTTTTACTTGATTGTGCAGAGGCCAAGGTGCGCTTGGAATGCAGACACCGCCAGCTCGGGAAGATCACTTACTCAATCGAAGGTGTCACCGACGCCACCGGCCACTACAGCCTTCCAGTGGCCGGAGACCGTCAGGAAGACATCTGCGAAGTGATGGTCCTCGAGAGCCCCCAGGCCGACTGCAACGAACCCATGAAAGGGTTGGAACGAGCCCGCGTTTTGTGCACTGAGAACGGTGGCATGACCAGCAATGTCCGCTATGCCAACCCTCTCGGGTTCATGAAGAAGGAGGCTCTCTGCGGCTGCAAGGAGGTCCTTGATGCACTGGGTTTCTTGCCCATTCAATACTGAAAATTCATTAGGCCTTTGCCTCTGAGAAAAGAATAAAGATTGGACTTCTCATTTGTATGTGTGTGTATTTTATGGGCAATTTGTGAGAAAGTGAATGGCAAGAGAATGGGATATTGGCGTTTAGTGAATGTTTTGGTGTGATATTTTGGGTTACAAGTTTCTTTAATTTTCAATCTCTGGCAATGGGAAAGTGCTAAACAATTCAAATGAAACTTCAAAAGTGCAATTCAAATATATATCATCCATTGAATGGATGTTGGATGAGTGGGTTCCACTGAAAAAGTTAATGAGATCCACTTATTTAAAGGATAATATGCATTTGAATTTGAGCAATGCTACATTGACTTAAAAAATAGACATGATAATTACAATCATTGATTTCACTGTGAGTCACAACATTTATTAGGATCCACTACCTATTCAATGGTTGTGATTATCAAGTTTACTTTTTAAGTCTATATAACATTACTTGCATTACTCTTGGCAATATGGATGAATGGTGTCTTCATCCTCTCCCTTTGTTTCTAAAACCATCATCGTGACTAAAACAGAGACCAAATGATATGATGACAGTATTATACAGACTTTTGTGGTTTTATTTTTATTTATTCAAAATTGAAACTCGACTTACCATAGCAACCCATATCATTTGATTTATATTTTTTGGTATTTTTGTTAGCTCGTGTCACATTATCCTTTTATATTATCAGTTAGGAAATGTTTGGACATTTTAGAGCATTCTCTAACAATAATACTATTTTTCCTCAATTGAGGATCCAATGCATTGTGACCTTGAATTGATACTAGACTTCATTTAATGTTGGAACCACTACTGATCTAGTGATCACAATGCATTAAGTTCCAAAATTAAATCCTCAAATCAGGTTCTGTCATTACTTCTCGTGTAATAGTCCTATATGCACATTCAATCTCTCCATTTCAACAAGAAAAATACTAAATTGACTTAAAAACTTGACTTGATGAATTATTACCCGTCTCAATAAATACTAGAACCTACAGTTAAATCAATGATAAATATAACAGTCACATCATTAAGTCACTTTTTTAAGTTTGTATAGCATTGCTTTTTCAACACACATACTTAGTCACGACTTTTTTTAATTAATGAGTTATAATGTACATATCTAATCCTTTGAGATAATATTTTCGTCTCGCATGCACTATGTAATTATAGACACAAGTCCCCTTGATTATATCCTTTTTCTTTTGATTGTGCACAACCTTGTCAATGAAGGATGCGAACAATCACAAATGCTTCACATCGAATACAAACACAAATTTTATATTAACCAATTTCTCACACTCACACTCAAACACAAACTTCTTGAATGAAATTTAACCATTTCTAATGTGAAGTGCTTGAGGATACCAGAAACCTTCCCAATGGTTAGAAATGCAAATGAGATTTATCAGTATTTCAGTTTGTAATTGAGTGATATTTTTTCCAAGTCACTGGAAAAATAGATATTTGGAATTTTGAAATGTTGGAGGAAACTAAAACATTGTCTCGTCTATATCGATGTGTTAAAAGCGCAACATAATATGCAACACATGACTCTCCAACCAAGTGAATGAGTAATTATGATTTCTATTGTGGGGGTGATGACTGATTTCATGACTAAGTGGGGAATCAAATATCTTACTGGTTGGTTGTGTGTGATTAAAATAAGGGTTAATCTCACTATGTACCTTGAAAGATGCTCCACTTTTTAATTTAAACCTTTAAAAAATTGGATTTTTAAATTGCACCTTCAATGTTATAAAATAGGTGCACCCTTAATATTAAATTTCACTCTCGAACTGGGCTATATTGCATCTATTTTATAAAATTGAGGTTGCAATTGAGAATCCAATTATTTTAGGGTAAAAATTGAGAATTAGAATATCTTTCAGGGTGCAAAGTGAGATTAATCTTTAAAACTAACATGTAAGATGGATATATGAAATTTAGAACACCTAATTTACAAGGTTAAATCGCACATATATGAGCCATGATATTTAGCTTATACTAGGTGGAGAGGGAACTAGTCTATCTATTTATAATAAATTTAATTGACTCTCTCATTACAAACTGCAATTAAATTAAGATCTATATTTTACCGCCTCAACTACATCAATTAAAAGAATGTACATAAACTCATCAAAATAGATTACTTAACAATATTTGGCTCATTTCATTGTACCATAAATTCAATCCATTTTTCACAAACCCAAAATTTAAGCATCAATTAATGGAAGTCTAATATGAAAAAATTTTAGCATTCTCTCACTTGGGCAACATTAATTGTAACTATTTAAAAATAAAATAAAATTATTTGTTGAAAAATCGACTCTTGGGCTAATCAAACAAAATCTTAATGTGGCCACAAAATAAAATAAATATAGTTCTGAGACAACATCTCAAACACAGCTCGGTCTAATAAAACTACTATTTTTGAATCATGGCGGTCTTTACATCCTTTATTGACATAAGGTCAATCCATGATTACAAAAAATAATAATCCTATTGAAATGGATCAAGATGTGGTAATGCAGTAAGAAAATAGCATCTCAATATGTGATCTGATAAATATGTTATTTTCATTATCAATATTCCAGATGATTTCTCTTTAACAACATGTCTCAACAATAAACTAGAAAAATTCATTAGCTTTAACAATAAATATGTCTCCGAACTTAAAATTTCAAGATTTTCTTAATGGTGTAATTAAAGACACACTCCTTTAACAAAAAACTGTCATACTTAAGACAAACACCAAACCTTAAGATTTTGTATAAAATAATGTCATAAATGTGCACATATATAACATAGCAAAAATATGGTGCTAACAATAAGGATGATCATCCAAAGATTTATTATTCATCAAATAAAAGTATCTCAACCATAATGAGTAACAAATATCACATATGAAATTAAATCAATACGAAAATTCTTAATACATAAATAAACTTCTGCTAACCAAGTACATCAAAACACTCCAAAATGCCCATATTTTTAACATGTTTTTTAAAAGTTATATGTCTCAGTCCCTTAAGGATTAACAAGCATTGATTCTATATCAGTATATTCAATCACAATGTCAAGGCATGTTGTTCATTAGAAACTGCTAGTCAAGGTGTTAGGACTGCCATGTCCATAACTTGTATCCTTCAAACCAAACACAAGGTATCTTGTAGTTGTTGAGCCAAGATTTTTTATTATTGTTAATTTTGTTTTGCTTAAGTTGTCAAATCATTAAATATGAGTTAATACCGGTTCCATGTTATAGAATTAAATAACCCTACAATCACAATTTATAACCAATTCTATCTGGTAGGTGCCATTAATTTCTTTGTGACCTGTATGACCATGGAAAATTGCAACAATGCTCTAATTTGATTTTGGATGTAATTGGATGTAAAGTTAATTTTGTCATTTCAACTTAATGCCATATATCAATACATCTGAGATTAGTTTTGTAATAGTTGATTCATATTAGGATAATTAGAAACCCGACTTCAGTATGGTTAATTCTATTAGGGTGTGTTTGACTTGATGGATAAATCAAGGTAACAAAAGTTGGATTGGATAAAAAAAAATGTAGGAGCCCATTTATCCTTGGTTTGGCAAGCCACATGGAGGGTAGACAATCGTTGTCTTTGAAAGAATTGGCCCGAAACTTTTGGAGTCAATTATCCCCTTTAAAGTAGATAAATTAAACCCACCAAAACTTTGGAATTTCTACATAGCCGACAGGATATGTATGGTATTTACCTAAACACCCCTGTAAGCATGTGGTAGGGTTTCTTTATCACTTGTTCCCTCCATTTCACTAGTCCCCCATTATGGAACGACGCCAAACTGGTCTCCATTGCCAAGGTATGCTCTTTCTCTCTCTCTCTCTCTCTCTCTCTCTCTCTCTCGCAAATAGTGTATCAATGTCTCTCTGTCGGTGTATCGATTTGTGTTTATCTGTTGTGGGTTCATCGTTCTCTCTCTCTCTCTCTCTCTCTCTCTCTCTCTATATATATATATATATATATATATATATATATCTTTATATGGGTGTATCTTGGTTAGCATCATACCAGTTGCTTTGAGGGTTTAGCCTACGATGGATTAGTGTTTCCCTCCTCCCCACCATGACTATCTGTGCAAGCCTTGGCTTTGTTGGTCATTTCTTCACTGCTCACACAATATGGGGAGGGTAATGGAATGATGAAAATGGAGGAGAGCTGAATCGATGGTTTCATGGTGCAGGACAAAGTGAAACGTCTGTGATTAGGAACAATTAATAAGAAAGATTGTTTGGATGATATTGTTTTAGAGGGAGTACCTATCTCTCTTTCTTTCTCTCACTCTATCGCTTTCTCTCTCTATGTCTTTCTCTTTCTCCGTATACCTCCTCTCTGCCTCTCTTTGTATATTGTTCTACCCATCACAAAATAAAGTAAATGTATGAACACAGACACACACAGAGTAACACACACACAGAGACAACCAGAATCACCCCTCTCTTCTCTGTGTATGTGGGGGGGTATATGTTTAATTAGTGTGATCTCTTACCCAACAGACAAAAAGAAAAATAGATTCATTGACATAGTAAGTGTAGTCACACACATACACCTACACGATACTCGTGGGACACAGTCACAAACATAGATTATCCGCACACACATGTTCGATATTGGGGAAAATTGTAATTTTTTCCGCGGTGTTCATTTTTGTTTGCTTTGTGTCATGTTTAGTTTTAGTAAACCAGTTTTTATTTTGTTAACAGTGTATCACATCACCAGTTCGATGTTTAACCTACTACTCAGGTATTCTCATTTATTTTGGACAATTGTACAGTATTGTGTACTGGCCCCTTTGTATACTTGTGTTGAGACATTTTGTTTTTGCTTGTTAGAAGATTTGTGAAGTTGAAGACTTTGACCAACATAATATTGTTTACATATTTAACGCTTACATTGTTCTTAGTAGTATGTAAGACTAATAAACTTCTTCAGCTTTTTAAGATTATTTAATAATACTACAAACTAAAATAATTGACTTCATATTTCCTAATGAGAGTACCATATATATTTTTATCAGTTGGAGCAAATTGATAATTACATTACACCATTTTTTTTAGAGGCCCTTTATGGGTGATAACAAAGTTATTGGATGAATTCTTTTTGATGAATTAGGTAAAGATGGACAGCCCTACCAATGAATTACGTTTGTTACTTACCCTTATGCATAAGACTATTCAAAAGATGGTAGTTGTGTTTAATCTTGTAATGTCTATAATGGAGATGATATGGGACATGAAAAACAATGGTACGACATCTGAGGTTCCACGACACTTCCATAGGTGTCGATTACAGATTAAACACTTACACTGTCTCATCGAGGAGAGTGACAGAACTTGTATAAGCCAACTCAGGATGGATAGGCACACGTTTGTTGTGTTCGTGATGTGGGGCGGTTAAGTCCAACTAGGAACGTAAGTGTTGAGGAGATGGTAGTGATGTTCTTAAGTATTTTAGCTTATGATGACAAAAATGGACCAGTTAAGTTCAATTGTCTTCGCTCGGGTGAAACTATTAGTTGACATTTCAACAATGTGTTTACTGCGGTATTAAGGTTGCGTAGGTTATTGCTACATTCCCCAGATCTAGTGCTTGACAACAATACTGACAATACATGGAAGTGGTTTAAGGTAAGCCCAATTTGACATTCATTTCTACATTGTTTATTATGCCTTTTACCATGGCCTTTCTTAGGTTTTATTGATTGATTGAAGGTGTAAAAACGTTGTTATTCACTTGGCTTTGTAGAATTGTGTGGGTGCATTAGATGAAACTTATGTTCCTTCCCAAGTACCTGTTGTCCATCAAGCTAGATATAGAACACGAAGAGGTGGAATAGCAACAAATGTGTTGGGTGTATGTGCACCGAATATGAAGTTCATTTACGTGTTTCCTAGCTAGGAAGGGTCATCTGCCGATTCTAGGATATTGCGGGATTCTGTTACTAGGCATAATGGGTTGAAGGTAGCACGTGGTAAGTAGCATATTATGCTTGTTTCTAGAACAAACATGTAACTATGAATAAAGTTACATATGTTGGATATGTGTAACCAATATATTCTTATACAACACAGGCATGTACTACCTAGTTGATGTTGGTTATACAAATAAGGAGGGATTTTTAGCACCATTTCGGGGTCAATGGTATCATATACAAGAGTTTGGGGCTGGTTCAACCGCACCACGAAATCCCGAAGAATTGTTTAATCTGAGGCATTCTGCTGCAAGGACAATTATTGAGAGATGTTTTGGATTGCTAAAAAATAGATAGGCGATTCTTAGGGCACCATGCTACTATCCCGTGCGCACTCATAATCGCATCATAGCTGCATGTTGTTTGCTACATAACTTAATTAGGAATGAAATGAGTGTTGACCCAATTGAGAAGGAGTTGTCCAAAGAAATTCCTGATGATGGTGAACATGCGGATGATGTCATAGACAATGTGGAGATATCTACTGAATGATTTTTGTACTCCATGGGTATCAAGACCCAATCGTTGCTGAGCTTTTGCCATCACATTAAAGGGCTCAACCTTAGCATGGTTCAATAGGCTAACCTCAGCATCCATCTCCTCCTTCAAGGAGCTCTCCCTCTCATTTGTTTCACACTTTATAGGAGCTCGGACTTATCAAAATTCGAGTTATCACTTGTTGAATGTGAAGCAGAGACCCAATGAGACCCTACGAAGCTACGTTCAGAGGTTCAATTCAGAATCTTTGAAAGTAGAAGTCCCTGACAAAAAATTTGCCCGCACTACCTTCATTGTCGGGCTGGGTGTCCAGTCGAAGGACTTAATGTTCTCCATCTCCAAGAACCTACAAGCCAGTATGGTAAAGGTCCTTGCCAAAATAGAAAATTATATCAATGGCGAGGAAGCTCTCCTTTCCAAGGCTGGGAGCTCAACTATCCACAAGGAGAAGGAGAAGAGGAAGGACCAAAGTCCCAGGAATGAGAGAAGTCAAGATAGGTCTCCACGAAGAGATAGAGATCGCTCTTCAAAAAGAAGAGGAGACATCAGAGATCGCTTGGGTCCTCCACCTCATGAGTTACAGCCGAGATTTGCACCACGACATTTCACTTCCCTCAACATCACAGTGTCTTAGGTCCTCTATGAAGTACAGAATGAGAAATTTCTAAGGTGGCCACCTCAGATGAAGGCAAACCCTACAAAATGAGATGCGACGAAATACTGTGAGTATCATAGGGACCATGGCCACCTCACCGACGATTGTATTTAGTTGAAGAAAGTGATCGAGTTCTTGATTCAAATGGGACAACTGCACCGCTTCGTAGCGCAAGACAATCAAAATCGAGCTCACCTACCCCCAACACCTCAGCAGCAAGTTCCTGCACAACACCAATAGCCTTTGGGAGAAATCAGAGTAATATCATGAAGATTTGTTGGAGGTGGGGAATTTAGCTCAGCCAGGAAGGCCCATATGTGCAAAGTCCGAGTTGAAGACATACTGGAGGTACAAGCTGTGTCCAAAACACCTCAGCTGAGCATATACATAACATTCTCGAATGCAGATCTTGAGGGTTGCCAACATCCCCACGATGATCCCTTGGTGGTGAGGGCTATCATCGTCAACAGAACCGTCCATTGGGTTCTAATTGATAATGGGAGCTCTGCTGATATCATCTTCGTCTCTGCCTTTGACAAAATGGACATTGGTAGAGACAAACTCAAACCAGTGAGGACTCACCTACTTGGATTCTTAGGAGAGAGGTTGCTACCCCTGGGCTTAATCCAGCTCGTTCTCACTATGGGAGACCCACCATGCCAATCCACCACCACAGTAAGATTCCTGGTCGTTGACGTCCCTTCAGGGTACAACGTTTTACTATGGAGGCCTTCCCTCAATGTCATGAGGGCCATTCCTTCTGCCTACCACCTCGTAAGGAAGTTTTCTACCGAGAATGACATTGGAGTGGTCCGAGGAGACCAGCAATAGTACGAGAATGCTACATGGCGTCTATGAAGAAGAGAAAGGTCAAAAATATTCAGCTGGATGAGCTCGACATGAGGAATGAACTGGAGACAAGACCCATGCCGTCAAAAGAGCTGGAGCCTGTCCAACTCAATGAAGAACCAGGGCATTTGGTATACGTGGGATTAAAGCTGCTCAAAGAGGTTAAATACCTCCTTATTCAATTCCTCAAAAAGAATATGGAGGTATTTGCATGGAATCAGGAGGATATGCAGGGGATTAACCCCTTCAGTTATCACGCACAAGCTCAGCATGAACCCAACCTTCAAGCCCATCAAGTAAAAATGAAGGATCTTCCCCCCAGAGCGCCAAAAAGTGATTAACGAGGAGGTTTGCAAGCTTCTTCATGCCAAGGCCATCAGAGACGTGGATTACCCGACCTGGCTAGCTAATGTGGTCCTCGTCAAGAAGTCCAACGGCAAGTGGCGCCTCTGCATCGACTTCACCGATCTAAATCGCGCCTGCCCCAAATACAACTTTCCACTTCCCAGAATTGATCTGATCGTGGATGCCACAGCAGGGCATGAGCTCCTAATTTTCATGGATGCCTTTTCTGAATACAACCATATCAGGATGGACCCCAACGACCAAGAAAAGACATCCTTCGTAACTGACCAAGGGACATACTGCTACTAGGTTATGCCATTCGGACTAAAGAAAGTTAGAGCCACATACCAACGATTGGTGAATCGTATGTTCCAGAAGCAAATCGGGACATCTATGGAGGTTTACGTCTACGACATGCTAGTGAAGTCGTTAAAAGCTAAGCTCCATATCAGACACCTCGAAGAGTCTTTCATAATCCTCAAGAAGTACCAGATGAAGCTTAACCCAGCTAAATGCACCTTTGGTGTCTCCGCTGGAAAATTCCTGGGTTTTATAGTCAATAGCTGAGGAATATAGGTTAACCCAGAGAAGGTCAGAGTTGTAATAGACATACAACCACCCTCAAACACGAGAGAGGTTCAGCATCTAACGGGGAGGATAGCAGCCATAAGTCTCTTGTCTCCAAGTGTCAACCCCTCTTTCAAATCTTGAAAAAAGCATTTCAATGGGATACACAGTGCGATGAGGTATTCAAAGCCCTCAAGGACTACCTCAGTTCACCCCCGATCCTTGTGAGCCCTTGAGAGGGAGAGATGCTCACCCTATACCTTGTCATCTCAGATTTCTCAACTAGCGCAGTGTTGGTTAGAGAGCGAGACAGAGCTTAACAACCAGTCTACTACTACAACAGAGCTCTGAGGGGGCAGATGAGAGATATCCGAAGATGGAAAAGCTAGTTTTAGCTCTGGTAATAGCAGCAAGGAGACTCAGGCCTTATTTTCAGGCTCATACGATTGAGGTCCCTATAGACCAACCAATGAAACAAGTGTTGCACAAACCAGAGTCATCAGGGAGGCTGGTCAAATGGGCGATAGAGCTCAGCGAGTTCGACATCAGGTATAAACCCAGAACCGCGATCAAGGGGCAAATATTGAAAAATTTCATTGTCGAATTCAAAACAAGCCTAAAAGCATCCATGGAGGCAACCCAGCTGGTACCCGACCTCCTAACGTGGAAGCTTTCAGTAGATGGAGCTGCCAACACCCAAGGCAACGGTGCTAGGTTAATCCTGACCTCCCCTGGTGGAATAGACATCGAATACGCCCTCAAGTTCGGATTCAAGGCTTCAAACAATGAAGCTGAGTACGAAACTGTTATTACCGGGCTCAACATGACACATTTCATGGAGGCAAAATAGCTCGTAATCTATAACGACTCCCAGCTAGTGGTAAAGTAGATCGAGAAAATATATGAAGCTAAGGGAGAGAGAATGGTCATATACTTGAGGAAGGTACAAGAGCTAATGAAAAAAATTGTATAGGTTAAAATCATGCACGTCCTCAGAGCAGAAAACTCCCGAGCTGATGCCTTAGCAAGATTAGCCACTGCCTCTCAAGAGTTGAACACCTAGTTGATTCCAGTTGAACACCTAGCTGAGTCATCAATGAGCTTCGAGGATGAAAAAGTGTTCCCTGTACAGATTCAGCCAACTTGGATAGATCCAATCAGAGAATACCTTCATAATGGAACCTTACCAGTGGATTCCAAAGAAGCAGCAAACAGGGCTTCTCAGAACCACTTAGAGGTGCGTAGGGGATAACGAGGCTGACTACATTCTAAGGGAAGTCCATGAAGGCATCTGCGACAATCACATTGGAGCTCGAGCTCTGGCGGGTAAAACTCTAAGACAGGGATATTTCTGACACACCTTGCTCAAAGATGCAGTAGAGCTGGTTAGAAAGTCCAAGACGTGTCAGTTCCATGCCAATATCTTACACTACCCATTAGAGCTCCTCACCTCGGTGGTTAGTCCGCCACCATTCTAGCAGTGGGGATTAGATATACTCGGACCTCTTCCTACCAGCACTGGACAATGCAAATTTGTTATAGTTGGGGTAGATTATTTCACCAAATGGACTAAGATGGAACCTCTTGCAAAAATTATAGAGTAGAAGACCCAGAGCTTCACCTAGAAGTCCATAATCTACAGGTTTAGAATACCCAGGGTAATCGTCTTAGATAACGGGAAGCAGTTTAATAATCCAAAGTTGAAAGGGTTTTATACTAAGCTAGATATAAAAAACTATTTCTCAGCACCAGCTCATCCTCAGTCGAATGGACAAGTAGAGGTGACTATCCAAACTATAAAAACAGCTCTGAAGACCAAACTCGAGGCCTTGAAAAGACGATGGGTGGAACATCTTTCAAAAGTACTATGGGCTTACAGAACCACAGCCAGGTCGGCAACTCAAGAAACACCCTTCACCCTGGCTTACGGAACTGAAGCAATGTCTCCTGTGGAAATAGGCGTCTCATCCCCAAGAACAGAGCTCTCAAACCCCTAACATAACGATGAATCACTTCTACTTAACCTCAACTTTTTAGATGAAAAGAGGGACAGAGCCTTGCAATGCATCCTGGATTATCAGAGAAAGACAACAAGATATTACAATAGAAGAGTCAGACATAGGAGTTTCAAAATAGGAGATCTGGTCCTCAAGAAACTCCTCCCTGCAGGAAAGGACCCCACTCATGAAAAGCTAGGACCCAATTGAGAAGGTTCGTACATCATATCCAGATTAATCAGACCTTGGAATCATGAGTTACAAACTGAGGAAGGAAAAATCTTGCCTCATTCCTTGAATGCTGACCATTTAAAAAGATTCTTTCAGTAACCAAGACACTTGTAAGATTTCCTAAGCAATAAAACAATGAAGTTTCAGTCCGATTGTCGTTCTATTACTAGCATAAATAAGCAATGAGTTTTTCAGCTCATAGATGAGCTCTGCAGCTCATAAAAAAACGATGAGCTCTTCAGCTCATAAACAAACGATGATCTTTTCAGCTCATAAACAAAAGATGAGTTCTTTAGTTCATAGACAAACGATGAGCCTCTTCAGCTCATAGACAAACGATGAGCTCTACAGCTCATAAACAAATGATAAACGCTTTAGCTCATAAACAAACGATGAGCTCTTCAACTCATAGATAAACGATGAGCCTTTTCAGCTCATAAACAAGCGATGAGCTCTTCAGCTCATGGAAAAATGATGAGTTCTTCAGCTCATAAACTAGCGATGAGCTTCTCAGCTCATAGACTAGCGATGAGCTCTTCAGCTCATAGACTAGTGATGAACTCCTCAACTCATAAATGCTAAGATGAGTTTTTCAGCTCACAAAAAGCTGAAATGAGTTCTTCAGCTCATAAAATGGAGAGCTCTTCAACACACCTAACTACAAAGAGTTCTTCACAAACAGCTAAGTTTCTCAGATTGAAAACAGACCTCATACTTGACAAAAAATAAAATTGCTCCCAAAAAGAACAAAGTTCTCCTTAAAGCAAGGGGGCAAGGGGTAAATAATCTTTTCATTTTCAGAAACTAGAAGAAGCAATCTAAAAAGAAGCAACTTTTCAATCACAAGGAAAAACTGTTACAGGAAATACTAAAATAACAGAAGTCCTAAGTCTATACAGACGATTCAATAGTAGCCTCAAGCAGCTGAAAAGCAAAAGGAACAACATGAAGGTCAGGAGGGGCCTTAGAAGAAACAAGAGCTGGAGTGTCAACCTCGGTAAGATCAGTTGGGGGCAAAGTGACCTCAGAAACTCTCACCTTTGCCTCAGAAGGAACTGGCCCAAGAGCTTGAGCCTCAGATTCAATAGAAACTTCGACCCCATCGCCAACAAGGGGCTCCTCCCCATCAGGAACAACAGAAACAGAAACCTCGACGTCCTTATCAGCAGTTGATTTTTCTTTCTCCTTGTCCAGAGGAGGGTCGAAGTCAAAGTCTTGATTTGGATATTTATCCATGGCCTGCTCCTAGAAGGCAAAGTACCCTACAACCCAATTCGTAGCAGACTTATCTTTGAGCTCTGTAATCTGGACATCCTTCATTCGAGACGTGGCCCTCTCAACTTCGATCTCCTTCAGTAGGGTGGCATTAACCTCAGCCAACATGGTGTACTCATTCTTCATGGACTGAAGGGATTCGTAAGCCTCAAAGGCGTCTTTCTGCGCTTGAAGCAAGCTATTAGCCTTAAACTTGAGCTCATCCTTCGCCTTCTTAGCCTCAACCTCTAGACCCTTGTTTACTGAGGTCAGCCCCTTAACTTGAGCCTTTAGGCCATGTACCTGAGCCTTCAGGTCCTCGTTGGTGAAGGCTTGATCGGCGACCTTGACCTCAAAGGTTTTAGATGACTTCTGAGACACCTCGAAAGTATTCTCCGAAGCTCGAACTCTGCTCACCAAGGCACTCACATGAATGGTCAGCTGAGAAAAACAAGAAGCTAAGGTCAGAAAAGGCTACCTATACAAAAAAGAAAAGACAGTTTGGAAAACTTAAGAGTTTACCAAGGCTGCTCCGTACAAAGCAGTGGCAGCCGAGGTAGACAGAGGCACTGTGAAAACCTCATATATGTCGGACTTTGGGATAACAGATAAGATGGCCGCGGCAACAAGGTTTACATCTCTGATGAGAGAACCCCTTGCTTGAGGAGCTCAGCCAGAAGAACCCTCAACCTTCCCAAAGGTCAGCTAAAAAGGCGTCACCCCAATCGATGCAGAAGCTAAAGGATCTCGTAAAGAGGGAGCTAGAGAGCTTAGCGCACTCTCCCTAGTCGAAGCTAAAGGCTTCTTGAGCTCCACCTTAAGAAGGTTCCCCACCTGAGACTCGAGGGCAACTGAGGCCTCTAGAGCAGGAAGGTTACCCTCAGCAGAAGATAGTGCCTCAACAGATGCCTCTTAGGGAGGTAAGGTCGGCGGATGAGGAGAATGTGAAGGCACTTCTGCTCTTTGCACTTTCGAAGGCGAATTCGGGTCGCTTCCATACCCGACTTCAACCTTGCATTTTCCCCCAGTTCTGCCCCTTCCTAAATTGGGCCACCTTGGCCCTCACCGTTTCAGCATCTGGAGTCATTGAGCTAGAACCTGAGAAACCGAAGCAAGCAGGTCAGTAAAATCAGAAAGAAGGAAAGAAAGAAATAGAGATGAAAAAAGAAAAGCCTTACCAGTAAGATCTTCTGCACCAACCACGGATATTGGAATAGGGGTCTCCACTCTCACCTCGGGGGGACTAAACCCCGAACTGGGTAAGCATAGAAGGCTTGATTAGGTCAAAGTACTTCTCCGGGTGATAATTCTCAAGACCCAGCAGGGCAAGTCTATCGTCCGCTCCGAGGTCGGGTTGCATACCTGAAATAGTCAAAGGAGACAAGGTTAACAGAGAGAATATGGAAATAAGACGTGTCAAGTCAAGTCTTCTCTAATGAGGACTCACCCAAGTTGTCAGGGTCAGACCAAGAACGAGGAACAGGTAGGGTGTCAGTCGCATTACTCGGGTCAAACTCATATTCTTTCCTGGACATGAAAAAGAAGAGTTTCTTCCAATCCTAGTGGGAGCTCGACATGTGACGCCCCTAATACCGGGGGTCCTTTATTAACCGTTGATAACCCATATAACCGCGAAAATACCGGTGGATGCCGGTTAACCCGACACCACGGCACCAGATCCACCTTTACCTGGATTTTTAAAAAATATAAGATCTATATGTTCTTGATTTAATGACCCATCCGAGGTCCAACATACCACCATTGGTACTATATTATTATCCATTTATAACATTGGAATGAAGGAATATATAGCCCAAAATATTGGCAAAACAGTTTGAAATTTTCTGATTTTTGGAAAGCGTACCGGTACGCTGTGCCCACTGGACCACGCCGTACCGGTACGCTGTATCAGCGTACCGGTACGTTGTACCTACTGGACCACACAGTACAGGTACGCTGTGCCCAGTTTTACCTGTTTCGCTTGTTTTTCATTTCCAATCCATTCCAACACATACCATTTCCATCCAACACATGTATAATGAAGATTTTCAAATTACAAAAGGTCCGTACTAACTCTATTACATACATTTACATGAATTCACATACCAAAACTAAGTTTTCATAATAATTTTACAAAACTCAAAATAAAGTCATATTCTGGCTTCCTTCATCCACGGGGCTCGAATTGGGATCCATCCACCGGCGTATATCCCGCACCTGAAATATTTTTCCCGTATAGGGTGAGTCACGCTCAATAGAGAATCTCCTAAAGAGGCTACTCTCCAACCTAGATGTATATGAAATGTTCACATGCCAAAAATCAACAACTCATAACATTCCAATTTAGAATATGCATTCCATGTTGGAATCTACCATGTTATGCCATGAAATGAGATAAGACTCATTCACGCACATCATCCCGAGCTCTTCCCAGATCCTCAATACATGCAAGTGTCAATGTGTATGAATCCGTCATCTATGATCACATCAGATGACATTTACCAATCTAGGGTCTTTATAAGGGTGGATGTTCATGGACTCACACCAAAGATCACCCAACCTACACGGAATTTACGGACTTCCACCGAAGGTTCTGCGTACACCTACACACTTCATGGGCCGAGCCAAAGGAGTGCGTATCCTAATCACCGGGCCTTGCACCCGAGGGATCTTCTAACCCTTTTTGCTAACCTCAACCCTATTAACCATGCAAATCGTGAGACTCGGCCAGGTCTTTGACCAAGCTTACTCGAGCCCAACCGTCATCCACCAAGTGTGGTGTTGACGACAACCATGCACACACACCCACAATATGCGATATTCCCGTGCATATGCAATATGATGCCTCATTACAACAATAACTAAATGTTCAATATGCTATGAATGACATATGAACCATTTCAACGCGTTTCACTTGTCTCATGGCAAATTATATCATAAGCATATAATTCCCATAATTTTTTTCACAATGCCAATATATCATTATGTGCATGTCAACATTTTATCTAGGAATAACACCCAAGCATGTTATCACATAATCAAGTAATAACACATTTAATTCTCAAGGCATAATGTAAACACATAACATGCTCACAATTCACATAACTCAAGATCAAATTAGGTAAATCTCACATACCCAATTCTAGAAATCACAACTAGCAATTTCTACTTATTTTTCATACCCATTTCACCAATTTTCATCACAATAGGTAAATGATATATAATTCTATCAACCTACCCATTTCAAAAAAACATCCTAGGCTTGGAATAAACATAAATAGGAGGGAACCCTACCTCTTGAAGCGTAAAACGACGTTGAGAAGCTTCAAGAACCCAATTCAAGCTAGAATCTTCACTTTCCCAAAATCCCGTCCTTGGAATCTCGCCCAAAACCGACCTCCTTGGTATGGTTTTGTAGCTCTTGGCGAGGAGAACGACTTTTGTTCTTGGCCCGAGTTGATTCGAGCACTCGATCTCCGTAGATCGTAGAGAGAAGGTGGAGAACTCAATCTCTTTCCCTCTCTTCTTTCTCACGTTGGAACCGACTGAAGAAATGGGGAGAAAATCAAATTTTCTCCCTTTTAAATACCTTTTAATTGCTTGGTCCACAATGCGCCACACGACCCTCATTTCCCGGGTCCGTTTTCGTCCCGAAACGATTAAATTTCGTTCCGGTTCAAGTTCAAATTATTTTTATTTTAACTTGCCTTTATTTATTTTCCAAACTTTGAAACTTTATTAAAAATTTCATTTTTGGGTTACCCGAGACCTGACTGCCTCGCAAAACGCGAAAAATTCGACCATCTCGGAATTCAACAAAATTTGACAGGGTAACTAGATTTCGCGAGACGAATCCAACGGTGAGGTCCGTTTCGTCATCCGAGCTCTAGAAAAATTCAGGTTTGTAACTCGTACCGTTGTGACAATTTACCGTTTTACCCTTTTTCACAAAAGTTCAAATATACCCGGGTTTTACATTCTTCCCGCCTTCAAGGAATTTCGTCCCCGAAATTCACACATACATGCACATACAAGGATATACCTCCATCCTCAAACAAGAAAGGATAATTGGCACGTATGCTGTCCTCACGCTCCCATGTTGCCTTCTCCACTCCTCGGTGCTGCCATAACACCTTCACTAGTCTCACGGTCTTGCCTCGCATAACCCACTCCCGGCTATCCATGACACGCACTGGTCCTTCCTCGAAGGTCTTATCCGCATCAACCATCAACTCACCCCAATCCACGACATACGTCGGATCTGGAGTATACTTCCGGAGTATAGAGACATGGAATACCGCGTGAACACCCGATAAATTTGGCGGTAACGCCAACCTGTAAGCCACAGTACCAACCCTCTCCAGTATTTCAAAAGGTCTGATATACCTCGGCGACAACTTTCCCCACTTACCGAACCTGACCACTCCTCTCTTAGGCATCACCTTCAAGAAGACATGATCTCCAACCTCAAACTCCAAAGGTCTCCTCCGTCTATCGGCGTAGCTCTTCTGTCGGCTCTGAGCAGTGAGAAGACGTTTCCGTATCAGGTCCACCTTCTCCGAGGTGTCTTTGACCAATTCCGGACCAGTAGAGGGTCTTTCTCCAACCTCCGTCCAATAAACCGGAGAACGGCAATACCTCCCATAAAGTGCCTCATAGGGTGCCATCTGTATGCTCGCTTGATAACTATTGTTGTAGGCGAATTCCACTAAGGATAAATGTTCTTCCTAGCTACCCTTGAGATCTAGGACGCATGCATGTAGCATGTCCTCTAATGTCTGGATGGTCCTCTCCGACTGACCGTCTGTCTGGGGATGAAAAGTTGTGCTCATTATCAATTGCGTCCCCAGGGCCCGTTGGAAACTCTCCCAAAAATGAGCTATGAACCTGCGATCCCGATCTGACACTATAGATACGGGACAATCTCCCGTATATACAACCTGCAGAATTTCTCCATTGTGAAAGTCATCCGCACCGCCAAAAAGTGTGCCGACTTTATAAGCCGGTCCACTATCACCCACACCGCGTTATATCCCCGCGAGGTCCGTGGCAAGTGGGTCACAAAATCCATCGTGACGTGCTCCCACTTCCACTCAGCCACCTCCAAGGGTTGGAACAACCCTTCTAGTCTCTGGTGCTCAGCCTTGACCTGTTGACACGTGAGACATCGACTAACAAAGTCGCCAATCTGTCTCTTCATCCCATTCCAATAATACTGGCGACGAAGATCATGATACATCTTCGTGCCGCCTAGATGCACAGCAAAACGGGAGCAATGGAACTCCCTGAGGATCTCCTCTCTCAGATCCGCCGACTGCGGAACCACAACCCCTCCCCTAAACCGAAGACTGCCATCTGAGTGAATGGCCCAGCCCTCGTCACCGGTACCCGTCCGCACTCGGTCCCTTGTGGATGATAACTCTGGGTCCTGTCCCTAGGATTCAATCACCCTGCTTAGTAGGGAAGGTGTAGCCACTAAGCTCTCTAGAACACCCTGAGTGTGACCCCGATAATGCAGCCCAAATTGTCCCACAAATTCGAGTATCCGTCACTCCCGGTAAGCCACACTAGCCAAGACTCCCCGTGACTTCCGGCTAAGTGCATCAGCCACCACATTTGTCTTACCAGGGTGGTAATGCAAAGTGAAGTCATAGTCCTCCAAATATTCAATCCACCTACGTTCCTCATGTTGAGGTCCCGCTGAGTGAAGATGTACTTCAGACTTTTGTGGTCCGAAAACACCTCAAATTGTTCACCATATAAATAGTGGTGCCAAGCCTTCAAGGAAAAGACAATGGTCGTCAACTCTATGTCATGTGTGGGGTAATTCTGTTCATGGTTCTTTAATTGTCGAGAACCATAAGCCACCACCCTCCCGGACTGCATCAAAACACAACCAAGTCCATCTATGGAGGCGTCACAGTACACTGTGTACATCTGTCCCCTCTCCGGGACTATCAAAATAGGTGTTGAAGTAAGCCTTCTCTTCAACTCCTAGAATGCCTTCTCACACGAATCATTCCACTCAAACTTGACCTCATTTCAGGTCAATCTCGTCATAGGTGCGGCTAGTCGGGAGAAGTCCTCGATGAACCTCCGGTAGTACCCTGCCAATCCCAAGAAACTACGTATCTCGAAGACTGACTTCAGCCTCTCCCAACTCATAACTGCCTCAACCTTCTCCGGGTCAACCAATACACCCGAAGTCGATAACACGTGTCCCAAGAATTTTACCTCCGTAAGCCAAAATTCACACTTGCTGAACTTGGCGTACAACTGATGGTCTCTCAAGGTCTGAAGAACAATCCTTAAGTGACCCTCATGCTCCTCCTCAGACTTGGAGTAGATTAGGATGTCGTCAACAAACACCACGACGAACTGATCTAAATAGGGTTAGAACACCCTATGCATGAGATCCATGAATGTCGCCGGGGCATTCGTCAATCCAAATGGCATTACAGTGAACTCGAAATGCCCATACTGCGTTCTGAACGCCATCTTAGGGATATCAACCTCCCTGATCCTCAACTGATGGTAGCCCGTGCGGAGATCTATCTTTGAGTAGACCCGCGCTCCCCTCAGCTGATCAAACAGATCATCGATCCTCGGCAAAGGGTACCTATTCTTAATGGTGACCCTATTCAACTGCCAATAGTCTATACACAACCGAAGGGTCTTGTTCTTCTTCTTGGCAAACAATACTGGAGCGCCCCACGGTGAAGTGCTCGGTCTAATAAAGTCCTTGTCCAATAATTCCTATAATTGGACCTTGAGTTATTGCAACTCAGCAGATGTCATTCTGTGCGGAGTCATAGAAATAGGAGAAGTACCGGGATGTAACTCAATACTGAAGTCCACATCCCTATGGGGAGGTAATCCAGGTAGTTCGTCCGAAAAAACATCCTCATATTCACAGACAACCCGAGGTAGACCCAACTCCTGTCTCACCTTGTCCTCCAAGGTAAGGCTTGCAAGTCAACTCATTAACTGCCCATGCTATCTAGAGTCGTACACGGCTTGGGGTAAGACATCGTGTTTTTCCCCTTGGAACTTAAAACAAACGTCGTCCGGTGTATAGGTAGTGACCCTCTTTCGATCACAATCTATGACGACTCGGTGTGCCGCCAACCAATCCATCCCTAGGATGACATCGAACTCCGACATGTCGATGACCCTAAGGTCCACGGTGAGTAGAACCCCCGAGATCTCTAACTCACAACCCCGACATATCTGGTTAACACACACCTTAGCTCCTAGGGGTGAATTCACATACAACGGCTCTTCCAAGGTATCAACCTCTAAGCCCAAATCCCTCACACATGATGCAGAAATGAATGAATGTGATGCACCAGAGTCAAATAACACCCTAGCCCATAAGCGAGAGAGTAGAAATGTATCCTGTATGACTAACTGATCAACTGGCTCAGCCTGAGGTGTGATGGCGTAGATAAGCCCCTGGGTCCCCGAAGTCCCGGCTTGCATGCCTTGTCCTCGGCCTTGACCCATGCCCTGGCCCATCTGGCCTGATTGCGGAGTCCCCGCTCGAAAAGTGGTAGGGGCTTGAGTAGTGCCCTGGAACTGATACTGGTTCCCTTGGCCCATGGTGGGGTAGGGAGGAACAAAGTGTGTCTGTGGCTGTCCCACTGATAACTGGGATTGAGATGTCCCATAACTCTGGGATCCCTGCCTCTGAGGACAATCCCGCTTCACGTGACCCGGCTGATGAAAATAAAAACAAGTCTTCTGGCCTGCCTGGTAGGTCATCCTAAAGTTTCTCCTGCCTTGGGAGGATTGCCTTGGCCTTGGCCTTGATGGCCGCGGCCCTGTCCCTGTGGAGTAAAAGTCATCTACTTCTTCCCCGAACTAGAAGAAGAGGATTGACCCTCCTTCTTTTTGTCCTTAGCACCCGCCTCCCGGATGCTTCGTGCGTCCTCAACCTCTCTCTCAATGGCCATAGCTGTCTCGACCATCGAGTCCAAGTCTTGCAGGCGGAGGCCCACAATCTTTTCCCGGATGGATAATTTCAAACCATCCTCAAACCTTCTTACCCTGGCCATGTTTGTGGCCACGTAATCATCGGCAAAGCGGGCTAATTCGGTGAACTTAGCCACATACTCCATCACCGCCATTGTCCCTTGCTTCAAGTCTAGGAATTCCCGTGCCTTTGCATGTCGAACGACCATTGGAAAGTATTTTCCCATGAAGAGCTCCTGAAACTCTCCCCATGTCATGGTCTTTAAGTTCTTTGAGGCCGTTACCTAATCCCACCACAACTGGGCTTCTCCCTCTAGCTAGAATGCAGCTAGTCTTATCTTAGTGGCATCTGAAGTGATTTCCATTGCCCCTAAGATTTATTGACTTGTCGGAAACAATGGTCGGCCACCATCGGATCCGCCTCTCCCTTAAAAACTGGATTTTTGTGGGCTTTAAACTGTTGGAGGTTACTCGTGCCTCCTTGGTTTGCATTGGCGCTAGCTTGTGCAACAGTAGCCGTCATCTTGCCCATGGTTTCCGTAAAAGCTTGTTGGTCGAAGGTCGGTGGTGGTTGATTATAGTTCCGCCCACCGCCTCGGCGTCCTCTTCTTCTACTTGCCATCTACACACATGTCAAGTAGCAATGGCACACTAACTTAGCATCCCGAGATAGGGATCAAAGTTGAAACGTTTAGAATTCTCTCATTGTCTCACTAGTAGAACGTGAGTCACCACTAGTAGACATCTACACTTTGAACTATCCCGTTCATTCACTTTCCCATTCCCAAGGTTATGTTCTCTAACCCTAGTGTGCTCATTTCTATACACATTTTACCATGCATATTATTAACATAACACATATCACATAACATGTAGCAATTTAGGCACATAACATGTAATACACAATGAATGCAATGGTCTAGACCCATGCCCCATCAAGCCCTAGGTAAATCGTATACCTATGCTCTGATACTAAGCTGTGACGCCCCTAATACCAGGGGTCCTTTATTAACCGTTGATAACCCATCAAACCGCGGAAATACCCGCGGATGCCAGTTAACTCGACACCACGGCACCAGATCCACCTTTACTTGGATTTTTAAAAAATATAAGGTTTATATGTTCTTGATTTATTGACCCATCTGAGGTCCAACATACCACCATTGGTACTCTATTATTGTCCATTTATAACATTGGAATGAAGGAATATATAGCCCAAAATCTTGGCAAAACAGTTTAAAATTTTCTAATTTTTGGAAAACGTACCGGTACGCTGTGCCCACTGGACCACTTCGCATCGGTACGCTGTACCTACTGGACCACACCGTACCGGTACGCTGCGCCCAGTTTTGCCTGTTTCGCCTGTTTTTCATTTCCAATCCATTCCAACACATACCATTTCCATCCAACACATGTATAATGAAGATTTTCATATTACACAAGGTCCATACTAACTCTATTACATACATTTACATGAATTCACATACCAAAACTAAGTTTTCGTAATAATTTTACAAAACTCAAAATAAAGCCATATTCCGGCTTCCTTCATCCACGGGGCTCGAATTAAGATTCATCCACCGGCGTATATCCCGCACCTGAAATTTTTTCCCCGTATAGGGTGAGTCACGCTCAATAGAGAATCTCCTAAAGAGGCTACTTCCCAACCTAGATGCATATGAAATGTTCACATGCCAAAAATCAACAACTCATAACATTCCAATTTAGAATATGCATTCCATGTTGGAATCTACCATGCCATGTCATGAAATGAGATGAGACTCACTCACGCACATCATCCCGAGCTCTTCCCAGCTCCTCAACACATGCAAGTGCCAATGTGTATGAATCCGTCATCTATGATCACATCAGATGACATTTACCAATCTAGGGTCTTTATAGGGGTAGATGTTCATGGACTCACACCAAAGGTCACCCAACCTACACGGAATTTACGGACTTCCACCGAAGGTTCTGCGTACACCTACACACTTCATGGGCCGAGCTAAAGGAGTGTGTATCTTAATCACCGAGTATTGCACCCGATGGATCTTCTAGCCCTTCTTGCTAACCCCAACCCTATTAACCATGCAAACTGTGAGACTCGGCCAGGTCTTCGACCAAGCTTACTCAAGCCCACCCGTCATCCACTAAGTGTGGTGTTGACGACAACCATGCACACACACCCACAATATGTGATGTTCTCGTGCATATGCAATATGATACCTCATTGCAACAATGACTAAATGTTCAATATGCTATGAATTACATATGAATCATTTCAACGCATTTCACTTGTCTCATGGCAAATTATATCATAAGCATATAATTCTCATATTTTTTTTCACAATGCCAATATATCATTATGTGCATGTCAACATTTTATCTAGGAACAACACCCAAGCATGTTATCACATAATCAAGTAATAACACATTTAATTCTCAAGGCATAATGTAAACACATAACATGCTCACAATTCACATAACTCAAGATCAAATTAGGTAAATCTCACATACCCAATTCTAGAAATCACAACTAGCAATTTCTACTAATTTTTCATACCTATTTCACCAATTTTAATCACAATAGGTAAATGATATATAATTCTATTAACCTACCCATTTCACAAAAACATCCTAGGCTTGGAATAAACCTAAATAGGAGGGAACCCTACCTCTTGAAGCGTAAAACGACATTGAGAAGCTTCAAGAACCCGATTCAAGCTAGAATCTTCACTTCCCCAAAATCTTGTCCTTGGAATCTCGCCCAAAATCGACCTCCTTGGTATGGTTTTGTAGCTCTTGGAGAGGAGAACGACTTTTGTTCTTGGCCCGAGTGGATTCGAGCACTCGATCTTTGTAGATCGTAGAGAGAAGGTGGAGAACTCAAGCTCTTTCCCTCTCTTCTTTCTCACGTTGGAACTGGCTGAAGAAAGGGGGAGAAAATCAGATTTTCTCCCCTTTAAATACCCTTTAATTGCTTGGTCCACAATGCGCCACACGGCCCTCCTTTCCCGGGTCCGTTTTCGTCCCGAATCGATTAAATTTCGCTCCGGTTCAAGTTCAAATTATTTTTATTTTAACTTGCCTTTATTTATTTTCCAAACTTTGAAACTTTATTAAAAATTTCATTTTTGGGTTACCCGAGACCCGACCGCCTCGCAAAACGCAAAAAATCTGATCATCTTGGAATTCAACAAAATTTGACAGGGTAACTAGATTTCGCGAGAAGAATCCAACGGTGAGGTCCATTTCGTCATCCGAGCTCTAAAAAAATTCAGGTTTGCAACCCGTACCGTAGTAGCAAATTATCGTTCTGCCCTTTTTCACAAAAGTTCAAATTTACCCGGGTTTTACACGACAAGTCAGTAATTAGGGCTAGAGTCTTCACCTGTTTGAAAATGTACAAAAATCCATCGGAAGAGAACTTGATGTTGAAATCCTTCATGAGTAAAGGAACCGAAGGGGTGCCGAGGTCTTTTTCTTAAAGAAGACAATGAGACCCACGAAGACACCCCAGAAGTTGGGAGAAATCTGAGCCAGAAAAATATTGAAATGTTGAAGAACGAATTTGATAAAGGGGTTTACAGGGAACCTAATACCGTTCTCCAAAGAGGCAACAAAGAAACAGGTCTTCTCACGCACCTCAGAGTCGTACCTAATGTCTATAGAAGGACAACAATAGTGCATGCCCCTAGGAAAATCGAACCTCACAGAGAGGACACTCATAAAGGGAGGTATGACCTCGCTATGACCTACCAGGTCTAAAGCACGCCCCCAGTGCTGTCAGAAGGCCCAACCATGCCTTTTTAAGCCTTCCCTTTTCGGGATCTCTTAGAGCTCGAGGTAGACCTTGGCGTCAATAGAGTCGACTCCTGGGAATTGTCTATCTCGTCACCCATATCTCACAGGTCATCCTCCTGTAGCTCGGGAGACCCGTTTCCCATGGCAAGGGACACAGATGATGCAGTAGCTTACGAAGAAGCAGACATATGGGGATAAGGGATATAAAGGTTAAAGGAAGTATAAAGAGAAGGGACGTTTAAAAAACTATCCTTCAGGGCTCGGGGATCAAGGCTCCAGCGGCCAAAGAGAAAAATCCTAGCGGTGGAAAAAGGATCTAAGAAGAGTGGGAGAAGAGATAAGGAATGACCTCGACTCTTAAAGTAGCAGAAACGAAAAACCCAAAAGCGAAGCAACCACCTCGAATCCGAGGGATTCAGAATGAATAAGAAACTCGAAAAGAAGAAAGGGAACAATGAGATGGAGGACGTACCTAATCAAAAGCGATCAACGATTGAAGACTCGAAGTAAGCCTGAAGGTGAAAACAAGCAAGCAATACATGTGCTTCAAAATAAATTTAGGCATGATTCAGTGAAACCCTAAGCTTCCAGGAAGTTAAGAAAAGCGAAATCTCAGGGAAGACTAAGAGAGAGAACAGAAGAAAAGAGGCAAATCGAATTTGGAAGGATAAGGGAGGCGGTTCTCGCCTGCAAGTTCCTTTAATGCTAGTGTACCAGCAGCCACATAGAGCCAGAGGGTAAAAGGCGTGCGCGACAAACGAGGCAAAAATAACTCTTTGCACGATTACAACGCTACAAAAATTTAGGAATATCCAATCATGCGAGTTTCGAGGGCAACCCAGGCTAGCTTCGTTCACCTAGCCCAGAGGTCAGCCCCAACTCAGATTACCCACCTAGCCCAGAAGATCAGCCTTAGCTCAAATTACTCACCTAAATGAGGGTTGGGGGGCAACTGATGATATCCAAAACATACAAGGACGAGCTCGGATGGCCAGCTCGGACCTCCTTAGCTTGGTATCTCAATCCACTCTTGGTGACCAAGAAGCTTGAGGTCGGTACCCCTCCTCCATTAGCAATACCCCTGCCAATGATAGTTGTCCTCCACCAAAGCGCCATGCGAGTCGTAACCGTCATAATTCTAGGCACAAGATTCATAACTGCCTTAACACCCACCACAGTTGTTGCATAATAAAAGCAACAGTTACGAGAAAGAGGCAAGGATCTCGCCACAAATTAGGCAAGGCCCAGAATCGACTACAAATAAGAGATAAAGCCCTCAATAGAGGGGACAAGCAATTGTAACCTAATTGAATACTCTGTGTAAATCCCCCTTATCAATATATTCCCCGGGAGCAAGAGACTCCCTTGATAGTGGATTAGCGAGCTCCCGAGCTGGTGAACCACTATAAATCCTTTATGTGTTAATCCTATTCCCCTGATCCAATCCTCAAAGAGCCTAGAAGCTCAGGCTGAATTACTCAGTGTCCATCGAATCCATAGTTCTGCTCCGTCGTGCTATAAACATCATCAAAAGCGAAGGTGAGTGGTAATGCATCTGAGTCAATTGCAAAAAGTTTGGGAGACATCTCGAAGGTATTTGGTGAATATGTTCATGAAAGTCATAAGCAGCTAGATATGATAGCACATCGAGTTGGCTATATGCATGATGTTGTTAATGCATATAGGAGAGTGAATACGGAACTTGAGAATATAATCGGTATATCAATGGTTAATCGATATGCTGCACTTTTTAAGATTTTTTCTAACCCAATAAATTTGGACATCTTCAGTTTGCCCAATTATGAGCACTCTGCATGGGTTGGTGGACTATTGTGGCACACACCACAACATTACCAAAAATTTTCAAAAATTTTAATCAATGTGTGGTAGGAAATACATTTTGTTAATATGTTGGTATTTTTTGGACTACATGGTAATCAAATGTGGTGGATATACCAGTGAATGGTGTAGGTGTTTCGAAGCTTAACATCATGAAGTAGGATATTTTGGGTAAGCTTAACAGTTGTAAATGTTGTTGGTGCTTATGCTTACTATTTTGGGTAGCATATGACATGAATTGGTCATGCCTGACTCCTTTTTTGATGTAAGTAAGATGCGACTTAGTTAGCTATATTATGTCATGTAATATATGGGTTAATTTACGACGTACATGATGTTTGGTTTTCTTAAATACATATTATTTACGACACTTTTGATAATTGTAGGTTATACAATATGGAATTGTATAATGCTATTTTTGAATGGTTCATTATTTCATTCCAGTGCTTTAATGGACATTGAATATTAGTAACTAAATGAATTTTGTCAAATTAGCTATGAACAGGAAGCAACGTTGGTACATTATATTCATTGGTAGACAGGTTAGTACTTACGAGTCATGAGTAGAATGTCATGCGCATGTCAATAGGTATCCGGGTTCACTGTACAAATCTTATGATTCGTATAGTGAGGTAGAAATTGTTTTTACCACGCACGCTGCGAGGCAGGAAGTAGATGTAGCGATGGTTTTCCATGCGACTGCATCTTTGGAGAATATAATTCAAGATGGTGGTAGGAACATTAACAAAGCACCTGTTCTTCCAATAGGTGGAAACGCCTACAAACTTGATCTCATTTGGTGCCTAATAAGTGTAGTCATGCTTATTTTGGGTATCGTGCTCACCCATATTGTTTACTCTATTATGGGGAGAATTGGCTGGCTTTATGTTGTTAAAATAAAACCCCACAAATCTTATGAAAACATTAGAATGTGTTTCTCGCATGTAATGAATGTGGTATTTTTAGTTTGACTAAATTCTTATATTATGTATTTTCCATGGTGTATCATGTATGTTGTCGTTATCAGTACATATAACTTTTATATATATACTTAGAATTGGTAGAAAATGTATGACTGTTATTGGTGTCATGATACTATTACGTGTAAATGATACAAATTATAGCCTAATTAATAGGTAAATGGTATGCTTGTAGTTGTGCTCATTGACATACTACTTGACTACAAAATTAGAGGGAAATTACCACCTTTGGGGCGTTACACACACAAAATGGTTGACAATATGCTGCACTTACTGAAACGACGCATGCAAAGTTTTAGCTTGTCTTTTACTGAGCTACTACAAATCACTAATTTTTTTTTTTTTTTTGAGAGACAGTACTATACTATTTCTGCCATGCTTGATTGTGACTTTTTTGCATGGGACCCTTTGAAGAAAAGCATTGTCGAAGGACCCTTAGATAAAGCACATGATTTCTTGGAAGTAAGTGATATTAATTGCTTGTAGCTTCCTTAGGTACATTAAAATTCTGAACCTTCTAGTTGTTATCCACTACATTAACACATGCTTGTACATTACACATGTAGGAAGATGCGTTTGTTGTAAATCATTGTCTAGTTTCGTGCCCAAACTTTCAATATTTTGGGGTTATTTTCAAAAGAGATGGAGGAAATTTAAGTAATTAGGACAAAAAAAGTGTGGGTTCGTCCCCATCGGTTAATTCTGCCAGGCTAGTGGATGTTATAGTCATCGATGTTTGACTTCTTCCAAGATCGCTATGAACACATTTTGTCAGTTACTATGAATATTTGTATGTATTAGTATATATGTGTATCGAACTAGGTAATTGACATGAGCCATTTTGTTGTTCTGCCACACATAATAGCGTGTGTGCATGTAGCTTCAACTTAATTACCATATACAGTTGCCTTCATTTTGTATTTATAGTTCAAGGCAACAGTTAATATGACCATATGTGTTACCTATAAGTTTGAAGGGCTTTCTCTAATAGGGGCTCGCTTCTTCAAGCTCCGCCCAACCTATACAAGACCTTATTTTTGTATAAGGCAACGCGTGTTAATGAATTATGTTTATTTAATTTCAGATCTTGCATTCATTTGTTGTTTTATTATTTCAATTCATTTTAGTACAATATTTTGATCTACTATGTTTGTGGTCGCCTTTGTCAAATTTGAAAACAATGGAACCGAATAAACTTCGGTCTTTGCTCTTTTGTCACACATATGAACATTACAATGAAATATTAAGGTGGAGCACAAAAATTTCAAAGCCAAGTTTGAGATTGGTTTGGATAGGATTGAAGGCAAAAATGATAAATTAATGTGAAAGTTAAGATATTTGACCAAAAATACAATGGTTTGTCCATGGGCCCCACAATATCATAAATTACTTTCCAAACCAAGTATTGGATAAAATTATTTATTTTTATCCAATAATTTATCCGGGTTATTGGGATTTCATTGGATAGGTTTGGATTTAGAATCCAAACCAGTCCAATCCACCAAAGCTTTTCCAAACACCCCCTCAATATATTCAATTCTAAATTATCGTAATAGATTCGTGGGATATCTATTTAATTAAATTGTATCATTATCATTTTTTCAATGGTTACAATTTTTTTTTTCAATATAGAAAATGGTCGACTAATGTTATTCTTAAATAAACCAAAATACTAAAACAAGTTTTTCAACACTATCTTTAAAATAGTAATCCATGAAAATTGAAATTCAAAATGATCCACGTATATACCAACTACTATACTTAAAAGCTAAGATGGAGATTTATCATAAAAGATTTAATACCTGTTGGAGTAAAAAATGTGTTCAACTATTCTAAAAGTTGTTGAGACTGATCTTGGCCTGAATACACCTTTTCTCGAGTTCTGGGTGAGGTTTCCAGTAGTTGTAATACTTAAAAAGAAAGTCAAAGACCGGAGGGGTGCTCCGGGGTTGACCCTCCGATGCTTAAGTCAATATCAAGGAATTTTAAGGTGCAATAATTTAACTGGGCTTAATGTGCTTACCTGGGTCTTACCCCGGAAGTCCTTTTTTATAGTATTTTGATAGGTGTCACAGGGAGAGTGGACTCGAGGCTCTCCTAGTGGTTTGATTTTGCCTAATCTCCTTTCGGTTGAGGAGTCTTAGCTTTTATGGACTTTATCCCTTGTTGGGATAACTATCCAGAGTCCTAGCTGTATTTGGAGTCTATTTGATCACGCTAATAAGGCTTGTTGAGGGTGTGGTCTTATCCTTATCCTTTGACTGTCTTATCTTCCTCCTAATATTTAAACAAATCCACCATTTGAGTGGGTCTTTGGCGGATAAGGTTCCTAAAAATTCGAAATAAGTTTTCTCATCCTTCTAGTTTTCACCGGGCTGGGTATTATCTGAGCTCATTACTCCTCCAACTTTCCTTTCTTGCTAATAGGTCAGCCAATTGGTTACATTTCTAAAGGTAGTGCCAACTAGGACATTTCCCTTAGTTGAGATTAAATTATCCCCATCAATAACTATTTCTAGTTTTTTTTTTACAATTCTTTTGCAAATCATGTAAAATTACTTTTTTTTTCCTTAGCGCAAAAGCACTTTATCCAGTGATTATGATGACAAAATAAACCATTTTGCATTGGCAAATTTCATACATTCGTATCTCAAACCCATTTTACATTTATTTTGATTTGATCATTATTTTTTCTTTTGTACTTGAAGGTACATAAAACGACTGCGCATGATTGAGCTAGTTAATGAGGTCATGTGCCCTGAAGCACGTGACCAAGAGCACGTGCGAGAAGCACATGTGGAACCACAGTTTCCATCACAATCAAACCGAGCAAATGACTAGTGCTCGACTTAATTGGCCAAACTGTCAATATAACCAATTCAATAGCACAATCGAGTACAATGCACAAAAAACCTTTTATATAGAGATCCTTCAGCAAGCAAGAAAGCTAGGCGAGGCTGAATTGTCAATCACGTTGCCTAAATCATAGGAGGACATTCAATATATCCTGATAAATAGACAAATGAGGAAGAAGTTTAGGAGAGATCCTAGCTTTTAAAAAGATCTGACTGAACGTTAGGTGTGCCACCTAATGTGACCAAAAGCTAAAGTCATGATAAAAACATTGTCATACTACATTATAAAGACCGGGTTCTACTTTAGTCAAATGTACACGCTGGAATCCCTATAAACTTCTTTGCTCTTTTTCAAAATAATTATTGACTTAGGCATCGGAGTGCTTCCAACCAGTCTACCCCGTCTCTATAAAGCATTTTAATCCTTGTTGGAGAGAATTTTTCCTCTTACTGTACTAATTATGAACAAGAAGATAGGAATATTTTGACACAGGTCATGTGCTCCATTGGTGGTTCAGGTGAAAACCGTCCAAGCCCATTTACAAATGGGGCAATCAACAGGTGGCCGACAATTGGAATCACTAAAAAGATAATGGGTGAGGCTATTCTTACCCCTTAAATCTCTTTTTCCACCCCATTTAGTCATCTTACTTCAAACTACTAAGTTCACCCCATTTATACTCACCCCATTAGTTATTAAGTTCAAACTCCAAAATAGCCCCACTCAAAGATAATAAGTATCTTCGACTAATCTTTTCCTCAACACGGTTAAAAGCATATCATTTACGACAGGATTAGAGAACATGAGATATAAATTCCTTATGGTCTGGTCCTAAAAAAGTTGTCTAATTTCAAACTCCAAAATGTTGTGGGTTTACAGTTTATCTTTATCTTCATTGGGATGCATGTGCAGCCATTGATTATAACTAACAAAAGAATATCAAATAATAAAACAAAAATATTTTACATGGGCCGTGTGTCGTTGATGATACCGAAAACTAATTTTAATTTGGGAGAATCGCAAAGAAGTATAGAGGAAGCCCTAACTTGCAACATAATAAAATATAGGGATGTGTATTGGCGACGAATGAAAAAAAAAAAAAAAAAAAGGGGATATTTATAATATAAAATATAGCAGACTTCAATAAATCTATCTGACGGTCTCAAATAAACTCATTCAACTGCCACCAACATCTCTCTCAAAGTCATTCATAGTGCATCAATCTTTCAGACACGAATTACCCTTACTATAACTAGAAAGTAGAAACATTTAGATATCTAACAACAGGGGCTTCCACTCAAAATTTTATAATAGCACTGGCACCCATTGAAAATAATTGTTCACTACTGATATTAACCAAAAAAAAATGAGCAATTGAGAGTGCATAATATTTTTCACCCTCAACTTGGAGGTAAATTAGCACAACTATTCTCTCCCCCCCCCCCCCCCCCCCACTCTCTCTCTCTCTTCTTTTCTTTTTCTGCCCATATGTATATATTTTCTAAGTCCTAAACAAGTTCCTAAAGACACTATTTGAAAACACTAATTCCATTACTTTTAGTTAAATTTATTTTGTATTTATTAGTTTTCCATAGGTCCATATGTCACTATTATTACATTACAACAAATCTATTGTAAAAGGATAATAATTTCACACATAACTAACTATATATTAAAGGTAAAAGAACAAAATGGCATGGGCAATCCTCCTGTTTTTGGTAAGAATTACTCTCCTAACCTCCTATTAGTGAGAGAGAACAGGTGACATGACTATATTTAGTTGGTTATCTGTATATTATATTCCTTTCAACTATTGTGTGTAGCAAGCTATGTTACCATCCTGGTTTTAAGTGGAACCATTAGTATTATTGAAACCATTGGGCATGTACCTATAATAGTGGGATACTTTAGGAGTGTCAACAATATTATTCCCTTATTATTGGAAAAAGAAGAGTAAATTACATTTAAAGCCTCTAAACTATATTTCTTGTTTATATTGTCCCATAAACTATTCAATTTTTCACATTTTACATTAAAATTATTTGTTTGAATTTCACAATACTTTTATGTTTGACTTTTTGTTCAATTTTTCATAGCAAATTAGCACAACGATGAAATTCTGCCTAATTGAGGATTAAAAGATAACATCTTCTACCATTTTTGGATTCTATATTTGCTTTGATTGGTCTTAAAAAATTGGAGAAAAATTAGTCATTGTGACAATGTGAAACTCGAACACATAATAAAGATGCAATGTGAGAAATTGGATAGTTTATGAGGTAATAATAATATTAAATGAGGTGCATAGTTTAAAGGCTGAAAATATAATTTGCCCAAAGTAATGGTATATTATAGGGCTAATCTCACTTTGCCCTCCAAAAAAAATGCTTTCATTTTTAATTTGTACCCTCAAATTTTAAAAATTTTAATTTACACCTTTAATGTTATGAATTGGTAGCAATATGAACCTGACTTAGGCTACCGTTCAGTTTTTCGTCATATATTAAAGCACGTGAGGTGCAAGTACTTCGGACATGAGGATCAGACATGTCCATTACTGCAAATCTTCGCCAAAGATCAATTTGACACCGTGTTATGTATCGAAAATAGGAGTTCATTAATTAGATAGAGACTAACTCTATCATGTACAACTCCCCTGAGACGTCCATAGTTTGTGAATTCATACATAAATCCATACTTGAAGCACTTGCAACTTACATAATTCAATTTATGATAAAAATTGAACGGTAGTCTAAGTCAGACCCACATTACTACCAACTCATAATTTTAAGGGTATAAATTGAGATTTTTAATATTTAAAAATATAAATTGAGATTTTTAATATTTAAAAATATAAATTAAGAATCAAAATATTTTTAGGGGTGCAAAGTGAGATTAGGTATATATTATATCCCCTTAAAACCCCACTATACCAATGCCACCGAACCTTCTGCATTGTTTTATATAGTGAGAGAAAGCCTTGGGCCATCAACTTCTCTCTCTATACTTTCTCTCTCTCTTCGACCTCCTCAAACCCTTTGCGTAAACTCTGCAATCAAACCTTCTCATTCAATGGCGAACAGCAATTTACCTCGAAGAATTATCAAGGTACGGCCCTCGATCTTCGTCTTCAACTCTCGATCCCCTTTTCAATTCGTTCGATTTCTGTGTAATTTGTCAAAGCTTTCGATTTCAGAGTTATTTCTACGCGATCGCTTTCTCTGTTTTTCGCTTAGGACTTTGGACTTGATTGAGTTGTTTTTTAGATGGTTTTGAGGGCTTTGTTTTTGTGATCTAACAGGAAACTCAACGTCTTCTCAGCGAACCAGGTAAAACTCCCTCTCTCTCTACCTTCACCGGTCTGTTGCAAGTTTGAGCTTCGGAAAATTGTCATTAAGTATTGTTTTTCTATATGGAGAATTGTTCTTTCTTGTCTGCTGTATCGTGAGCGTTTTTGGTGTCAATAGTCTATTCTGTGTTGGCAATCTTCTCCCTCTCTCTCTCTCTCTCTCTCTCTCTCTCTGGGCGTGTTTATATCATATGCACGTATATGCAGTGAAAGTGGTGATCAATGAGTTTTGAGATACTCCTCTTTTTGTGTACAACATAATTGGAAAGCTGTTTGTAATTGATGGACATTATATTTTAACTTCCTTTTTTATTTTTGTTTTTGTATTTAGGCTGGATATCTTATCCACCATTTTGTTTTTTTTTACAACTTTCAATGAAATGAAAGTCTTTGTTTCTTACCCAAACAAAAAATCCGTGTTAATTATGTATTTGTGCATTTGCTTTTGTTTGTTATTTCTCTGTGAGTTTGGGGGGAGAGTTCTAGTAGAATTGTGTTGTTCTGGATTGTTGATTTGATGTGCAACTCCCGATTTTCTTTGCTGGAACTTTGTTTCTTGGTTTGAGATTTATCTTGTTTTGTATTGTCTTTGTTCTGTCTGCGCAGCACCGGGAATAAGTGCATCACCATCGGAAGACAATATGCGTTATTTTAATGTCATGATTCTTGGGCCAACACAGTCTCCTTATGAAGGTAACTAGTTCAGCAATGTTTTCTCTTAGCCTAATATATTTATGAGAAGTTTCATGATTGTTTTCAATGTGGTGAAAATGAGTAATTAGCCTTGTGGTTGCCTTGGGTTTGAGCCTTACATCCTGATTGGAATTTTCTCAGAGTCAAATAATTGAAAAGATTCAACTATGTATGTCATTTTAGTTGTTGAGTGTTCAGTAATAAAGAACTAACCGTGGGCATGCTTGTTAGTGTTGTATTAGTTTATCTTTGCGGATGTTCTTGTTTCCTTGATGATGAAGAGTGAAAAATTGTTTAATTTTCAAATTTCAATATGTTCCTGGGTAACTGATCTGACAAAAAAGGGTTAGGAATTTGATGGAAGCATTATAGTTGATTCTTTACAGGCCTTTTGTGGTTAGAAAAAGAGTCTCTGTTTGGAATTCTATTTCTAACCTCCTAAAACATCTTGTTCTCTCAATTTCTGTCTTGAGTGTCAGAATATATATACTCAAGCATCTGTTACACTGGTGATAGAATATCTTCATCTTGAATGCAAGACAGTTTTTAGGATGGGTTTTAGTTTCATCTATTATTGTATGCTTCTCTGTGTGTTCAATTAGTTTAACATCATCATTTCTCCTGTTCTCCATTGCTGTGTAGGTGGTGTTTTCAAGCTGGAATTATTTTTGCCCGAAGAATACCCGATGGCTGCTCCCAAGGTTTTTCAATTTTTCTAAATGATGTAGCTCTTTTACCCATTACCTGTTAAAAGTTTTATATTGATGGAATTGATGAGCCCTTTGGAAAGGTTTTTCAAGAAAGTTTTATATTAAATGATATAGCCCTTTTAGACATTATCTGCTCCCAATCTGGAATTGATGCATTATTTTCAGGGCATTAGGGAACTTAGGTATATGTCTAAAATACTTTATTCTGCTTTATTTGTTGCATGACCCGGGTTTTCTGTCCATTTGTCATTTCTGCACTTATGCTTATTTTGCCTAGTTTATTTACTTACATCAGGTTAGGTCAAATGAAAGGATCTTTCCTATTATTTAGATTTTCAGAAGTAAACTTTCAACTTTCTGCACCCTTTTGCAAAATTATGGCCTTCTTTCTGCTATTTTTCTGTAGTTTTGGCCACATTTTTTTTTTGTTAACTTGGTGCTTTCATTGTTTTCAATATGTTGCTTGTGCCATTGACCACATCTGCACATTTTACCTATGATCGCTCATATTGCCATCAATTGATTCTAGGTCTAGTTCGTAAATCATTTGTGTGATTATAACTTATCCTCTTTTTTAAATTTTCTATCTGAACATTCCTGCTCGATTATGTATGTGTGGATTTGTTTCTTTATTTTTAGACATTCTTTTCTTATAGTTCACTTTAATTGTGATCTCTCAAAAAAATTTAAGCTTCCTTTTAGTCTGAGGACAAATTTTCTCATTGGTCTAACTCTTGCTTTTGTGGAATTCTAAATCCTTTGCACCATGTTGGTTCTTCTTCGGTTTTACTTTCTCATTGATTTGCAAAAAAAAAAAGTCATCCTTTTTTCGTATCTTTAGGTTTTATATATCAAGAAGCATCTGATTGAAAGGCATTTCTCATGTTTATTTATTTTTGATAGGAAATACAATTTTATTAAAAGTAAAAAGATATCATACAATTGAAGCCCATGGATGGACAAGTCATCCATCCAAGATACAATCCATCAAAAGCATTACATAGAAGAAAAACATAAGATAGCAAACAATCAATGACAAGCCGCCTTCCAATTCTCCAAAATTCCAGAAAGAGGGATGTTTGCAAACTTCTTTGAAACCAAGTCCAAAAAGTTGCTAAAAAGTGCATGCAATTTCAAAGCCCATCAAACACTTCATACCTGTCCTCAAATATTCTTGAATTCTCTCCAACCAAATCACCCCAATAATTTAAAGAAAAGCACATTCCCAAAGAGTGTCTCATTGACTTTTCCTTCCAAATCTTTTATAATCCACACAAAACATTGTTGAAATTGAATTTGGAACCACCCAAGAAGGCCCCGCCATGTCAAACAACTTATTTCATAAAGCCAATGCAAAAATAAATGGTTCACATTCTCACAATCTTTCTTGCACATAACACAATGGAGGGTTGAGACAAGTCTGAGGTCTTCTTTTTTTAAGCAAGCTATTAGTATTAATCATCCCGTGAGCAATGACTCATGCACAAACTTACACTTTTAAAGGCACTTTAGCCTTCCAAATCTTCAAAGATGGACAAAAAATTGGGAGATTGATATCATCAACCAAAGAATCAAAGTAAGATTTGCAAGAGAAAGAGCTCGTTGAATTAATGACCCAACTTCTTTTGTCAATTAAATCTTGATGTAAATTTACATTACCAAGCAAATAGAGAAATGAGAGCAATTCTGATATTTCCCTGTCATTAAAATTCCTATGAAAAACAAAGTCCCATAATTTCGGATTAGAAAAAGACCTGACCATTGATGCAATATAGACATGATGAAAACGTGAAAGGCTATAAAACCGCGAAAATAAACAAAATAAAGATGACTCCCTAGTCCACAAATCTTTCCAAAATTATACTCTCTCCTCATTTTTCACTACAAATCTAACCCTTTGAGACAAGGAAGGTAATCCTTGGGAAATGAATTTTCATAGATTTCGGAAACTACCTCTTTAAACACCATTAGCATCCCATTTATTGGCCTAGAACCCATACTTGCTTCTAATAACCACATGCCACAATGAATTTTGTTCCAGCGGGAAGCTCCAAAGCCATTTTTCAACAAGAGCTTTATTTCTAGCTTTCAAATTACCCATCGCAAATCCAATCTTAACTCTAGGTCTCAACACAACATCCATTTAAGCAAGTGATCTCTTCTACCTTCGTCACTAACTTCCCACAAAAAATTTCTCATCAGCCCTTTAATCTTCCTCTCCATCACCCTAGGCATCTTAAAAAGAGACAAAATATAAACAGGAATCCTAGCTAAAATAGACTAAACCAAAATAAGTCTCCCCCCTCTACACATAACGGCTTTGTTCCAACCATCTAGTCTTTTACCTATTTTTTCAACAACCGGATCACAAAACCCCAAAGATGGAGGGTTAACACATAAAGGAAGCCCCAAGTACTTCAAAGGCGACAAAACCCCAAAACCCTAGCCAATCTAGCAATCCTATCTTGACAAGCATTAATTCCCACATCAAACTTTTATCCATATTAACCTTAAGTCCCGACACCACCCCAAAAACATCCACAATTTCCTTAAGATTTAAAAACTTTTCTTCATCCCCGGAGGAAAAGAACATTGTATCATTGGCAAATTGTAAGTGAGACACTACCACCCTATCTCTTCCCACAACAAAACCTTCTACCATATTACATCTCTCCGCCCTCATGATTAACCTACTCAATCCATCCACCACTAAAGTGAACAAAAAAGGAGACAATGGATCCCCTTGTCTCAATCTAATCAACCTCTGGACTTGCCATCAAGAATAAATGAAAAATTCATAGACTGAAGGCATCCACTGATCCATGTCCTCCAAAACTAAATCTTAAAAATTTCAATCCACATGATCATAAGTTTTCTCAAAGTCAATCTTCAAAACAATTCCCTCCTTTCCTGTAGCTCTATACTCTTCAACCACCTCATTAGCCCCCAAAGCAACATCCAAAATCTGTCTCTTACTAACAAAAGCCCCCTAAAATTCTAAAATAGTATAACTTAAACTTTCCCTTACAGATAAAACTTTTGAAATAATCTTATAGAGACTTGTAACAAGGCTAATGGGCCTAAAATCCTTAATTTTAAGTGATTTTTCTTTTTTTGGAATGAGACAAATGAAATTGCATTAGTAATATCATTAATCACTCCACCATTTCTCATGTTTATCTGATATCAAGTTTGCTTCCACCTTGTATTTTGTCAAATCTTCACATGCTCAAAGTTGTTGGACCATTGCTAACAAATAATTTAGTGAGGGTTATGTTAAGAACATGCCTTGAATCAGAAAAATGTGAGATGATGATGTTCTTCCTTGTTGTGTAAGTAAGAGCTGCTCTCCATACTAGTATTTGAGGGAATAGCTATCACTTTTGGTAGGTTTGTACCAAGTTGGCATTAGTTACTCCTGTGGAACTCATTGGTTAACTTTCCCAGTAAATGTTTTGTTGGCCTAAATGGGGATGTTTGTTGAGGATTGAATCATGATACATGTTTTCAGCCATATCGGTGGATTGACATTGACTTGTTTGCTTTAAGGTATTTCTATTTGCAGTGCATTTGACCAATGTACTCATCCTTTGTATGTTGTTTTGTTACAGGTTCGTTTCCTCACCAAAATATATCATCCAAACATCGATAAGGTTGGCTCTCCCTGGTCTGATTCTTCTCTTTCTAGGATTAATCCTTGGCATTCTTTGTTTCTAATAAAATGGGTAATTGAATGCAGCTTGGAAGGATATGCCTTGATATTCTTAAAGATAAATGGAGTCCTGCCCTTCAAATACGAACAGTCCTCTTGAGGTAAAGTGATTTATGATCTTATGAAAGTAAAAACAGTGTGTCCTTGTTCTGTACCTGATGTTTCTCCAAAGTAGATAGTGACAAGAAGTGAACTACCGACTGATAAATGGAAACAAATTAATTATTTATGAAGAAAAAGAGAGGTTGCCATTCAGATACCTGGATATGGCCTTTTTTTGCTGATAATATTTGAACTCTAATAAGATTTCTTTCTTTAATTGTTTATGTTCTAGCATTCAAGCTCTTTTGAGTGCCCCGAACCCAGATGATCCACTCTCCGAAAACATTGCAAAACATTGGAAAACAAATGAAGCTGAAGCTGTGGAAACAGGTAGCTTGATGTTTTTTTATGTTACGGGAACATTTAGTGTCACGAGTGTCCCACTGGCTTCTGTTTCTTTGATCCTGCAGCGAAGGAATGGACCCGTCTATACGCTAGTGGTGCGTGATAAAGATGTGGAAAACCATTTTCGCCCCCAAATAACAAAAGGTGCAATGTGTTCTATTGACTGTTGAATTTAAATGGATATTTGGAAGAAGGCATGTTTGTACAATAGGAATCCAGTGTTCTTAATGCTTCCGATAACTGCTGATAATTATTCCCTCTTCATGAAACATGTCTTTGGAATTGTATAATGAGTTAAGACACCTCTGTTATCCTGTCTTTTGATCTAGAAATATGTGAATTGCTGTTACATCCCTATAGATGGGGGTGGGAATGAATAGCTTTTTGGGTCTGACAATGAGTTTGTGGTTGAAGTCGGGAAATTGTTGAGAAAGTATTGATAATGTTCTCCCGTTCTCTAAGTCTTGAAATTAAATGCAATCATGTTTGGTTTCCTATTCGACCATTGGGTACTGTTGGATACTGTCATAGGGTGTTTGGTGATCAATTTTGAAGTAGCAGAACTAGTGCAGAGGAGGGAACCACTGTTCATGGAGATTTTTTTGGGCGACATTTGGCTGGTCTTTTTTCTGTTTTTGTTGTTCTTAACGACATTACATAGCTCAGAAAACTTGAATAACACCATGAAACCAAATAGAGTCAAATCCACCTAAGTACTAAATATCTGGAGCAATAGACCAACAGCGAATGAATAAATTCATCATAAACCCTCTTAACCAGCTTTTCTTTGAACTCCTACATACTCATCGTCAACAAAAGGTTCTGGTATACGTTACATATGCTTCAGCTTGTAGTAGTGTACAGGCATGGCCTCCCCGAGTTGACGTCGCAGTTATCATAGCTCTTTTGGTAGGTAATGATCAATTTGTGGCTTTGGAGCGGGGTCACAGCGTGTGTATGCCGGTCCTCTAAGAAACAAACAGCGACATCAGTGCCGGTTCTCCGGTATTGGCCTTTCTTTCTTGAAGAGACCTCGGCGTCTCTTTGAGAAAATCACCATTCTTTCTAGTTCTATCTCTCTCAGACACACACACACACACACACATTGAGATGTGGAGAAATTACAGAGGCACACTGAAAAGAATCGACATCGCCCTGAACCTCCAAATTCCTAAATAGGAATGGGGCATTCGTACAGTGGGCCACAAAAGGCCAAGATTGATTGGGCCAACTATGTCTGGACCAAAGATAAACAGACCAACTCAAGTAGGAACGGCCTACATCGGTTAGATATGGGACACGAAAACATCTACATTTAGCAAAGCAAGTTCGGGGTTGGCGTAGGAGCTGAGTGAAGCGGGGTAATGCAAGTGCATGGTAAGCATTGTATTTCCGGCTTTTATCTTAGTCGAGCTAATGGCGAGATCAAATTTTTGTCCGAGATTCAAGAGGAAGGAGAGGAAGCCCCCAACCCATATGCTAGACTATATGAAGTTGAATTGGTTAGAGCTTGATAGACTCGACTGTCCTTACACCCTTTAGCAACAGCACATTATGTAACAGACAATTATTGCAACGAACAGTCAAACTATTATGACAATCACAGACGAATAAACCCCGAAGGAGGAGTACAATAGAACTCCCACTAAGGGCGACATGAGAAATCTCTAATAATTGATCACTCGATCTCTTAGTTGAAAGAATCTTAATAGAATCAATGGTGACGGGCCAATAATTACATTCTTACAAGATAATAAATAAGAAACATATTAAAATAGTAATGTTTAGACCAATTTAATGACCTGCTGTTGTAAGGTTGGCAACAGACCTTCATTCACCAAGTAGCTGCTGATCACAGACATGCACTAAAAACAGTTCTCACGCCAAAAAACATTGCTAAAAACAGCATCATGCGATATACTCAACACACAATACTTTGGTTTCTACGATCCATTTTGTCCCATTTCTTAGTGGCATCACACATATAAATAGAAAGCTCACCAAGCCACTAATTCACATCTCAACGTACCCAAAACCTTTTAAGTTCATTTCTCAAAGTAAGAAAACCAAAAAAAAATGGCAGAGAAGGAAGGAGGCGTTGTCAAGAAGGGTCATGAAGAAGGCCTGAAAATGGCCATCTCTCTCCTCGAAGAGTTTGGACTCCCATTGGGACTTCTCCCTCTCGTGAACGTGGTCGAAGTAGGGTTTGTGAGGAGCACAGGTTACATGTGGATTGTCCAGCAGAAGAAAGTCGAGCACGAGTTCAAGAAGATCAGCAAGCTTGTGAGCTATGGCACCGAGATTAATGGCTACGTCGAGAAGAATAAGATTAAGAAGCTCAAGGGTGTAAAGGCTAAGGAGCTCATGCTCTGGCCTCCGGTTAATGAAATCAGCCTAGGTGATCCACCTTCCGGGAAGATTCAATTCAAGAGTCTTGCTGGCATTACCAAGACCTTCCCGGCCGAGGCTTTTGGCGCTGGCCAGTAACCCTTGTGGTCTGCCTCAAACCCCACAATAACAGAAGTCTCGTACACTAAGCTTCTACTCTACACACGAAGTTTAGTCCATAGCATCCTTAGGGTAGGGCTATATTGGGGAAGATAAAAACTCTATACCATTCCTTCTATGGGGTAAATAAATGAGTACGAGACTTGTTTCCTTATTCAAATCTTTTTCTCTAATCATACAGTTATATTTGAACCATATCAAGCTCAGTGGCAAGCAGCTATGGTTCTAATTGTATTTTCTTACGAAATTCGAACGTTTTGTTATTTGTTAAGTGACAATGAGGGAACGCAGAAGAAACCCATCATAAAAACCCTAGATCGTAAGTCAAAAAGTTGCGGTCATTGATGGTACTCGAATCCTAACATCAACATAGAATGCAGATTATACTTAAATTTGGGTTAATATTCATGTAAAAAAACTTGATTTATTATAAAGCACTTCAATAAAGAAACTCAAATTTAAAAGAAGACAGACTAAAATTTAAATGAGGATAAAGCTAGATTTAAAGAGGAGTGATATCGGACCATTAAATCTTTAAAAAAGTGTGAAATCTGATCATTGAAGATTTGAGTAAAAATTTAACTCTCCCTTAATTTGAATCTTCCGTCATTTAGTATGAATTTGAGTAAAGAATTGGAGCTTGTTTTTAACCTATTTGAGTAAAGGTCGGATATGCCCTCTAACTAATATCAACTTCAAAACAAAAACAAAAACAAAAACACAAAACAAATGCTTACAAAAGTGCTTCAAATAGCAAACACCAAACTTGCTAAACAAGACAATCTACATGAGTTTGACTAAATCATTCAATCACTTAACGTTATAAGGTATTTCCGAATAAAAACAATTATTTAAATTCGTGTGTGAATTCAAATTCCCTTCAATATTTCTTTTTTTTTTTTTAATTTCTTAATAAATTATTTATTATTGGTAAGTGAGTAGGGGCGGAGCCAGAAATCTCTTTTAGGGTGGACACACTCTAACTATAAGATTTAATTTTTTTCCTCCAATAAATAAAAATAATGTAATACATTTATATTTTTAGCATCATAATAATTAGGTAAAGATTCATTAAACACACAAAGGTCAAAAGCCAATATACATAACATAGTCTATGTAAATAATTAATAACAAAAAAGGGCAAATTGCAACCCTTTACCCAAAAAAAAATTGAGCTAATTACAATTATACAAATAGCAACAATTGCCTTGTTAATATCACAATATGTACATAAGACTAAAATTTCTATCAGTAACCACACAAAAAAAATATATATTTGTATAGGTAATTAAATTTTTTTTTTTTTTTCATGAGGACAAGTGCCCTCCTGGCCCTTGAACAGCTTCGCCCCAATAGGTGAGGGATGTACTTAAATATACGGTGGATGATCCATTAAAAAAGAAATGGTTAATCTTAAATTGTATCTTGAAAGATCGTTTGAATTTTAATTTGCACCCTCAAAGATCAAAAATTTTAATTTACACCCTTAAAGATAGAAATCTGTATCAATGCGCACCTCAAGTTAATAATTATCAATTTGCCGTCTAAAACTAAATGGATAAGTTGCACCTAAACTCCTTCATGCTTGTCACTTATTCACCTAGATCGCTCACATTTAAAAAATTATACCTATATCCCTTTAAAATTCAAATATGACTAAAAATGCTCCCTCAATTGGGCATCCAAATAATTTTGTTTAAGTAATGTATTGCATTGGATATAAAGAACATTATATAAATATCTGTATTATATTTGACATTTAAATGGTAAACTTGATTTTAAACTTTAAAGTATAACGAGGACACAAAATAAAGGGTGGTATGAAAATTATAATTTTTTATTATGATGAAATCATATTTTTTAACGGTTATATTAACAGATATTAACGACAAGTGGTTATGTATTACACGTACACAAACGTCAGGAGGTGTAAGAGTAATATTCTAAATATGAGGGTGTCCAAATAATTAAGTGACAAGTATGAAGGGATGTAGGTATAATTTATCCATTTAGTTTTAAATGACAAATTGACGATTGTTAGTTTCAGGTGCACATTGATATTTTTGAGGGTATAAATTGAGATTTTTAATCTTTGATGGTATAAATTAAAATTTGAACGATCTTTTAGGTGTAATTTGTAAATAATCTTAAAAAAAAATTAAACAAAATATATATTAGAGGGTATATTGATCTTTGTAATGTCAGATGTCATCGTAAGGTTGATTTTCTTCATTCAACCTGAGAGCTGAGAAGTTTGACACTTGTAACGTACATAGTACTTACTGTAGTACTGTTCCATATTTTGACTGTGTATTATTGTCCTCTTTTGGATTTTTCAGACCAACTCCAATCTCTTTCACACTCCTTTGACAGTCAATTGTAGGGCTGGGCTCCGACTTTGACAGAGTCAGAGAGGATACATCCGAACTCCTATTTCGACTTCAATCGGAGTTTTTTTTTTTTCCTTTAATTCTAACTTCAATTAATTATAACTCCGTCTCCGACTCCGACTCTGACCAATTATAATGCAATAAAAAGAGTAGTTGGAAGTGCCGGGTTTGGTTGGCTGCCCAAAAGGCGTCGGCGAAGATATGGAGGTGCTTTTGGAATTTAAATTTATTTACAATACAATGGTTACATAATTTAGTCTTTGTTATTGGTCTTGTGTGTGTCAACGTAACATTACTCATCTATTAGACAACGGGAACTTTTATAATACCGTCAGCAGTACCGATACCAAAAAATACAATTTTGTAAGGTTAAGTTACAATTTTTTTTGAAGTATAAGTTACAACTTCAAATGATATAATCGATTATGAAATGTTGGGATTGATACCGCATTTTTCATGATCAATCATGGGTATCTGTAATCGATCATGACTTTCTTTTACTAGTTATAATTGCTCATTTCAATGTTATAACTTTATCATATAACCGGCGATAAAAAAAAATTTGGGGTATAGTAAAGTTTCCGTTAGGCAATACCATAGTATACAATAGTAAATACAAGATAGATTACATGTGAAACTCCAACACCTATATAAAACAAATGTAGTAGGTTTAGGAGCCAATTATTGCTTTCTGAAACGTACGCATACAAGTAATGAATATACCATCCAAGTTATGTATCATAGTGTCACTCCAAGTCCAAGTCTCTAAATAAAGGTTTGAGAGCATGGCCGGAACACATTAAACAAATCCAATTGAATGAGTCTTGTAACACTACTCTCTCTCCCTCTCTCTCCTGGATATATAAGTTCAAAAAAATGGATGAAATTGCAAAAAAAAAGACTCGTGAGACATAGACAGGAGAGTAATGAATTGTATCAACCACCTAGACCAACCCTTAATAAGATGATGGGCCATCATTTACACACTCAAGGTTTTCTTACTACCCTTTTTTGTTGGATGGCAGTTTTCTGCTAAAAAATCGGTATTTATCTAAATCCGTTCTATTTGAACAAGAAATAGATCATATGTATTAGATGGTAAACGTATACAAAAATATAAATACCCATATAAACTTGTACGAGAATAAACTGAAACTCATTCCCACCAGGCCTTCACCCTTCCCTTCCCGTCTCGTTAAACCCGTGATATATATATATATATTTCACAAAGACACAAACTTCACCCATTTATGTATATATATATCACAAAGACAAACTCTACCCACTTATTAATACATATATATAATATTCCATCATTTATTAACCACCTAGACCAACCCTTAATAAGATGATGGGCCATCATTTACACACTCAAGGTTTTCTTACTACCCTTTTTTGTTGGATGGCAGTTTTCTGCTAAAAAATCGGTATTTATCTAAATCCGTTCTATTTGAACAAGAAATAGATCATATGTATTAGATGGTAAACGTATACAAAAATATAAATACCCATATAAACTTGTACGAGAATAAACTGAAACTCATTCCCACCAGGCCTTCACCCTTCCCTTCCCGTCTCGTTAAACCCGTGATATATATATATATATTTCACAAAGACACAAACTTCACCCATTTATGTATATATATATCACAAAGACAAACTCTACCCACTTATTAATACATATATATAATATTCCAAACCCCACCCACCCACTTTCTCTTTACCAAAAAAAAAACACTATTTTCTCTCTCTTTGATGTTTTACTTTGGTGAGTTTTTATGTTTCATCAATTTGTGAAATTTTATGATTTTTTTTTTTAATTTTTTTCTTATAATCATAAAAATTTATTGATATGAGCAATGACAGTGGCGGAGACGTGAATCAAAATTTACCCGCGAGCAAGAACAAGAATTAAAAAAATTTCCGTTAACGGGAATGAGCCAGAAGTGAACAAATATTTTTGAAACGGGTATGGGATGGAAACTACTCACCCGCCCCGGTCCACTGCCATCCCTTCTTCTTTCTACTGAACAAGGTAGAATCTCCAATCCCACAAAATTACGAAACTACCCCAGCTCCAACAAAATAAGACACTACCAGCCATAAAATTTCTTACTTCATGGTGATCCACAAAATTACGAAACTACCCCAGCTCCAACAAAATAAGACACTACCAGCCATAAAATTTCTTACTTCATGGTGATCTGTAAAGAAAAAAATAGACTGAATATGTGGCAGATAAATCATGGAAAAAAATTGAAGAATTTTTATTGATGAATGGTAGAGGAAAGAAACAACAATATCAATAACATCATCATAATAATCCTTTCACTGACCAGAGTAGCCATCCATTGTCCCCCAAAGCTTCCAATCTTCTTTATCTATCATCACATTAATATACATCTACAGATCCTCTCTCTCTCTCTCTCTCTCTCTCTCTCTCTCTCTCTCAGACACAGCTAAATAGATAGCAGTATATAATCAATAGTACATTGTCCTCAATAATTCCATTGACACTAAAAATTGTAGAACATGGCTGGCCTACATGAAAATGAAGAAAAAAGCCTAAAAATTATTACAAAAGCAATAGAAAAGGGAGATGGGAGAAGGTGGAATCATAGGGCAATGAGGAATGAATGAACAAATATCAATGGCACAAGGGAACTAAGCTATCTATCAGCGACTCCAGTGGCACAGGCTGATTTGGTCCCTAATGAGATTATTATGTAGTGGCTCCGAATATGTCACAAGTAACTGGTAATCCTTGTATGGTGGGAGGAAAGAATGGTCCCATCACACTGGGAGTTTGGAAGCAAGAAGATATGCAAGAAAATATGGCAGAAAAGCAGTACAGCAAAGTCTTGTTCAAATACTGTAATGCCTCACCGAGGATTCCAACACCTCCGGACTTGGGCAGACCATTTCCTTCACCCGGCTGCCTCTTTTGTAAATTTTAATTGTTGGTACAATCCGAACATTCTCAGCATTTGCAATTGTTGGACTATCACCCACATCCACCTTAGTTTGAGCATAAACAGAAATGTGAGTTTTTTGGTTTTGTATCTGTATATATGTAAGTCTATAATTACAGAATTTCTATAAGAAACAAGGGGAAAACTCCCGTTGCATAGAACAAGACTTGACAGGGAACATGGCATGAATCATTTACCTGGATAAAACTAGTTGAGGGGTATCGGATGCATAATGTGTCCATGAATGGAGATATCTGCTTACATTGCAGGTTGGAAGCTGCTTTGAAATGGACGACAGATGCACCTGGAATATCATAAAATAAAATATTCTTCAGTAAAAAATCAAATGATAATGCTAGGATTGAAAAAGGCATGAATGTGTAAACGCTCACAAGGTGCAGAAATTGCTGCTCTAAACTGCTCAAGACCTGACACCACCTCCACTTCCCCACCAAACTTCAAGTTATAAACTTCTTCCCCACGGGATTGCTTCATTGCAACTTGAGCATGAAATAAGGATTCAGCAACCTCTCTATCATATGGAAGTTCCCTTCTTAAGACCTCATAATCTCTCACGGCTTCTTCCCACCGCTCAAGCTGAAAACGAAATTTCAATTGTAAATTCAGATCTCGGACACAAACAGAATCGTGTTGGCAAACACATAAAGTTGTTTAGCAAATTTCAAAGATAGGAGAAAATTTGGGAAGGATTTTACCTTCTTGTTTGAGGCAGCCCTTCGAAGAAGAGCTTTGGTGTAATTGGGCTGGACACGGAGAGCTTGGTTGCAGTCATCAATGGACAGCTCCCACTGCCCAAGCTTATACCAACAAGCTGCTCTGTTGCAGTAGAGAACCGAGTTTGAAGAATCAAGCCTGAGACCTTCCCCATAAGCTGAGCAAGCTTCAGTGAACCTTTCAGATTTGAAAAGATCATTGCCACGAGCACGAGCTCTTCCCACCAACCTCACATTGTTGAGTAAAACCAAAACCTCTACATTTCGGGGGTCAATCTGCCCAGCTTTCTCAACAGCTGTGAGTGCATCTTCAAACCTGCAGCACATCCATCACCCATTCTCACTCTCGGCCATGAACACCCCTATTTCATTTTTAAAGCATGTAGTTTCTGAACTCACCTTCCCAGTGCCATCTCAATTTGAGCATGGACAAAGAATATGTACGCTTCAGAAAGCATCCCAAAAAACTTTGCCCTGGAGTAGGAAGGAGTAGATGGTTCAAATTTAGGTAGGGTTGACAGGCTCAAAACTGCATCATCTAGTTGGTGAAGCTTTAAAAGGGCTTCTGCTCTACATGCAAATAGCTGTAAGATAAAGGTTAACCAGTCAAGTCATATGAATTTTCATTTCTTCAGACCAATGCCTCAAACTACAAATCTATAATGGAAGAAAATCATACGGATTGCCTTGCCTGAGGAGAAGTGCTAGCTCCAGAAGCAATGGCGGCATCGTCTTCCCTCAATGCATTTTCCCAATCGCCAACCCTCCGGGCATCGGTACACTTGCTTAGATGCTTCTCTATGGCTTGCAACTTCTGCAATTCAACTGGATCTGGCTGGTGTCCTGGAAAACAAAGGTGCCTCCTGGCATTTTCAACCTGTCCTAAACTGTGACCCTTAAGGGAGTTAGATTGCTTACTGCATAGTGCAGGACAAACAATGGGAATCCCGTTAACCGAAATTCCCAAGGAAAAAAAGCAGGGAACTGAAACAACATTAGATAAAATTCATGTTACTCGAATAAGGTGCTTGATGATCAACTTAAAAGTGAGCAAACCAAATGCAGTGGGGGGAACCGTAGTTCATAAAGAAGTCAAATCGCACATCGTTCAGTAAACTTGAATACGAACAATATGAAAACAAATGTGCCAACCAATGAGAAGAAAAATATGAACATAATCAAATGTGTATTGATGTGACCACATAAACAACCCACATTGCTAAATTAGTCTAGCAACAGACACCAACAAGGGCATTGTAGCTGCTGCCACGAATAGAACCAGAGAAGCAAAGAAAAACCTACAGTAGCCCAAGTGAAAAAACAAAGGGTGTGCTAACACCTAGAGTTAATTGTCACTACTGTTTTTTTTTTTTTTAAATGTTTTACCCAGATACCATAGTTTCAAACTTATTTAACAACTACCGCTATCCTCATGAAAGCGTGTCTTGAAAACAAGCTTTTTAATGCAAAAGAATGTTTTTCAAAACACACTTCCAATGAAAAGATACACACAAGATATTTAGCAGTTACAATATATCCAAAACAAAATAACAAAAGAACTGACAAATCGTAGAAGACAACATTAACAGGAAACAAAATGTCATTAACCGAACCCACTTTACTAAATCACTCAGAGCAATGGATATCAACAAGGGCTGGCACGACTATAGCCAGAGAATCAAAGGAAAACCTACAGTAACCCAAGTGAAAAAAACAAGGCATACACACCAAAGGGGACACACAGAATATATAACAGCGAATATACCCATAACAAAACAACAAAAAAAACAGGCAAACCACTGTACAATAGATCATCCCCTTGAACTAGATCTGGTTAAATGAGAAACAACCACCATTTCATCAATCCATGTAAAAAACACCAAAGTTTGAATCCCATGAATGTAAGAAAAAAATGAGAGAAATCAATAAACATGGCAGTGTAAAGATTTGAACTTTGTCCCTCAGTTAAGGAGGAGATTCTCCAGATTCTACCCTCATGACAATTCATAAAAACTGCCAATTAGGCCTAAAAACCTCAAGATTAAAACTTTTTTTCACTCACCAAAGCTAAGAAGGAGAGACTTACCAAACCCACAAACCAATTCATCAAAAGTTCAATAGATTTATAATTCATCGAACATTCAATAGATTTAAAGAACCTATGAGATAATAGATGAACGAACACATAGCAAGAAAATTAGAACTTTTTTGCACTCACCTAAGAAAAAGAGATCCTAAACGATGGTGTGCTCTCACATATCCTGGATCCAACCTAATAGCTTCTTCGCATTCCTTCACTGCCTCCGGCAATCTCTTGAGACCCATTAATGCCGCTGCTCGGTTACAATGGTAAGCGGCATTGCCGGAAGCAATGGCAATTGCCTTATCATAAAGAGCCAATGCCTCAGCAAAATGACCCTTTTTGTGCTGTTCATTCCCTAACCTCTTCAACTCCTCAGGCTCATTACTCCACATTGCCCTATTCAATGATTCGACGCCGACGACGACGTCCCCACCACCGCCGGATTTGGCGGCGACACCGCCTCGCATTATGCTTCCGTGGCCGTAATTGCCCGATCCCGACCGCAAAACGTCGGTTCTCGAGGTCCGACTTGCCATTCCAGTCTTCAAAACCTTGCCCGACGGGCAAATATTACCAGTTGGAAATACATTCGCCGCTGGCGAGTTCACTGACCCACCTGAGTAGACTAATGGGTGTGACCCACCCGAATCGGACCTTCCATTGCTTTTGACGCCACGAGAGGCGCCGGCCTTTGGGGAACTCTCGACGGAACCGGAAAGCTCTCCGGAGTGGTTGAAATCGGATCTCCAGGAAACCGCGTTGGACCCGTTTCGGCCGGATATAGATCCGGATGAGCTAGAACTACTGCTGGTGGTGGTTGTGGTGATGGTGAGCCCACTGGCCCGAGTCCGTAGAGGGGAGACCGGCGAGCCAAGATCGAGTTCTCGGAAGTCGGGTTTGTTGGCGTTGTCTTTGTCGTCTTCATAGCTCAGTGAGCTTCGAAACCGATCGGTGAGTGTATCAAGCCGCAGTTCCGCTATGGGTTTTCCAGAATGCGACATTTTCGAACCCAAACACAGTCCTCAATTCTCTCTCTCCTTCTCACTATCTTCCCAACGTCCGTGGCTGGAGCTACAAGACCAACGCCAATGGGTAATACACTAGGTGAGAAACAGAAACAGAGGTCTTGAAGAAGACATGAAGAGAGAGAAAGAGAGCAAAAGATGGGGATCTCGTGATTTAAAAGGGTGAAGCAAAGAATGAATGTGATGTTGGAGAGAGAGAGAGAGAGGGGAAAGAAAGCTTTTATTTTCTTCTCCTCTCCCTTAACCTGCTGCTTCACGAGACAGGTTTTCCTTCTCTCCCAATGCCCCCTCTCTCTTCTCTCTTCCTTTCTTATTCTCTCTCTCTCATCTCTCCTTTGGCTACACTGTTTCTCTCTCCTTCGCCTCCATTAATTCACTCTCACGCCAAATATAATAACAATAGTAATTTATTTTACATCTTTGTCTAATGTTATTTTTTTTTTTCCATTTGGAACAAATTGTATGAAACGAAGAAGTTAGGGTGCTAACATGTAATTTAGTGACGATAGTTGAACAAGTACTCTTGTTTTTTTTTAGTAGCTTTTGTTTTTTTTTTTTTTAAACAGTCAAGAGTGTTCAGCTATCTTTTGTGCATCTCGATTAATTCTCTTCTCGATCTGATCAAAAGCACTTCATCTACACCAAAACTAAGGTATTCATCATAGTCTGACCCCAAAGAGTTACTAAGATTCAAACTCAAAACAATATAGAAATATCTAATTTATTTATGACCTTACCACATCAATTAATTTGTTTAAGAATTTTCCACATCCATTGATCCACAAGATTTAGTTAGTTTAGTAGAATAAATAACATGTAAGTTAGGGATATAATTGAATAAATAACCTTTTATTTCTATATAAAATGATATGTAAGTCCCCACAAAATAAATAGATAGAAGCCCAAAATTTATTTTTCTCCTGATTGACGAGAAAACAATTTTTTTTTGTTGTGCATAATAGTAAAAATTGATGGTTTATCAGATTGATTAATCTTGTGTTTTTCCATATATTTGAAATCTAAAAAAAAAATATTAAAAAAAATGCATAATTTTAGACTTACTCCGATATATTTTTCTTAAATTTCTCTCCATTGTAAATTATCCATAATAAATTAAAGTATGATCTCAATATATGAAAAATAATTTATTATTGAATAAAAAAAACTATGTATAGAAGAGCTGGAAATCCGTGATGCAATGAATAGCTTAAAGTATACATTAATTCTCAATGAATGCTACAAAATATTCACAAAAATGCCAATTAGACACTTGTAAAGAAATTTTATTGTGAAAATGGTACTGAGAAGATTTAAGTGGAGCAGAGTGTTATGAATTTATTTATTTTTCAGGATAGAGAAAAGAAATATTTCAAAGGTAAAGATTTAATGAATCTAAAGAAAGTATATGGAGCATGACCCCCAAAAAAAAAAGATGTATGGAGAGTGCGTAGGTTACACGAAAGTCTGGTAATCGTATCGAGTGAAGTGAATTTGTGTTAAAAAATATTTCGCTCATATTCAATTTATTCATTAATTTATGTCTAACGAATCGTGTCGTATCGGGTTCACGTCGTATATGAATCGTATATAATTGATATATAAACGAATCGTGTCGAACATTTTCCTGATTGACTTCACTCATACCTGATTTATTTATTAATCGTATAGTGTCGGATCCACTTGTTTATTAAATAGGTGGTTTAAGGAAAAAATGAGGTTCACCGGTCTATTTGTTTGTTTATCTTTAAACGATTACACAAAATAATAATATTGATGTGGTATAACTGTTACACCAAATATTTACTTCCACTACCGACACTGCATAAAAACAATACAGCATAAGACGACCGTCCATCACGCTGATCAAAAGAAAAACTATACAACCGTATGGAGTGGTTGCTTTATTGGGTAAAAATTCAAAATTTATTGCTTGATATTTGAGTTTCGTGTCTTTATAACTATGGTAGTTTGGTGAGACTAAACATATTCTTCGATATTCAGAGCACGCAGTAAGACTTTAGTTTCAACCTTGACGTAAGTATAGTGAAATTTCCAATAGATAACTGTTTATTGTTGCATGATAATATTTTCTGATAAATGTACGGAGTGATCTATTTTGCATATTCATTTATGTACCAAAAAATATGAAGAAAAACTATACGTACAAGTTCTTTTTTAATCAAAAAGTAAAGAGTTTCATATTTTACTTTCACTTTTTATTTTACTAAAATCACGATATCTGTAAAGTTGTTTGATATATTAGCGTATTTTTATTTTTCATCCAATTAAATTGTGTCTTTTGTATTTTATTTTTTATTTTTAATCAATCAAAATTCAATTCAATTTTAATATAATGCCTATAATTTTTAGGAGAGTACTATAGACTTATCCAAACATAACTATTCATTAAAACACTACATAGACCTAATTCCATTGCAGCCCCTCCTTGCAAAACTTAATCCTTCCCTGTTTCACTATCAAATCCAATAGATAAAAAAAAAGGGAGAATTACACTTACACTTCCTGAGATTTGTCATTTAATCACTTAGTCCCCTGACATTTGAAATATTACACTTAGACCCCCTGAAGTTTATATGCGCATAACACTTAGACCCTGCTGTAAATATATTCATTAATAAATTACATTCAGACTCCTTGAATTTTGTAAACATATATTACTTAGACCCCTTAAGTTTAAAATGTTATATTTAGACCAAAAATATTTCAATCAAAGATAGAATATTAAATATTTTAAATTTTACAATTAAAATTTATTTTCTATTGTATCATTTATTGAAATAAAATAAAAAAATTCAAATTCAAATTTTTCTTAAAAATCCGTAATTAGTATACAATTATATTGTCTATTGGAATTTAATTTGGTCGTTTAAACGACCAAATTAAAATACCAAATTATCACAATTGAAGTTAAAAGATATTGTGTTCATTACAATTTGACCTCTTATTTAATTTTTTAATTTTATTCTAATAGATATTATAATTGTATACTAACTATGCTTTTATTAAAAAAATTAGATTTTTATTTTTGATTTTATTTAAATAAATGACATAATAGAACATGAATTTTGGTTGTAAAATTCATGTTCTATTAAGAATGACTTAGACCCCTTGTTTGATTTTTTAGTTTTATTCCAATAGATAATATAATTGTATACTAATTACAAATTTTTAAGAAAAAATTGAATTTTTATTTTTGATTTTATTTCAATAAATGATATAATAGAACATGAATTTTGGTTGTAAAATTTAAAATATTTGATATTCTATCTTTGATTGGAGTATTTTTTGTCTAAATATAACATTTTAAATTTAAGAAGTCTAAGTATTATATGCGTACAAACTTCAAGGGGGTCTAGGTGTAATTTATTAACGAATATATTTACAGCAGAGGTCTAAGTGTTACGCGCGTACAAACTTTAGGGGGTCTGTGTGTAATATTTCAAATGTCAAGAAATTTGAGTGATTAAGTAACAAATCTAAGGAGATTTGGGTGTAATTCTCCCAAAAAAAAATAAACATAGTTTTAGAAATAGTTCCCCCAATGGGGTTTGGAGTTCAAAAGTCGTAGTTAGTAACAAAAAAATGAAATAATTTTTTTTTTAGTTAAAATAGATAAGGGAGAGTTGTACTTGATCCCTCGAAAGATTTAAGTATTCACACGTTATACCTTCAAAAATTAAATTTTAGACATTGTACCTTCAATATATTAAAATTATTATATTGTGAGATTTCGCTAATTATTATATTAAAAACTACCCAATTGAAATAGACGGAATAATTTTAATAAAATTAATAGTGTAATATGAAAAATCTAATTTTTAAAAATATAAAGTAAAAATTATTATATTGTGATTCCTTAATAGATAACTAGGAATAACTTGTGTCTGAAGGCATGGTGAAATGTAAATGATTTAGAGAATGATGTTGGTAACCGTTAAATGAGTTTATTTAAAACGGTCGAATGAGTTTATTGAAATCTGTCATATTATAGATTTTAAAAAATCTTAAAACTTCAATCCTTATTCTAATTGTTAGCCTTGACTGCGGGGGAATAAATGCGACCCACATGGCGTGGTTGTGTTTGACTTATCTGTAATTTAATTACAAAATTTTAATATATATATATTTTTTTAGTACAATAACACTAGTTACTTAACTTTGTTATTTAATTATTTCTACATTAGCAAACTCTGAGCAGTATAATTTTTTTAAGTGTGGTCAACATGTAAGTGAGTAATTAAAATATTTATTAAAATTATTAAATAATTAAAATATAAGTACTTAAAATTATTTATTTTAATTAAAACATAAATTAAAAATATTTATTTAACTCAAACTTATTTTTAAAACTAAAACGAGCTTTTATTTTTTATTCTAGGTAACAGCTAAACTTGTTTTTTTTTTTAGTCAGACCATTCGGTATTCGAAAGTTACATTAGGCTCCGACTAATCCGGATTCGAGCCGGGTGGGACCACAAGGGCGGCAAAGCTCTCCCTACCGAACGCAACTGCGTTCCCAAGACTCGAACCTGAGACCTTGGTTAAGTTAGAACAGTCGCTCACCAACTGATCTAACGCTCGGTGGTACAACTAAACTTGTGTGATCCTCTTAAAGGGCATTTCAGTAAACTCAAATAAGTTGCGGGGGCATTTTCGTAAAAGAAATACTTACAGTCTCGACAGAAGTAGCTGGCCATGTGCTTGAGAGTGTCCTGCCAGCTGGCCCTATCTAAGTGTTTTACGGTGGTCTCCAGCTAAGCGGATAACGGAAATGCGTGAAGTTTACGGCTATCCCCTGAATATTCAACTCATTTTTGGAATATTCCGTTAAAAATGACGGAACTTATGGCAAACCGATGGTGACAACTGATAAGTAGGCCATCATATGCTATGGGGTGGGCAGAGGCGTGGAATGATGACCAGGCGATCCCTCCCCATTCCTGCCAGGTAAGCAAGCACCTAATCACTCCCGAGCAACAATCTGCTGCTGTAGCGTGCACACTTTTACGAAAAGCAAGCAATGATTTTTCAACGATAAATTATATTTGACCCCTTTCAATTATGATCTTTTTTTCACTTTACCCCTTAATTATTAAATTTTTTTATATTGTCCCCTAAATTATTTTAATTATTTTACATTACCCCAATCACAAACATTTGTTATCTTTTTGGCCAAAAATTATTGATATGTCAAGACAAAATGAAAAAAATTAAAATAAAATATATTTTTCATTAAATATGTAACGGATGTTAATATAATTAAATTGAATAATAAACTATTTATTGAATAATTAATTCTTATTTTAATTATTACTAAACTTAATTATTGATTTACTATATCCCTCTTTGAGTACCTAATTTGTTATTTTTTAGGTATTTCTTTGGCACTTTTAAATATTTTTTTTCTTCTTCTTTTTTTTAATAATGAAGATTCATTGTAAGATTGATATTTTTGAATATTTGCACATCTAATTATGTTATAATTTTATTTTATTTTTTTGTTAAATAAATTGATTAAACTATAATACTATTTCTTGTATTAAAATATTCTTGTATACCAAAAAATGACATATATTTCGTAGAATTCAATCTAGTAACTAAATGTATATAACAAAAATATAAAAAATTGTATGTAAGTATACTATTAATAAAATAGTTCAAAAAAACTTGGAAGTCAAATAAATATAAAATATAAAAAATAGATGAAAGTAAATATGTAGGTATAAATATAATTGACTTTATAATAATAATTATGGATAAAATAAAAAATTAAAAAATTTTCAAGTTTGCTAAAATTTATAAATATAGATAAATTATAATTATAAAAAACGTGATCGATCCCAAAAATATTATGAAAGTTACAACTCTCAAAAGAGAAGTTATAACTCATTCAGGTAAATTCATGTCGATTGTTACTATTGATAATATGGTATTATTAATAAATAATAAAATTTCAAGTGGGTAAGATGAATCCCACTTGGAGTTACATAGAGAAAAAGTGGAGAATTATATGTTTACATGGCAGGTTAGTTATTATTTTTTATAGAATTTATTTTATTTATTTGTTTTAATAATATTAATTAGTGATATCATATCACATTACCATGTGGTATCGCGTTGTAATGAATATTCTCTCCACATTGACAGCTTTGGGCCAGCGTGGCGACACGTAGGCAGATAGGCCCATGTTTAAGACCACTAGTTGGAGAGTTGGAATCGTACCTTTGACCAGTCAAAACCGTATCTAGCCCATTTAAAAAATGGGTCCTTTGAAAATTAGTATACTAAATTAGATATAATTATAAAAATATATATATAAAAAAATATACTGTTGAGAAACAAAGACATAACTGCCCATTTTGTAAAATTTTCTTTCTTAAAAATTATAACAAAGAATTAATACGACAAAAATATTAATTAAATGGTTAGATTAGAATTAACTAGCGTTTCACACGATATGTCAATCACCTCCACCACAACACAACCAAACCCCATTTCGAAAACTGTACCCGCATCCCCACTAGGAACGTGCTTTTTTTTTTTTTTTTTTTTAAGTATAACGGTCAAGGGTGTCTAAGTCAATTTATACGTATTTCGACTAATATCTTCAATGATCCAATTCACGTCGAGATTAAGATATTCATAACATAAAAGTTCTTCATTACTTCACTCAAAAAAATTATTTAAATTTAAATTTAAAACGATTTATAATTTAAATTCAATCTGTAACTTCATTATTATGTAGTACAGAACGGTTATAATAAATACTGAATTGTGAAAGGTTGGTTTATTTAAGATACCCACAAGTGTACCACAGTATTGTTGGAGAATACACAAATTTATGATGCCATTTCAAACTGTCCTAAAAGTAGAAGTTGTGTCAACGACATTGATGTCAAGTGGTGCCTCATGCTTTTTTTGATACTCTTACTTTTTTTTTTCGTTTGCCTTTTTTGGTATTGTAATCCGGGGGTGGTTCAATTTATATATATTTCGATTAATCTTTTTATTACTTAGTTAATGGTAAGTAATACACGACTGAAATAAAGAATTTTAAACTCAGAACGTCTAAATTTACAACTCATTTTTTTTTTTGATAAACTACCTTCTAGAGGTTAGTGTCATTACTTTTGAACTGAATAATATGGAACAGCAAAAAAAATAAAAAAACTAAGTAATATGGGACATCTATAAATTGATGATGTACCAATAATAAATTCATATGATAAACAAGTTCAAAGCACAAGCTCTAACCTGAATCCTAGCATAGCTGACTTGATCTGTCAGAATTTAGGTCAGATGAATTACGCCATCAAATATTATCTTAGGCATGCAGAATTCATCTCTAGAATGTCATGTCATACATAAGAAAAAGTGTTTTTAACGGTCAAATATTTTCTCCGATATCCTAACAAACTAAGTTACCACAAACCATTATTACTTGAAGACCACTAGTCGGACTTACTTTTCCCAAATAATGTGCAATTGTATCTTCGAGAGAATGTAATTGTTTTCTTTCCCAAATAATATATATAAAAAAAAAGTAATATAAACTAGAGGAGCAAGAACCTTCGTTACTCAGGACTAGTCTAACTCTTCAACTTGTTTAATCAATTATTTTCTTGTGTTCTTGTTTACTCTGACTTTGCTCTCTCTCTCACACACACACACACAATTCATCCACTTCACACATATCCCGTTCTACGATAAGCGATAAGGGTAGGTATGCTTAACAATGACATTCACACCTAATTTAATTTCTTGATATAATTTATTATTTTTCTTGGATTGATTGCGAATTTGATCTAATATGAAGTTTTACTACAATCCAATAAGAATAATAAATTAAGTTTAAATAACATTATTCTATTCATTAAAGCCTAATTCGATAAAATATTGTAAGGAGTTATAAACTAATGTACAATAACGAATAAATCATAGAGAGACACGAATCAAAGATACCATTGTCGAGTTAATTCGAGTTAATTTCAGTAAAATTTAAGTTATCGATGGTAATTTGTTTTCTTATCATTCAAAAAAGGGTACAGATTGTCATGTTAATTTGATCAAAATTGGGGAAGTGTCAGTGTAATTGACCCTGAATACATACATGACACATTCTATATATATATCTCTACCAAAACGTAAAAGACAAAATTGCCCCATAAAAGAGATTGCATTTACCTTTGAGGTCAAAACAAGGCTCAAGTCAGAAGGAATACTAAAGAAAGTCCGAGGTTACCTACAGAAGAACTGTAAATTCAGACATTTTAAATTTAAAATTTAATAACTTCTGTAAGGTCAGATTATGAGAAAATTATCTCATATGAATTTCTTAGTGTCAGTATGGATGATCCGTTTTTGATCGAATCGGAGAAAAAATTAATCGAAATATGTATAAATTGATCTGAACATCTCTAATAGTAATTCAAAAAATAATAATAATATAGAAGCATTATTATATAATGATGCCTCTAATTTGTATCAAATGATTACTTTATTTGAACCCTACATGGGCTGCTTACATAGTGACAAAAATTTGATGATGGAAGTGTTGAAAGAGGATGGTAACTCTCCAATGCCTAAAAACCCATATTTCCCTTGTAATATAGTGGTCTATAGTCAACCCTCACGAGCACTGTCGGTGATTTTTTGGACTGACACTGGACCTGATGAGCCTTAGGTTGAGGAAATTGGTTGATTAGAATTAATAGTTTGTTTGATAGTAGGAAAGGAGGAAAAAATAATAAAGAGAAACTGACTTCTCATTTCTCGGGTAAAGAAATTTTGGCTCTATTTCCTGTTTGGTAAGATGGATAGGTTTGGTTTGACCGTGTGTTCTCTCCTAGTTGGGTCGGAGGCAAAAATTGATAAAATTCATTATTCAGTAGTGATGGAGTGTTCATAAAAAAGAAGGCGCCACCCACGATGACAACCTAAACCATACTACAACCGCCCTCCTTCGAATTATGTTCCATCCATTTTTGGGGGGTGGGGATTTTTGGTGGAATTGTTGGCAAGTAAGCTTCCGCCTCTCCTTTTGGCAATCCCAAGTGCCAAGAAAGTCACCTTTATACTGCTCAATCTAATCCTGCCTAGCATATGCTGGCGTGGCAACAAAGGCCCTATTCTCATATTCTAGCTATGCGAGAAGCTAGGTGTTTCGTCGGGTAATTTCTTGGGTTCGTAGTTCGAAAGCAAGGCATTGAGCTAGTGAGGGAGAGTGGGGAATCCCAATGAAGATCATGAGATTTTGATTTTGTAACAAGCACGGAATAGGATGGACATCGACCACTAGGTTATCCGCTTATTCTCCCAACGTACATATAATAAATGTTCGTCCCGATTATTCAGTTCATGCCAAAGAGAAATAACAATCAATAAACACTAAGACATAGTAAGCAAAGCATTGTTTATCACTTGGGTTGGGGTGATAGCTTAGCTGCACCAAACCCAACTTATTTAACATATATATATGTTTGGATAAGTTTTATATAAATATCCAAACCTTATCTTTGGGAAAATGAATTGTTCATTGTTTACTTCATAGCTGGAGCTTGTAGTATACATTTGTCATTATGTTTGGTTTTATATATTCCATGAAGCTCATATATTTAGGAAGGCTACGTCATATGATTCCCTTTTAGACCTCCTACATTTGTAGTATCAAAACTTGTACCAACTTTAATATACCCCTTATTTTATTGTGCTATCAAGAAGAAACACAGCCCAAGTACTAGGCATCAGTAATTGTAAGAAGGAGGTCTTTAAATTCTCTGGATTCTTATGGCAATGGTGTTTTGTTATGAACGGGATGAGGACGGTTGTTATCAGAATTGAATGGGCTTTCCCGCGGGAGTGATCCAGAAAAGAAAACCTAGAATAGAATTGATTAAAACAATGTGGTGGTTGAAGGAGACTGGAGTCAAAATCGTTATTCTTTCTTTTTTCTTCAGTAGAATCCCTGGTTGTCATCTATAGAAGTTGTTTCCTTGATTAATTGTATTTCAGCAACATGCACGGGTTGATTTAACGGATGAATAATGGGCGAGGCTTAAACACGTATGCCCTCAATTTTAGCTTTAGTGATCGGATAAAACTTGAGTTTAAGTGATGGGAATTGTATGCATCCCAAATTTGCATTTGACTTAATAGTTAATAGCACTGCCATATCCTTTTTGTTATATGCAAAAACTGATAGAATGTATTTGAGGCTCAAGTTTGCCCAATTTAGAGAAAGAAATTTGTAATTTCAGAGCGTTATTTATTTTACTAAACTAAATATTTGGAATTTCAAAGCATGCACATGTCTCGGGCTGGGCCAGCTAATGGGCCAATATTCTGGACTAGGACAACCCAGAACAGGTTGGCCATTCTGGCTCAGGCTCAACCCATAGTCTAAATGTTCTGGTCTCGGCCCAAGCCATAGGCTATAACTGGCTCAATCAGTAAATGTTTTGATCCGCCGACTCAATCAGTAATCAAGGTTCAAAATTTTATTACGATATATTGTTTCGGTCCCATAAAAAACAGAAACTTTTGCAAACAAAATGAAAATATATAAAAATTTGGGAATTTATTTTCAAAATTCTGCAATATTGATAAAAATATATACCGAAATATCTTGAAATAAATTGAAATATTCGGAAATAATGGGTGAAAATAGACCAAAATATTTTGAAATACCTCGAAACATTTGAATTTTAATTTCATCAATAATTTGTTTCGATCTCCTTGAAAATAGAAACGTTTCAGCCATTTCGCCGAAACGAACTTTTCATACTAGTGTAAAAAACATGGTGAGAAAATACAGATGGTTTTGGAATGTAATTAAGTGAATGAAATGATTCAAGTTTTGTTCCAAAGTGTATGATGCCCTATGCATGTGGGTTGGCATGCAGAACTGGAGCTCAAATTTAGAATCTCTACTTTTGGACCCCAGAACGTGGTAGCACCGATTCCATAAATTTTACTGGATATTGCAGACCCACTGATCATGGGCTGAGAACCCACCATGTTTTTCATCACGAGAGAGAGAGAGAGATGCTGTAATTTTGTCCTCAAACGTGTGTTCAGTGATTATTTTATTCATGTTTGGTGCGTTTTCTTACTTGTCTTCATTTGTCTCTGCATTCACAATCTTTACTGGAAGAGAGAGAGCCTCCATTCAGATGCCTCCCACGAAAGTTTTTTCAACTTTGTGCTGCAAAATTTGACTCACCTCCAAGAACATTATTGCCAGAAACTGGCACTGCACAATCCCAGAAAGCAGATCTCTGCAAAACTATAACAAAGCATGGTAATTGCCAGCGAGACTACATACCCTTCTCTCTCTCTCTCTCTCTCCCCCCCCTCCCCCACATACACACACACACACAAAATGTTGGTGGTGGATAAGACGCTTTGTCATTGAGCTGAATAGGCATGTGATGACCACATGGCAATAGAAAAACATCCATGATTTCTGGGGGAACTTTGCAGTGCATAATCCTTTTCAAAGGCTTGTCTCCTTCTATAGCAGTCATTTCATTTTCTCAGTTTCTATCCTTATCCTCTTCTTTATCCATCTTATTCTTTTTCTCCTACATGAGTCTTTAGGGTCTTCCTCTCTTCGTCTTGTAAAGTCTAACTCACCTCCATTTTCATGTTCCTTAATCCTTATGGCACGTACCTCAAGATTCAAACCTTTACGGATTTCATGCAGTCAGCTGCAAAATTTCTTGCTTCAGAGAAAGAGAGACAAATCATGGTAGTTTCAAGTGACTCCTTTGGAAAAAATAAATAAATTATAGGCTTAATAGTAATTTTAGTCCTTAAAGTATGTATATTTTGTCAACTTAGTCCTCATTATATTAATTTGGTTACTCAAATATTCAATCGGTGTCATTTTGGTCCTTACATAGAGGGATTATTAAATTTTTGATGAAATGATTACGTGTTAGGTACATGATACTGTTTAAAAGATGATACATGATCACTTCCGTCAAAACACTTGACAGATTACCTGAAATTATAAGACGAGAATTTAGATTTTTGAACTGAATGGTTTGATTCTTTTTTTTTTTTTTTTATATACGTCATGTGCACTCATTTTTGAAGATACCCATTATAAGAAAACTATCACATGTCCAACAAGTTTTTCCACAATGATGGAATTGCCATCTAGATGACATTCCAAATACACTCAAGACTTAAGTAGGAAATGCAAACTAGTTAGTTGTATCGTTGTTCAATTTCGCAAAAATAATCTACTAGACAAAATTTCTTTATTGTAGGACCTGAAGATGGTCATATATACAACTTTACCACCAAATCATTTGCTCATAGGGGACATAAGATTCCCCACAGGGAGGGAGGGAGGGAGAGAGAGAGAGAGAGAGAGATAAGTATAGCAGTGTCCCTCATGGGTGTGCTGTGAATATTTTGTCCCAAGTTGTTGATATTCAGTTACTAGTCATTGAAATGAATCTGTCTTGTACATATCTGAATGTTTGTTTCTTTGTTCTTCTTGTTTATGTGAAGATATACCTTCTCAGAAATTTTTGTTAAATTTTAGTCAGTCCATATTATATGTTTATGTTTATATGCGCATATCATGCAGCAAGCAGAAGGGAGCAGATCAGTGCACAAAGCAGACCACAGCAGTGCTATCATTGTACCTCTATCATTTTATTATCAACCCCCCCCCCCCCCCCCCTCTCTCTCTCTCTCTCTCTCTCTCTCTCTCTCGGTTAAGGGGCTTTGTTATTGAGGAGCTGCAAGAACACGTGATGCCCATTTGATAATGGAAGCGAAGCCATCATGTGGGAGATTGTTGTTCGTAGTTGGGAGCCCCCCAAAACCGGGTCCCCTTCTCTCTCTCTCTCTCTCTCTCTCGTATATAATTGAGGGGTTCAACTATATATGATACTAGCCCGTCATGTCGGCCAAGTGAGTTCATGTCAAAAAATAATTTATCCATACCCAATTCATTTATTAATTCGTATTTAATAAATCATATTGTATCGGATTCGTATCATATATAAATCGTGTATAACCAGTATATAAACGAATTATGTTTTATATATTTATTTTTTAATTGACTTCACCCATACTCAAGGATGACAATCGTGTCGTGTCGGGTTCGTATCATGTCATTGCAAGTTCATGTCGAAAACAAGTCAATCGTAACATAACCCATTTAACTAATCATATCGTGCCGACTAACCTATTTATTTTCGTGTCGAGTTCGTGTTAGTATTCATGTTAACTCATATAAATTTTGAATCGAGAATTTAACGCTAAAATTTAAGTGTAAGATTTTATTATCACTTAATTGAATTTATGCTCATATTTTTCCCTATGAACTAAAAATTAACTTAATAAACATGACAATAATAAGGAGTAAAATTGTCTTTTTTTGTACAATAATTATGTCAATGCTTCATAAATAATAAATATTTTATTTCTATAATACTAGTTAAACGTGTTAATCATATCAATTTCATGTTATTCATGTTTAATACTAACTTAACTCATTTATTATTCGTGTTAATAAGTCGTGTCATTTATAGGTTCGTGTTGAGAAATGATCAACCTTAACCCGCTTATTTCGTGTCGAGTTTGAGTAGTATTTTCGTGTTGTATCAGAAATTACCATCCTCATACCCGATTCATTTATTAATCGTGTTGTGTCGGGTCCACTCGTTTACAAAATAAGTGGCTTAAAGAAGACTCAAATCCTCTAATTTTATATTATGTTAACGAGTCATGTCATATTTTACCACTCTAATATGATACGAAAATTTTTCGGTATCATACATTGTTTTTCTTTCAATAAAATTGACACTTATTTTAGGGTAAATTACATTTGCATCCTGCAAAGATTTCAAAATTCTCAATTTGTATTCCCAATAATTAATTTTCTCATATTGTACCTTCAATTTTATAAAATAGTTCCAATGTGATCCTCACACTACTTTTTTTTGTCATTTTTGTCAAACCTTACGACATTTAGTGAGGGGCCCACATAGCATATTTTACAGAAATTGTAACGAAAGTTAGTGTGTCAGTGTGTGGGTCACATTGCAACCGTTTTATAATATTGAGGGTGCAATGTGGATAAATTAATCATTGAGGGTGCAAACTAAGAATGTTAAAATCTTTTAGGGTATAAACTGTGATTCACCCTTTATTTGATTATTTTATTTTGATTTATTATTTTTGCAAATAATGGTTAAGAATAAATTAAAAAAGATCAAAAGCCCAAAATTATTTAAAGATATGGTGCCAATTTTTTTTTGGTTACCATAGTGCTATCCTAATTAAGTAACAAGTAGCATTATTGCACTATCAAATCCATGTAACTTACAGTCTGCAAGCTGACCACCCTGCCATAAGTGGAGTAAGATTGATCATAACTGCAGACACGGTGGATTAGCAATGGCATTATAATTTCTCGTGTCAAAAGTGAAAAAATAAATTATTTGCGTAATTACTCCTATCAAAAGCTCATGTAAAGATTACTTGGGCCGGCATTTTTTCATCCGCACAAAGGGCAATGGCCATGGTCAACTTCAGTCCTCTTCAATCAGATTGGGCTTCATCTAAATTATACCCAGGCCACAGGTCTATGGCCCAGTGGAAACAACCCCCCCCCCCCCCCCCCCCCCAAACAGCTCCGGACGGGGTTTTCTTCCCGCCGTTGTGCAACCCATCTGGAAACCCACCACCTCCTCCACCACCACCACTCAATCCTTCACAAACACATGCCACTAACTATGTCTTACCTGCCTAGAATAGCAGAAGAGAAGCCTTAGTCAGTGATAAAACATATATAAATACACCCTAGTCACCCATCAAATAAGTGCCAACCATTAATTCTGCGATTCCATGAAGACACTTCATTTTTTTTAATAATAATTCTTAATGAAAGAATAAAATTAAGGCACAACAGGGTAATAATCATACTCCATCCATTTGATATCAAGGAAATAAAATTTTGAGAACAATTACATCGAGTGAGAAGCACTAACATTGCAGTTTGTTACAGGGAAAGTTGAAATGGTATCATGCTCCTACCAACCAACAAATTCACTAACTTCTATAACTTTTAATGGGCCACAATGCAATCAATTTTTGTTAGTCTTGGGACCATATCCAGCAGCAGTAAGACCTACCGATTGAGAACGCCATTCTTCTTCAAAACACTTTCCCACTTCATTGGATTTGTTAATTGAGGTAACTGTGTTAATCGTCAGATTCTACAGTTGGACTCTTGGAGCAGCTCTCTTTTTCATGAAGTTCCAATAACTTTTTTTCAGGATTACAGAGCCCTGCAAGATGAGAGTATTGTTACAACGTCATGTTTTTGTATTCTAAGGGCTTCAACTAGGTACATTTTCAACAAGTATTGAGAAGCTGATCGTGTAGCGGACTTTTTGACAAATAATGACACGGGTAATGCTGGTTATAACTACATAGGATGCCATGATATTCCCAGACAAACAGCTGATCTTGGCTTGGAAGATAAAAGAAGAAGGAGCATAAGTAAGCTGGATAAGCAAATATAACAGTGGACATCTCATAAAGGTGTTCACAATTAGTAATGTTTCAGCAGTTTTGAAGTACATAATGCCACTGGAAATGGCTCCACTTCTATGGATGGCCAATATATTATAACATCCTTAGAATATAAGCAATCTCCATTAATTTGAATCTCCATACCCTTTTTGGGAATGGCTGCACTTCTATTGATGGCCAACTTCTGTAAAATTTTGAAATGGTCTGTTGATTTCATATTGCTCACTGTATGTTTCTGTAGTATGATCTTTATTCAGAAAACAGTCCATATAAGTTATTGACAAATAACTCTCTTGTATTTTCTAGATGAAATCCAGTTACACTTTCAAATCTGGAGCTACTTTATGGGTGGACCTGTATTTTAGTACTATTAGAAGAGAGTCAAGAGACTAACCTGAACACTTGGGAATATCCCACACGGCAATAGATGTTGGAGTACATTCTGGTTGACATAGTTGCTGATTGTCCTCATGGTTGACGTTCATTGCAAGCATCCATGCACCAATTGTAACGTCCTCATTGCTGAGCATCCGGAAACTGAAAATTCAAACAAATCAGAACACATTCAATGAAAGGTATGAACTTCAAATGGAGAATCAGATGAGAATGTCAATACTATCTACATCCAGATGATGTTACACAAGGTGCGATGTTACACAAGGTGCCATGAAAGGGAAAAGAAAGAAGGAAAGTTTCATCACGCATACTCTCAAACTGCCATTTCATGATTTATGATCTCAATTCTACGTTCTAAAAAATGCCAATTATGGAAAAGTATACAACAAACAAATACAAGCATGCCCACACCTATGAAGCACGAATACTGTTAAGGTTGTTGTATCCGTATTGGTTACCGTATCACATACAATACTCATTGAATATTTGAAAATATGTATCAGATATATTCATATATACCAAACGTATCCAATAATAAATAAAATATGTGGATATTTCGAGAATACTTCTATATGTATAGAAATATGTATAATTTTTAGTTTTAATATTTACCCCTCATTTTGATTTCACATACAAATACATCAGTAAAAATTCAAACGACTTTGAAGACACATGGGTATTTTTCAAGTATAATCACTACCACATGTCCAAAGAATATAAATGAGCCGATTCTACTATAATCTTAGCAACAAATATTTCTAAGCAAACAGTCTAGTTAAATTTTGGTTCTTGTTCCTTTAATTAATCACACTTACTTTTAGATAAACCATAATGAGACGATAAGTACCATTTTGAAAATAAAAAATTGTTAATGTTGTTTATTATTGTTAAAGAATCTTTAAAAATTATAGCTATCAAGTCGTTATATAATAGTACAATATAAACGTATGCTGGTCGTATTATTGTATCAATATCGTATCGTATCGTACCCGTATCATGTATCCGTGCTTCCTAGGCCCACACAAACACACACTAGCTATTTATAAAGACGAGGGCCACCCCAACTCTCTTTCTCGTCTGAAGACTGGACTAGACCCCAGAATGTGTTAAGCTAGATATTAGTTAGGATTGTGAACACTTTCTCTAGTTGGCAATAAAGAAATCCCTTTTGGGCCAAATCAGACTCAAGATGAAATCAGCATACCTTCAAAGGTCCCAAGATTTGCACAACTTCATATGGTTCATAAGTGTTCCGTTTATGTTGTCCACTTCTGTAAGATTGTATGGCGAAGATAGAAATTTCATATAGGACAAAACAGTACATGATTCATACAGATGACATGCTCTAGTAATTATTCAAGGATTGCTTAAAAGAAGCCAATGGGTGATGCCTTGATCATAGTTGATAGATGCTAACCATGAACAGTGAGTGATCACTGTTGCACATTGATAAATACAACCTAACTTGTATGAAAAAATTTGATGCATAAAGCAATTCATAAACTAATTCTATGCTGGCCAGCAAGCAAAGGAGTAGCACCCAGCAATCAATTAATCTTAGTCGGAGATTATGTGGCAAAACACTGGTCAAGGCATGTTCCATCAGCCCTGGGTGTGAACTAGAACAAGAACCACCTTAGCTTGCCCTCAACACTAGCCATCAATCAAATCACTGTCTTTGGACATCCAGAGCTGACATCAGGATGCAAAGCAAGATACCCACAGGTATATACCCTTCTCTTAGGATGGGATCCCATGGGCTCTACCTCCGAACTAGACAATGATTGAGGATTAGATCCCATGTGTTGCTGTAGAAAATGAACATTTTTGTGATGTAAGTTGTCAATTGCATAGACAGACACCCAGATGAGTGGTGTACAAGACAGAAATTGGTGAAGGCTGAGCCCCCTCATCTAAACGACGAACCAGAAATAGGGCCCTGCAGCACCATTGGGGGCTGATACATGGTATAAGGATGAAAATCTGAAAGAAGGAAAATTGGGGGCATTTGCAAGAGCAACATACACAAGCCTGATGAAAACATTATAGATAGAGATCAGCAACTGCAAGCTTCCAACAATGTTCCTTTGTTTTTCAGGTCAACCAAAAACAATATTATAGATAAACCCAAAACAGTATTGTAACAAGTTTCATTTAAAAGTCAGTGCTATACTAAGAGATTCATAAAAGAAATGAAACAAAAGTTAACTATACCAGTGATATTAAAATATGGAGAAGTTTCAAGTGGAAGTGTGCAACAGGAAAACAAATCTTGCCTGTTGTTTCTTAAAGCAACCAAGCTTGCAACTACATCAGCAGAAAGAGCATAAATTGGACCATAAGCATGTAGAAAGTACTCCTTCCCAAGCAAATATGATAGTGGCTCATACCTGCAAGAAGTGAACGGACCTGATCACCTACTAGTAAAATTAACAATATCTAAATAAAATGGGACCTAATTTCGGGTTGCCATTAGCACCATCCACTCAGAACTAATGTATTTCTGCAGGGATAAAAACTTAATAAACAGGGAATTAGCTACATACATCCCTCTTAAAGCTATATTGCATTACCTCCCTCAGGATGTTCATAATCAAAACACATTCAGTATTGCTTTCGTAAAGCTATTCTATTAGCTCCATCAACATGTTGCACTAAAGACCATAATGATCCCTTCCACGACTCTCCATATCTATCAACCCTTTTGACCCTCAAATTATGCCAAATCCCAAAATAAATAGAGAACTGTCCACTTTTCAAACAACTAGATACAATCTAACTGTAAATATTTCACTACCTAACCTTTGGCCTTGTTTTAGCGTTATGATTATCATAATGCCAAAGGTATCATAAGAGCATGAAGATGGTTTCAACACATGTATGTACACACAAATATACACACAAATATACACACTTTCAACCATAAAAAAACCTAGTTTAGTCTCGGTTGGGGTGGCCATGGACCAGGCTGAGTCGGGCTAGGTTAGGACAGCGGGCCAGCGACCCCAGGCTAGATTATCCATCCCAATCCTAGGCCTTGAACCTTCCTCTTCCTAGGCCAAGCCCAACCCTTGGCCTACTGTTTTTGCTATTTTTATTTTCACATTTAAATCTTAAAATTTTCATACTTACAAATTAAAAAACTTTATTTTTATATTTATATAAATATTTTGGGAGAGTAAATGCAATGACATCTTACGCAGAACTGTGTCGGGCCAAATTTTTTGTTACAAACCCTACCCAAAGGTGGCCAGAAAAATTGGCCAACCCATTATTTTTCCAGACAGCCACCACTAGTCCCCCTCCAGAATGCTGGGAAGGGTGTATGACTAAATCCAAACAAAACTTCTTGCATCATGCAGATTTCCTTCTATTCATACTTGCAATCTTATGGGCTAATTCTATTAGCTCGAACTTTTAGCAACTGTGATCATAGGCCCTTACATTTCTCCTGAGAATCCATCATATTCTCTACAAATCTCTGTTCAAATTGTTCTGGAGCTTCTTTTGTCAATCAAAGATAACGGCAGAGTAATTGTAACAGCAGACACATATATCATTACTACAGATTGAGGTTCACACAACTATGGTTATGATTGCTTGCCATTGACACGCGAATGTATAACACCCAAAAATATGGGAAAGTCCTCATCTTTTCACAAATTATTTTTTTTCCCTTTTTGCAGGCAATCCAAAAGACATTTTATTTTCTAGAATTTTGATATACACAAATATCCAGTTGAGAAGTAGCTTAAAAAGGAAAATCTTTAATATCAGGTAAAGGGGGATTATGCCATTATTTGATTACTTCATACTTTTTATGCATGTAAGGTTCAGATGATCATGACATAATAGCCAAAATAAATGTAAACACCACCTAGGTAAACATTATAGGAACTACCATTTGAGATTTGGGTCAGTGAACACTGGACCCTTTTTCATGCATCCAAGGTACGTTTGAGAGTCAGAACGCTCTTTGGCCAAAAGCAGTGAAAGGCGATCTGGCAAAGCAGGATAGTAAGGTAGTTGCATAAAAAATCTCAAGAATAAAGCAAGTGAAAATACACAGCATAATCTTCCCAAAACTACTCACCTGGCCTCAGATATATGTCATCATCCGCTTTAACATAGAACTCTGAGTCGAAAATTGCGTAGGCAGCTTTGAAGTAAGCTAAACTGTAATAGAGACAGAATTTATTTTGAATACCAGTCTATAGGTACTGATGTCTTATACATAAATACTGTCAGCACTAACGTTTTGTATGGGAGCTTACTATACTCCTCCTCAATATCTAATAGCATGAAGTCATCATATTCAGCTACCTCCTCTCTGAGCTCTGTCATCTTCGATTTATCACTAGTTCTACCAATTACAAATCTGATGACCAACCCAGTGGCTTCTTCCAACCTGCGAATCCATAACAGGAGAGTGGTTAGGAAAATTGTACTAGCATTGACAAGGTACAAACTAGTGACAATCTACTACATTTGTGTAAACTTGTATTCTTAGTTTGTAGAACAGTCATAGAGTCCTCCAAGTGGATAGAGTCCTTCCTACGAGAAAACGTGACGATCTCAGGGTAAACCATTGCACTTATTCTGCCATGTGAAAATTCCTCAAACAACACTAAGAGCAACTGCACTGTCAGTCTTATTAAACCACTTGCAAGGACAATTCTGCCATCCCTCTTCACTTTCATTTTCCTCTCCTTTGGAACTGGAGCAGAGGTTCCTCACTCCATGTCTGTGCTGGCAACATCTTGGCTATATCCAGCACTATAAGTTTTTAGCCCCACAACATTATACTTGATGGGAACCCAACAATCTATCATCCCTCTGATTGCTGCTGATAGTGGCGGTGACATCGCATCTTGTTTGGACCATCGTAATATCTAATTCCCTTTATCAGATCCAAGGATCATGATCCCTAAAGGCTGCAAGTGCTTTCCAATTAGACCCTGATGATGATTGCTATGCCACTCTTTTCCAAAACTTTCAATTTTCCGGTTAAACATCAACACCATTAACTCCCTCAATTACATTAACCCCATGTTGGTATGATTCTCATTTGTCTAGTTAAGACAATTTTAGAGAATCCTAGGTGAGATGAAAACAAGAGAATTTTTATTTGTATAAGAGCAATAGTTAGTATTACTAACTATAATTAAACAAAATCGAAATAAGTGATTTCCAACTAGAATTAGAGCAAGAGGGAATGGTCTTTTTGAAAGCAATAGATCAACCTAGTAAGACAAAGCTGAGATTGCATTAGAGGGACAGACTTGATCAGATCAAGGGGTTAGTCAGGTTTTTTGGGTTATTTATCTTTGTCTTCAATCTGTTCTAATTTTCTATTTGGGCTTTTTCTTTGTTGGCCAGTCATGTAAATTCTGATTGTATGTAAATTTTGATTTGTTACACTTCCACATTTCAGGCATGCGAGTTCAAGTGAGTCATAGGACCATTTAACAGTAGTAAGCAAGCAAACTTTTTTCCTCAGTATATGTTAGCAGTGATTCAAACCCAAAACCATATGTATCAACGCTACATACACAATCATATACAAAATGGAAAAAAATGTATACCGTTGAAGCCCTTGTCGATCCGACGGCATCCAAGTCTGGCGTAACGATCGCCGTCTACCTACTGATCCAAACCCAGTGAAAATCCCCACAAACCCCATCACCTTATACTTCTTCTGATCCCCATCCGAAACACCACCGTTCTGATTTCCTCCACTACTAATTTTCTCCCAAACCACAGACACTGATCTGGGTTTATCGGATTTACATTTGTACCCGGACAGACTATGCCTCGAAATTGCGATGGATCCATATACGAACCCGGCAAGTCCGATCAGGAAACAGAGGATCAAGACCGTTGATCTGCGAGTGTAGGACGCAGTGCGGGTGGAGAAGAGCTTGGGAGAGGAAGGCATGTCGAGGGGAACTAGATTAGGAATTCAAAAACCCTAGAAAAATCTACTCTGTGGTTTTTCTATGGCGCGCGATTAAGGTTTGAATGTGAGGATTTGTGGTAGATTTGTACGGACAATTCAAGTTACTGTTACTATGTGAACTGTGGCTGTCTTTCATATCGAAGTGTGGACTCTGAGAGAGATGGAAGCGATCAACTTGCAGAGAGACTGTGCGCCTGTGTGTGTGTGTGTGTGTGTGTGTGAGAGAGAGAGAGAGCGCTATAGACGTTTCCGAGTAGTGATACCAGGCAGTGATCAAAATTCCGTTCGAAATGGTGGTCGAAATATTTTTGTTTTTAAGAGGACTAAAACAACAGTGATGAACTCGAATTCTCTTTTGATAAAAAAAAAAAAAAACTCGAATTCTCGATGTTTTGAAGTTTTTCATAGGAAAATGTCATGTATATCGAAAAATATTTTTATCAAATGAGTTTACAGCTACAAATTACTCTTGGACTCACCAAATATTAATCAAAATATTTTTGATTAGATATGAAATTGACAACTCATTTAGAAAAAATATTTTTTGGTAAAAGTTTTGATAAGCATAATATTACTCTTTTTCATAATATTTTCGAGGTTTTTTTAACATATTTTAATATATTTTGATTAATATTTTAAAAATAAATTTAAAATTTTGATTCGTTTTATTTAAATGTTTCCATTTTCTAAGGAATTAATTGTAGTTTGCACTCTAAAAGGTGCTCAAATTTTCAATTTATACCCTAAAAGATAAGGATTCTCAATTTGTATCTTAAATGTGTCAAAAATGATGTAATGTGCACCGGTCACAAATGTCTGTTCGATTTATCGTCTGAAAACCCAGTACACGACTTGCATGTATTGAATTGTAAAAACACACAACTTTGGGCGCCAAATCGATGTTGGCTTACCTTCCTCTTCGTATAAGAGGTGGTTGACTGTTCGAATAAGGTTTGCTATACGAGGGAAGAAAAGGAAGAAAAATGAGGAAGAAAAATGAGGAAGAAAAAGATAACAGACAGAGCTAAAAATGGAATGGGTTTACTACTGTGGTCGAAAGGTAATAATGAAGACCTCATGAACAGACCTAAATTCTGGGAGGAGGTTTAAGGTTTGCGATAATTATGCAGTATAACTTCACATCCCATTAGAAATTTAGTAATATTTTTGCAATTGATGAAAGTAGATGTGCATTCAAACCATTTTCATTCACCCATTTTTCACACATTATAGATTATGCTTATTCTATTTCAGCTAATTTTTCTTTTCAAAAAGTATTTTTCGAAAGTTTCTTTGCACAATTTTATGAAAATTGTAATTATAATTTTTTTTCACAAAAAACTTGTATTTTAAACAAATATTTGTATTTTGCACATGTAGGAAGGTGGTCCATGTGATTACTTTGCTTGGGTTGATCCACCTATGTGTATCTGAGCACGACCTACATCTCCTAACGTTTTTGTGCATGTGTAACACATAATCCCTTAACTGACGAGCTCAGATCTAGTTGGGCTCAAGCCCGATTAGTGGGTTAGTCCCAATTAGCTAAAAAAGCAGGTCAAACTCAGCTAATGGCCTCAGCCGAGTCCAAAGTCCAAGAGACTCAGGAAGATCAACGCACGTGAGGAACAATCATTAGGATAGCCACTACTTGAAGATCACACTAATCCTTAATTGTACATATCATCCTCGAAAGACTAGTAGCCTAATCTTTACGCCATCGCCTCAACTAGCGCTCAGTGCTTATAAATTGTAAGCCCTCTATACATGAGGGACACACAAATCTATCTCTCACACACCACACCTTGAACTTATTCTTGCTCTCTCTCGCTCTCTCTCTCTCTTCCCCACGTACTACTGTATTCTCTCATTAATAAAGTTCTCCAGCCACCGTCGCCTCCTTCAGTGGTTAGGTCGTCGCAGCCCAACCACTCAATCTTTATCTTTTACTATTACTTGTTTCATTAATTACCCTGCATCACACACTCGACTGATTTGATTGTGCATAGCCTATTTTGTGTATCATTAGTTTAGTGTCGTCTGTGGGAACGACTAAATTTTCTACTACCTTTTTATTTTATCCTAATCTCTTTCAAATCCATGACGATTACCACTGGGTCAATGAATCAGCAACCGGAGGATAATGACCCAGCTCATCAGGAGGAGGTTCCGCCTTCGCATACGGAACCCTCCACTATTGCTAATCTTGTGGTTGGGCAACAAATTTTGGAGATAATGCAATTGCTGGTGAGTCAAAACCAACAAATTCTCCAACTAATGTTCGCCTCAGGAGGAGTCATGACCCAGCCTGTAGGAGGGGAGGCACCACAGCCTGTTCACCCAGGGCGCCAACGCGCCACCCAGCGTGGCGTCCAGCGCTAGGGCATCCCCATGCAGTGCCCAGGCACCCCCCACCAAGGAGTTCCTCCTCAGCACCCAGGCGCCCCACATGCTGCTTTTCCTCATGTCCCTGTTCCATCTGCTACCAACCCCCTTGCGTAGGAGGATGAAGGGGAGAACTAATATATTAACCATGAAAGCTACTGCAATGATCCGACCAAGGGTGTCCCTAACCAACGGGATGAGAGAAATTAAGGAGGTGCAAACCTAGTTTGGCGACGCCATCAAGGCACAGGCTCCAAAAACGGTGGACTATCTGGTAAGGCACACTGACACTCCGTTTGTGGCGGATGTTGTCAACTACCCTTTACCCTCGAAATTCAAGATGTCTACCGTAGAAATCTTCGATGGTACTAAAGATCCCCTCGATCACCTTAACATGTACAAGTCCTTCATGCAACTCCATAATGTACCTAACGAGATCATGTGTAGAGATTTTCCTACTACCCTCAAGGGGTCCGCATGTCAGTGGTTAACTATCTTCTATCAACTCTTTTGCTGAATTAAGCAAATCTTTTGTCTCCCACTTTATTGGGGGACGCTGACATTAGAAGTCAGTCACTCATATGCTCACCATCAAGCAGGACCGGGTTGAAAGTCAAAGGAGCTACCTCACTCGCTTTAACGAGGAGCCTCTCCAGATTGAGGAGCCAGACGACAAGGTTACTATAGCCACCTTTATTATAAGTCTGCGCTCGTTGAGTTTTATGTTCTCCGTCTTGAAAAAACCACCATCAAGATTGCCCGAGCTGTTATCTAGGGCACAAAAGTATATGAATGCCGAGGATGTCACCAAAGCCAGGCAAGGCTAGTCCTCCTGCGGGGGTGAGAAAATAAAGGACGTTGGCAAAGACAAAAGAGAAGCAGAGAACAAGAGAAAGAGGGCGGAGAGAGTCTTCGTCAAGGACTTCCATGGTCCCATACCTTTGAGAGAGCGACAAGCATTTACCAAATACAGGATGATCTTATGGTACGTTGGCCAGGGAAAATGAAGTCTGCCCCGAACCGTATGATACCAAACAAGTACTTTCGTTTACATTGTGATCATGACCACAACACTGACGACTGCTTTGAACTCAAAAGACAGATTAAAGAGCTCATACAACGTGGCCAGTTGCGGCAGTACATTGCTAGCAGAGAACAACCCTACCACATGGCCGAAACTAGGATGATAGAGAGCGTCAACAGCGCCTTAGAGAAATCCAGATGATCTCCGGAGGGTTAGGAGGAGGAGGTGACTCCAACTCTGCCAGGAAGGTGCATGCCAGGAGAGCTAGACAGGCGGAGTCAAATGATCCTTGCTCGATGAAGACGCCCCAGCACGGGAAAGGATAGGTCATCTCGTTCTCAGATAGGGACCTCGAGGGGATCCAACACCCCTATGATGACCCCCTAGTGTTGACCATGATGATAGCCAACTACCCGGTTAAAAGAATTCTGGTGGACAGCGGCAGCTCTGTCGACATCCTGTTTGCACCAACCTATGATAGCCTCCATCTTGGCAGGGAGAGATTTCAACCCATTAGAACGCCCCTCATTGGATTTTTGGGAGAGAAAGCGTATCTCTTGGGTTCCATCACCCTGCCAGTCACAGTGGGGATAACATGTAGAACCTCCGCCATCATGGTGAACTTCATAGTGTTGGATTGCCCTTCTGCCTACAACATCATCCTTGGACGTCCTGCACTCAATACCTTAAGGGCAGTGTCGTCCACCTATTATATTTTCCTCTGTTTCCCAATCCCCCGTAGGATTGGAGAAATTAGAGGAGACCAAGCCGCCAGAGAATGCTATGTGGCCTCTATGAGGGGCAGGAAGCCTCAGGAGACCTTCCAAGTGGAAGTGCATGACCCTCGGGAAGACAACATGTTGGAAAGGGGAAATCCAGCAGAAGAACTCGAGCCAATAAAGCTGGACGAGAACCTGTTGGAACGGAAATTCCAAGAATCATTGACAATGCGTATGTATCGAATACAAAAAAAATTTCTTTAAAACCCTACAAGGCGGAATTAAGGTTTACCTTTGAGATCGCTCTGGATTGATCTCGTCTCAGCACGAACACAGAAACTAACAACAAACGTGAAAGACAGCTCGATGAACCTCACAGCCTTCTGTCGTATATCCTCCAACGTCAAAACCCGGATGTAGTGTGAGCTGCAAGAACCTCCGAACTTCTACTGTCTCTCTCGGCCTCTCTAAAAAACGTGAGTAATGAATTGATGCTAATTTAGAGAGCCTAGACATCTATATATAGGTTACGACAGAAACCCTGAGGAGAAATAAGGACCGGGCTTCCAATGGGCCTAGGATTCTTATGTTCAACTCATAACAAACATCCTACAGCCCATTAATAATAAGATAGTCCATTAAAAACTTATTATTGATCTCCTGAGCCTTATTTCAAAATTATATTCGAGCTCCTTATTATTATATGCTTAATAATCTCTCCATGTCAAAGATTACAGATGTCCATTAATTAAATAAATTACTGACAATTATATTTAATTGACTTCTTTTATGCCTTAAGACATTACCACTCAACTTATTTATCATGTCGGATAATTAAATCTACCTGCAAGGTTTGACATGGATAAAACTTATGAGCTTCCTCAAGAGGACATTATCAATCTATTTAACTACCAGGACGTGGTTTCCTTTAATAATTAATTTTTACCATACAAATAATATCATCTCTCAATTTACTAAGCTAATTGACTCAATATGAATCTCACTTTTTGATGAATTAAAGTGACAAATATTGTATGCACATGACAATTAAATATTTCGAGATTAAGAGTATAAACAATCATAATAATCATGATGTATTTATTATCTTATTGAATCAGTAAAAGATAATAACCTCAACATGAGTCTATTCAATACACAAAGTGTACTAGCGCAATAATTCAAGACATCAAAAAGTCTCCTATAGTCAAGACATACTATGCCAGAATATTACACTACAATCATACTAATGGCGTGTCCAATTCCATTTAGGATTGTGAACATATACTCATATTATACAATGATCTAATAATCTGATCTTCTGTGCATAAGCCGAATTCTACACACCAGATTATCTACTATGTAAAATATAAGACACACATGCATACCATATATTAAATATAATGCAAATATTTTGCCCACATAGATTCTCAATAAAATGAAAAGAACAAATTTCTATTAATTAATAAAACGAGTTTAACTACAAAAGGTAAACTTTTAGTATACAACTCTATCAAAACCTTCCAAGAAGAAGAATTTATATTGGCTCCTCGCTTTCCTAAGAGTGAGCCACCCACCTCATTAACTTTCTCAAGCGGAACATGGACGTATTCGCCTGGTCTCACGAAGATTTGGAGGGCATTGATCCTAAGATGGCCAATCATCGGATCAACGTAGATCCCAGACACAAGCCTGTCCACCAAAAGTTGAGAAGCATAAGTGCCTAGAGAGCCCAGGCCATGGAAGAAGAGGTGGGGAAGCTGTTAGCAAGCGGGTCGGTAAGGGAGGTAGCCTATCCAGTTTGGCTATCAAACATAGTGATGGTAACAAAATCCAGTAGGAAATGGTGCCTTTGCTTGGACTTCATTGAGCTTAACAAAGCTTGTTGCTTCAACTTTAAAAGTGTAAACCCAAGCGTAGGTTGAGCAGAGTAATATATTCTCGGAAGCCCGATGTCGAATCCACAGGGAATTGGAACAAGTCAACAATCACACAAACACTACTAAATTAAAATGGAGAACATTTGTTTGAAGAGTTGTTGATTGAAAACAATTTAATTTAATAATTAAAACAGTAATAAAATTACTAGAGCATCAGGTACTCCCTCTCAATGTCATACGGTAATAATTAAAGACTCAAGGCTTGATTTGAAACAGGAATTAAATGTCGGTTAATCCAGATAACAAATCAAGTAAGAAAACCAAAAGTTATAACCAAAAGATTATTCAGAAACCTGAATAATAAATCAATCATAATATTTTATGAAACAATGTTAACACTTCAAGCGTGGAATAACCAGTTATTTATTCACAGGGAAACTCAAGCAATCGATGTACATGGCACAACAACTCAGGAGTTTTTACAGAACAAAAACTTTGCTATAAGATTAGAAATTAGATTAACACAATATCATAAATCATTAAGTGCAAAGTCTATAAAAATACCGTACTTCACTGAGAGGTTTTCCCTAACCCTAGCTTAACCTTTTAGCCGGCCATAAAAGAATTGCCAAAATACACTCAAGAAGTCGTGAGCAAAAAGATGAAAAAGAGATCCCCTTTACAAAGTCTTCAATTTGTATTAATAACCTCCCAGAAAATAGATTGATTCTCGTCAAAATTCTAAGTCTAGCGTCAGCAGATCTTCGACACGCGTCCGGACGCGTGTCCTTATTCCGTCCGAACGCAACTTCCAGTGAGTTTGTTCTTCTTCTGATCGCCTTTCTGCCACTCGCGTCCGGACGCGTGTTCCAGTGTGTTTTCCTTTGAGCTATGCTTCGTCTTCCCATAATTTAACTCCAAAATTTACGCTTTTGTCCTGCAAATTAACACAAATCAACATTTGATAGCATAACACCCAAACTTGGATAAACTTTTATATTTATCACACTTTTACAATTAAATAATCAATCTTTCATAATAATAAATGTGATTATTCGGCCTTAATCACACCCCCCCACTTAGATCTTGCTAGTCCCTAGTAAGACAAATATCAATAAAACAAATACATCCACTGATTCTAGGAAACAAAACAAAATATAATAAAACAAAACCACTTTCGTAGGACTCACGATTGCATTTAGCATATGCAACAAGCCTTTAAACCCCTAGGTTTCCCCTAATGGACGAGTCTAGTCTCGTGAGGGTTTCCAGAGATGATACCCACAAACATCACCCTGTGATCAAACATCTGAATCACAATTTTATAATATAAGTTGCTACCACAATATTGAAATTCTAAGATGCAAACTTTTTATACGCACATGCAAAACAACATATAGAACTATGCGGTATATAAATGTATGCACTTATCATATTCTCATATAAACTCGTGCGTAGTGTGAATTAACTATACCAAGTCAGTAATTTATCCGGTAATCACCTCTACAACTATCAACTATTCGTCTCAATGCCAAATCTCACTAGATAATTCACTCATAAAAGATTCTCTCAGGTTCTAGTGACTATTCCCTCAAATATCACATGTGAGAAGATGATATTTAAGTCAAAACAAAATAATGCTCACATGTTCCATTAAAATAATTGTAATCCAAAAGAAAATGATTTGACATAATCTCATGAAAGGAAATCAACACACAATAAATAAATAATCACCATTCTCTTCCTTATTCACACAAGTCATGCATCCATCAATACACTCTTGAGATCAAATAGGTCTTTATTTAAGGTTGTAATGGGGCCTTGGAATTAGGGTTTTGAAACGAAGGATATTCAGGAATTCAAAAGACTATCCCAAGAGAACATGTACATTACACAACCAAATTTCTTTCCATAGCTTTTCACTCTCCATCCTTTAGAAGCACAATTTACATCACTTGCTCATATTTTTTTCTTTTCAAACACATGCTTGCTATTTTTTTCTCTTTTTTTTTTTTTTTTCACAGCTAGACATATTGTCTTTGTTTTTTTTTTTTTTTTCTTTTTTCAGCAAGACATGTAATGCAAATATTCACAAGTATGTAAAACTCTTTTTTTTCTTTTCTTTTCTTAACCAACATCTCCCAAATTACATAAACAATGAAAGTTCAATCTCAGGATAACCAATGGTAAAAAATATTATATATATATATATATATTTTTTGGCTTGGTTATTATATGTTGGGTATAAGAAATAAAATTTTGCTTTTAAAGGCTCAATCATGGCTTCTAGGGATAATAATATTCAAAGAATAAGGTTTAGGCTCAAATAATGACAAAGATGGCCTAAAATCATATCTCAAGAGCTTTTGATAACACACTGCTCATGCAAATAATTCAAAGTCAAGCAATCATTCACAATATTGGTGTTAACCAAAACAAAAATAATGAGACTATTGAAGGAGATTAGCTGAATAAAAATATTTTTTATTGAGTAAATGTAAATTACCCTCCAAGAAAAATTGGAACAAAACTCACTAGGGTTTTTATGCATCTCCACTATATGTTTCAAGTTTCAAGGTAAAATACCTAATAAATTTTCAACTTGGTAAAGTTTAAAGTGTACAAATTGTGAGTTTTTATAAGAACATGATATGAGATACAAAAATATAAAATAAAGTTCTATGTGATGCTTAAACTGTTGCACATTCAAAGTTGAGCAAATTGTTTCTATTATGTGGTATCAACTTATTCATAACAATGTTATTTAGATATTTGATAACACACCAAACAAAATATGCATTTTATATGATAATGAGAATTCAAGTACAATGCATATTCAAAAGATAAAAGAAATCAAGCCTAACAAAAACTACCCAAAATAGGCTTTGATTTCTACAGATAACTGGAAAATAAAAGAAACGATTTTTAAACACCGGGACCTAGAAGAAATCATCTTAAGATGAGGGGCCTGCCTGATCCTGAGAACTCTGCCCTAGCCCCCTCATCTGAGCCCTCAGCTCTCTCATCTCCTTCCTCATCTCTCTCTGGCCTCTCAATAGCTCAAACAGAATCTGTCTGTCAGTCCTGGGATCAGTGTCCTCATCCACTGGTATCTCAAGATCCTCATCAATATTGAGGAACTGATCTCAATCCTCCTCATCTTGTTCCACCCCTGGTGGTGCTGCCTGCTCCTGACCCGGACCCCTCTCTCCTGGCACTGGCCTGACTACACTCTGACTTTTCAAAAGGGTGCCAGAGTTGAGTGTCATCACTTTCTTCGCCCGCTCCATAGTGGCATCAATCACCACTCCTGCTCGCTCGCACAAGGCAGTAGCCAAACCAGCAAAAGGGAGAGATGGTTTTTTCGGGTCCACGATAGCTCGCCTCATCTCAGAAAAAATCAGGGAAGGGAGGTCTATGGACTTACCTGTACCCATGGCATATAACAGGCGAGCACGGTCCAGGTAGATGTGATTATTTCTTAGCAAGGGCAAGATATTTGATACCGAAATGAGGTTCAGTATCTTGTACTTATTGGTCAGATCACCCTGCTGAAGGTACTTAGTGTTGCCCGTCCACACGAAATCATCATCCCCTAGAAGTTCTCGACCGACCTCATCTGCGGGGTAGGCTTGGGGGTAGTCCGGGTTGACCACCCGTGCCTGAGTCATTCCAATTATCCTAGCAATGGCCAAACCATCCACCCTAACCTCCATACCCTGAACATATGTCTGGATGAGGCCATTCCCGAGATCATCCGCATTGCTGAAGAATTCTCTTGCCAAGATGGGGATACACAACCACTCTTTGCCCATGAAACCTGCCCAACGTCTAGAAGTGATAATATCTCGGACTCCCAATCGGGCGAAGTCCTCGTATTCAATTTTTCTCTCGCAAACTATAGGTTTTTGGGCGTAGTATTTAAAAAATCTTACCCGCGCCTCCAAGGTTTGGAAACGAACGGGATCAAAGGTGGTATCTTCCTCCTCCTGAGTATTTACTCGGGGTCTCTTTGAAGTGGATGCTCGAGGTGGTGCCATAGTGAAAATTGTGAAGAGGAGAGAAAGGATTTAGAGTGAAGAGTTGTATTTCGGTTTTGGAAGTTTGCAATGCAAGAAATTCTTACTGGACAGTCGGTATTTATAATTTTTTCACACGCGTCCGGACGCATGGGGTTGTACCGTCCGGACGCGCCTCAACTGCCGCCTTAATTAGCCTTAAAAGTCACGCGTCCGGACGCATGGTACAGTCCCGTCCGGACGCGCCTCTGGAATTTGAAACGGTTGACCTTCCGTCAGGACGCATATAGTGTAACCGTCCGGACGCGCTTTCCAGAGAGTTCAGCCTCTTATGGTCACGTTCGGACGCGATTTCCAGTAGGTTTTAGTCTTTGTTAACGCGTCCGGACGCATATTCCAGTAGCTTTTATTCTTTATACTTAGAAAAAAAAATTTCACTTTTTTCAGCTCTCTCTCTCCCAAGTGGTTCCATTCTATTTCCTAAAAATTCCTAAGTCCCTCAAAACCACAAAAAAATAAAAAAAACTACATGACTATACTAAAAACAAAATATTAAAAGCAAAACAATAAACACAGTTGCATGTGCACAAAGTTCAAATTCAAACTCCCATCCCATATACTTTTTATCAAGTGAATGCTCTACCCCCCCACTCAAAAATCTACATTGTCCTCAATGTACGAATACCGAAAGTAAGATCAAATAAGGGATAGGAAGAACATACCGGATGCACATAAACTGTGCTCATGCATCTGTAGAAAATTAAAGAGAAAACAAAATACACTAATATACAACAGTATACATCAAATGGTGAGAGAGAGATTATTCATAGTGGGGATCCATCAATTCGATGGATTCCACTTCTACAATACCTTCCTCCAAGAATGGTTTCAGTCATTGTCCGTTAACTTTAAAGGTGTTCCCATTACTTGGATTCTCAATCTCTATTGTTCCATAGGGGAAGGCCTCCTTAACAATGTACGGACCACTCCATCTGGTTTGAAGCTTTCCTTTGAAGATGTGAAGCCTAGAATTATATAGCAGAACTTTTTGTGCCAGTGTAAACGTTTTTCACACAATATTCTTATCATGGAACACCTTCATTCGTTCCTTACTAATCCTAGAATTCTCATAGGCTTCATTCCTAATCTCCTCAAGCTCGTTTAATTGTAATTTTCGTAAGGCACCAGCTTTGTCAAAACTAAAATTGAACATCTTAATGGCCCAGTATGCTTTATGCTCTAGTTCCACAGGCAAGTGACAAGCTTTTCCATAAACCAATCTGTACGGAGACATGTCAATCGGGGTTTTGTATGCAGTTCGGTATGCCCATAACGCATCGATTAATCGTAACGACCAATCTTTACGATCTGGGTTCACCGTTTTTTCCAAAATGTAAGAAATCTCCCGATTGACAAGCTCTGCTTGACCACTTGTCTGAGGGTGATAAGGAGTTGCAACTTTGTGTGTGACACCGTATTTTTTCATTAAATTCTCAAAAAGTCTATTACAAAAGTGCAATCCCCATCACTGATAATGGCTCGAGGTATACCAAATCTGGACAAAATGTTTTCTTTTAAAAATTTCAAAACAACTTTATGATCATTTGTCCGACATGGTATAGCTTCGACCCACTTAGAAACATAGTCCACTCCCACTAAAATGTACATATATCCAAAAGATGGGGGAAAAGGTCCCATGAAATCTATGCCCCAACAGTCAAAAATTTCTATTATCAAAATTGGATTTAGAGGCATCATATTTCTACGGGTTAATCCCCCCAGTTTTTGACATCGCTCACACACCTTACAGAAATTATATGCATCCTTAAAAATTGTCGGCCAATAAAATCCGCACTGCAAAACCTTTGTAGCGGTCTTTTTCATAGAAAAGTGGCCTCCACATGCTCCCGAATGACAAAAGGATAAAATGCTACTTACCTCATCATTGGGCACACATCTTCGGATAATTTGATCTGAGCAATACTTGAAAAGATATGGGTCATCCCAGAAAAAGCTTTTCACTTCAGTTAAGAACTTCCTTCTATCCAATGTAGTCCAAGCTGGTGGCATGTTACCTGTAACAAGAAAATTCACTATATCAGCAAACCAAGGTACTGCCGAAACTGCCAGCAATTGTTCATCAGGAAAAGTGTCCTTGATCGGCACCGTCTCAATGGGTATGTCACTCACAAGTCTAGACAAATGGTTAGCCACTACATTCTTTACTCCTTTTTTTATCTTTAATGGTCATATCAAATTCTTGGAGTAGGAGGATCCACCTAAGCAGTCTTGGTTTGACATCTTTCTTTGTCAGTAAATATTTAAGAGCCGCATGGTCTGTGAAAATAACAATGGGGAATCCCACTAAATATGACCTAAATTTGTCCAGTGCAAAAACTACTGCCAGTAATTCCTTTTATGTGGTAGAATAATTCATTTGTGCACTATTTAAAGTTCGACTAGCATAGTAGATGACATGTGGCTTTTTCTCATTCCTTTGTCCTAAAACTGCCCCGACGGCATAGTCACTGGCATCACACATAATTTCAAAAGGAAGACTCCAATTCGGGGGTTGCATAATTGGAGCAGTGACGAGCATGCCCTTTAACTTATCAAAAGCCTCTTGGCATAACCCATCCCACTCAAAAGGTATATCCTTCCCTAAGAGATTGCAAAGTGGTCTAGATATAGAGCTAAAATCTTTTATGAACCTTCGATAGAAACCAGCATGACCCAAAAAAGATCTAACATCCTTAAGGGTTTTGGGAGAAGGTAAATTAGCAATTAATTCTATCTTAGCTTTATCTACCTGGATTCCCTCAGATGAGACAATGTGACCAAGAACAATTCCCTTTTGAACCATAAAGTGGCATTTTTCCCAATTAAGCACTAGGTTCTTTTCTTCACATCGAAGAAGCACTTTCTCTAAATTTGACAAGCATTCATCAAAAGCATCACCAAAAACAGTAAAATCATCCATGAAAACTTCAATAAAACGCTCTACCATGTCACTAAAAATACTTAGCATGCACCTTTGAAAGGTCGCAGGTGCATTGCAAAGTCCAAAGGGCATCCTGCGATATGCAAAAGTACCAAAAGGGCAAGTAAATGTGGTTTTCTCTTGGTCTTCTAGGGCAATTTCAATCTGATTATATCCTGAATAGCCATCTAGAAAACAGTAATACAAATGCGATGCTACCCTTTCCAAAATTTGATCCATAAAAGGTAAAGGGAAGTGATCTTTTCTAGTAACAGAATTTAATTTCCTGTAGTCTATGCACATTCTCCAACCAGTAACTGTCCTAGTTGGCACAAGTTCATTATTTTCATTGGCAACTACAGTGACTCCAGATTTCTTAGGAACTACCTGTGTGGGGCTTACCCATTTGCTGTCTGCAATAGGGTAAATAATTCATATGTCTAACAATTTCAGCACTTCCTTCTTTACAACTTCTTTCATATGTGGATTCAGTCGACGTTGCATTTCCCTAGATGTTTTAGCATTATCTTCCAAAATAAATCTTGTGAGTGCAAACTAATGGACTAATTCCTTTTATATCAGCTAAAGTCCAGCCAATTGCCTTTTTATGTTCTCTAAGAAGTTGTAATAACATACCTTCCTGTGCTGAATTCAATTGAGAAGAAATTATTACCGGATAAGTTGCATCATCTCCCAAAAATGCATACTTTAACTCAACCGGTAGCTGCTTGAGGTCAAGCTTAGGTGCTTTCTCACTGGATGGAATTGGTGGGTCAATTCTTGGTGGAAGCTCCTCAAATTTCTGTCTCAACTCTTTCATTTCAAGTACCTGTAAAGAGTTTAACACATCAGTAGAAACAGAAATTTCAGAATTGAGTTCATCTATCTCTATCATAGAAGATTGTTCAAGCAAGCATGCTTCAAGTGGATCAAATAGAGAAGAATCATATAATCTGCTTGGAACAAGAGACTCAATCATGTTAACCTCATGCACATCTTCATCAACATTCTCTGGTTGTTTGCACACATGAAAAATGTTGAGCTCTAATGTCATATTCCCAAAAGTTAATTTCATCACACCATTCCTACAATTAATTAAAGCATTTGAAGTTGCTAGGAATGGTCTGCCTAAAATAACAGGAATTTGAGTATTAGCATTTAATACAGGTTGAGTATCCAAAATTATGAAATCCACAGGAAAATAAAATTTGTCAACCTGTACTAAGACATCCTCCACCATACCCCTCGGTACTCTTATTGATCTGTCAGCTAATTGGAGTGTAACCGAAGTGGGTTTTAATTCACCTAACCCTAATTGTTCATATACTGAATATGGGAGCAAGTTCACACTAGCTCCAAGATCCAGTAAAGCCTGTTCAATTCTGTGGTTGCCTATGACACAAGAAATGGTAGGACAACCTGGGTCTTTGTACTTCAGTGGAGTGTTATGCTGTATGATGGAGGATACCTGCTCAGTTAAAAATGCCTTCTTTTGCACATTCAATTTCCTTTTGACAGTGCATAATTCCTTTAAAAACTTTGCATAAGAAGGTATTTGTTTAATGGCATCCAACAAGGGAATGTTGATTTTTACCTGCTTAAAGACTTCTAACATATCATTGTGCATATGAGGCTTGGTAGAAGTAAGCAATCTCTGTGGGAATGGTGCAGGAGGAACATACTTCTCAGGCTCATTAACTTTAGAGGGATTAAGTTTATCATCACTTTCCGTAGGTTTTGAAATTTTCTCAAATTTTTGAGTTTGAGAAGGAATGGTTTTATCAATTTCTTTCCCACTACGGAGTGTGGTGATAGACTTAACCTGATCATGCTCAGTACTAGGAGTGCCAGTATCATTCACAAAAAATTGACCCTGTGGATTTGGTTGTGGTTGTGCTGAGAACTTACCCTTCTCCTGATGACACGGGTCAATAGTCAGTTTAGTGATTGCACTCCTAATGTCATTTAAAGCCTGTGTGGTTTGATTGACTGTACCTCTGAGATCATCAATGGCCTGAGTAGTTTGCCTATTATAATTTGACTGACTCTGCATGAACTGTGTTAATGCTTCATCCATACTTCTCTTAGGAGGTGGGACATAAGGTGCAGCATTGGAAGAATTTTGTTGAGGTGGTTGTGATGCATTATTTTCATTCCTCCAACTAAAGTTGAGGTGATTTTTCCACCCCGGATTATATTTATTTGAATAAGGATTATTGTAAGGTTTTGAAAAATTGTTTGCAGCATTTGCTTGATCATGCAAAACCTCTTTTAACATAGGCAATGTTGGACACTGTTTAACTGGGTGTCCGGGGGTGTCACAAAAACCACAGACTTCCTCAACAGGTATTGTGTCAACCTCATTAACCCTTTTATATTCCATAGCTTCTACTCTCCTAGCTAAGGTGGCAATCCTAGCCCCAATGTCATCTTCCTCCTTCAACTGATACTTACCCCCACCAGATGATGATGATTGTGCAGTTTTACCTCTAGAGGGTTCCTAGGATGTAGTATCCCAAGATTGTGCATTCTCGGCTAATTGGTCTAAATAGTCAAAAACATCATCTGGTTCCTTATTCATAAAATCACCATTACACATCATCTCAATAAATTGACGCAGCTGTGGGCCTAAACCCTCATAAAAGAAACTTATTATGCGCCAGCTTTCATAACCATGATGTGGACAAGATGCAAGAAGGTCTTTAAATCTTTCCCAACTTTGATAAAAATTTTCAGACTCCTTTTGAGAAAAATTCATGATTTGTCTTTTCAAAGAGTTTGTGCGATGTGTGGGAAAAAATTTCTTTAAAAATTGTTTCTGCATCTCTTGCCATGTTCCTATAGACCTAGATCTCAACGAATATAACCAAGTTTTAGCTTTCTCCTTTAATGAAAAAGGAAATAACTTCAGCCTGACTATATCCATTGCAACATTCTGGTCATGAAACGTAGCACATACATCCCCAAATTCTCTGATGTGCAAATATGAGTTTTCTTCACCTATACCCAGGAATTTTGGAAGTAACTGAATCATGCCAGGTTTGAAAACAAAATTAATGACATTCAATGGAAAAATTATGCATGACGGTTCAATGAGTAATACAGGTTGTAGATATTCACGCAAAGTCCTGCCCTGATTAACATTCAAATTATCCACATCATTCTCATTATGATTGCTTACTCTATCAATATGGTCCTCATGTGGGGGAAGTTCATTCTGCCTAGTAATGTTAGGATTAACAGCCATTGTGTGCACAAAAAAATTTAAATCAGATGAATCAAATAGATTTCCAAACAGAGTATCTAACTCCTCTCTTATTAAACGTCCACTCAAATCACGATGCCAAGAGCTCATAAAACAACTAAACAAAACAAATAAAATAGAAATCTAAATAAATAACGAAAAGTAAATAAATTGCCAGAAAATACAAATAAAAGAAATTGGAACGAAGTTACCGGTTCTCCGACGAATTGCAAATACCGAACACCTCGAAAGATGTGATGGCTCCTTGTTTTTTTCAACTCCCCGGCAACGGCGCAAAAAACTTGCTTCAACTTTAAAAGTGTAAACCCAAGCGTAGGTTGAGCAGAGTAATATATTCTCGGAAGCCCAAGGTCGAATCCACAGGGAATTGGAACAAGTCAACAATCACACAAACACTACTAAATTAAAATGGAGAACATTTGTTTGAAGAGTTGTTGATTGAAAACAATTTAATTTAATAATTAAAACAGTAATAAAATTACTAGAGCATCAGGTACTCCCTCTCAATGTCATACGGTAATAATTAAAGACTCAAGGCTTGATTTGAAACAGGAATTAAATGTCGGTTAATCCAGATAACAAATCAAGTAAGAAAACCAAAAGTTATAACCAAAAGATTATTCAGAAACCTGAATAATAAATCAATCATAATATTTTATGAAACAATGTTAACACTTCAAGCGTGGAATAACCAGTTATTTATTCGCAGGGAAACTCAAGCAATCGATGTACATGGCACAACAACTCAGGAGTTTTTACAGAACAAAAACTTTGCTATAAGATTAGAAATTAGATTAACACAATATCATAAATCATTAAGTGCAAAGTCTATAAAAATACCGTACTTCACTGAGAGGTTTTCCCTAGCCCTAGCTTAACCTTTCAGCCGGCCATAAAAGAATTGCCAAAATACACTCAAGAAGTCGTGAGCAAAAAGATGAAAAAGAGATCCCCTTTACAAAGTCTTCAATTTGTATTAATAACCTCCCAGAAAATAGATTGATTCTCGTCAAAATTCTAAGTCTAGCGTCAGCAGATCTTCGACACGCGTCCGGACGCGTGTCCTTATTCCGTCCGGACGCAACTTCCAGTGAGTTTGTTCTTCTTCTGATCGCCTTTCTGCCACTCGCGTCTAGACACGTGTTCCAGTGTGTTTTCCTTTGAGCTATGCTTCGTCTTCCCATAATTTAACTCCAAAATTTACGCTTTTGTCCTGCAAATTAACACAAATCAACATTTGATAGCATAACACCCAAACTTGGATAAACTTTTATATTTGTCACACTTTTACAATTAAATAATCAATCTTTCATAATAATAAATGTGATTATTCGGCCTTAATCACTTGTCCCAAAGACAACTACCCTTTATCGCGCATCGACATCCTTATTGATGCCACAGCTGGACACAAGTTGCTGAGTTTCTTAGATGCTTATTCTGGCTATAACCAGATTAACATGTTTCATCCAGATCAGGAAAAAACCTCATTTATCACCCCGAAAGGAACCTACTATTATAGGGTCATGCCTTTCGAATTGAAAAACGATGGAGCCACATATCAGCGCCTCGTGAACAAGATGTTCGAGGCATAGATCGGGAAGACTATGGAAGTCTACGTGGGCGATATGCTGGTAAAGAACTTGGCTACGGTAGACCATGTAACACACATGCAGGAAACTTTTGACGCCATGAGAACCTACTGAATGAAGCTGAACCCTAAAAAATGTGTCTTTTGCGTTAGATCAGGAAAGTTTCTAGACTTCATGGTTAACAAAAGAGGCATCAAGGCTAATCTAGACAAGATCAAAGCTATCCTGGAGATGAGACCCCCAACTTCTGTGAAAGAGGTCTAGCGCCTTAATGGGAGGATAGTAGCCCTCAGCAGGTTTGTCTCAAAATCAATAGATAAGTGCTTACATTTCTTTAAAATTCTTCGTAAGTCTTTTCAGTGGGGACCGAAAGCGGAGGAAGCCTTCCAAAAGTTAAAGGCCTTCCTTATTACACCTCCTTACTATCTCATGTCGTAGCAGGAGAAACCTTGTATCTTTACCTCTCCTCCTCGTCATTTGTCGTGAGTTTTGTCCTAATCAGGGGCATATTGAGGAACAGAGGTAAGATACTCTGAGTTGAAAAAGTTGGCCCTCGCACTAGTCACCACCGTTAGGTTCCTACGCCATTATTTTCAGAGCCACACTATTGTGGTTATCACATATCAACCACTAAAAAGAATCCTGAGAAAGCTAGATGTGTTTGGCTGACTCCTCAAATGGGTCATTGAGTTGAGCGAGTTCGATGTGTAGTACCAGCCGAGGGCGGCCATAAAAGTGCAAGTAATTATGGATTTTATGGCCGAATCTACACCACTAGAAGAAGAAGATTCCCAAGAAGGAGTGCTCTGCGCCCCTGCGCTCACCTGCTTAGTACCCAATGCCTCAACTCTCCATGAGGCAAGCCCAAGCGCCTCCCTAGAGAGCCTAGCACCTTGGAGCCGGCCTCCTAGGCCCCTGGAGTCCAAACTCCCAGGCCAGAGACACCCAGTTCCCTCACGTCTACTCCTTTGGTATCTTCAACACCGTCGTTGCCCATACCTCAGCCTGTAGTGCCCTTGTTTGAGCGCATCGTCACGTCCAAGCGGGCGTCTCCTATTGGCGTAGGAACATGTTGGAAGCTATACGTAGATGAATCCTCTACCAGGGAAGGCAGTGGAGTAGAGTTGGTTCTTATCAGTCCCCATGACACTCCACTCAAATATGTTGTCTCCCTTTATTTTTCGGTATCAAACAATCAGGCAGAATACGAGGTCCTAATATCAGGCTTGAATCTCGCAATTGGGATGGAGGCCCTATGTCTGACGGTTTATAGTGATTTCCAGCTGATAGTCAACCAATTAAAAGGAGACATTGAAGCAAAAAAGAGAAGAATGCAAGAATACCTGTCAGTGATTCAAGCTTTATTAAAAAAGTTCGACCAATTCTAAATTCAACATTTGCCCAAGGAGGACAACGCCATGGCAAACACGCTCACCAAGTTTGCATCTGTGAACATACTAATGGGCCTCGAACTCACAGATCACTAATTCGAGCCAAGCATGCTCAAAGTAGAGGAGGACAACGTCAACTATGTATCCTCTGAGGCCAATTGAATGACACCTATCCGAGTCTATCTAGAGGGAGGTGTTCTCCTAGAGAATCCAGTGGAAGCCAAGAAGCTGAGACTGAGAGCGTTTAGGTGCGTCATCTTGCGTCATTTTGCGTCATTTTGCGTGACACCCTGTACAAGAGAAGCTACTCACTACACCTACTCTGTTGCCTCTCTCGAGGAGTCTAATTATGCTATGAGAGAAATGCACGAGGGGATATGTGAAAATCACTCAGGAGGGAATGCACTAGCTCACAAGGTAGTGAGGCAAGACTACTACTAGTCTAGCATGATTAAAGACGCCCAAAAATTCGTAAAAAAGTGCGACAAGTGCCAAGGCAACCACCAGAAGAACTCACCACCATCATAAGCCCTTGGCCCTTCTCTAAGTGGGGGATCGACATCTTAGGCCCCTTAACCATGAGTCGGAGCCAGTGCAAATTTGTGGTAGTAGCCATTGACTACTTCACAAAGTGGGCAGAAGCTGAGTCTTTGGCCAAAATAACGGAACAAAAAGTGAAGGACTTCATCTAGAAGAGCATAGTATGCCGTTTCGGAGTACCTCATGCAACAATAAGTGATAATACTAATCAATTTGACAACAAACTCCTTAATGAATTTTGTGCAGACCTACAGATCAAGCAACCACACTCTAGCCTAGCCTATCCACAGGCGAACGGGTAGACAAAGGTCACCATCAAAATAATCCTCCGTAACCTGAAGACCAGACTGGAAAGCGCAAAGGGGCGGTGGATGGACGAGCTCCCAGGAATACTATGGGCTTACTGGACAACCCTAAGAAGCCCTACGAGTGAGGCCTCATTCTCCTTAGACTGTGGGACAGAGGCGGTTACACTAGCTGAGATTGAGGTACACTCCCTTAGGGTCCAATACCATGACCCAACCACCAATGAAGAAGGCCTCCGCATCAACCTCGACTTGGTAGAGGAGGAGAGGGATATGGCTATGCTTAGGAATGCAGAGTACAAGCGCCGCATGACCAAATACTACAACTCGAGGGTGAAGCCTCGCTCCTTCTTGCTAGGGGACCTAGTCCTCAAAAAAGTAATTTTATCTACTAAGGATTCTCGGGAAGGGAAACTAGGCCCTAATTGGGAAGGACCTTACATGGTGACAAAAGTTGTAAGGCCAGACACCTACAAAATTCAGAACTCTGAAGGAAAAGCCTTGGCCCATCCATGAAATGCCAAAAACATGAAGAGATGTATTATCAATAGCGGGGTACAATCCAGTGACTATCATTTTATTTGTCTTTTGTTGCTCCAGTCAATTTCTTTTGTTATTTGTTACTCTAAATTACGAAACAAAACTTTGCAAGAGTTATTTTGTCTAGAACTATCTTTCATTCCATAGAAGTTTGTAAACAACTGACAAAAGTCATAACATGGCCAAACAACAAAAAGGTAGACAAATAAAGATAAGAGTCGTCATACTCCCGACATCACTCACTACTCCCTGATCCACTCTCATCAAAGCTCTCCCCGTCACCATCAGTCCCTGGTGCCTCATATGGGACAAAGCTAGAAAAATCAATAGCAGGGAAAGCTGCTGAGGCCTTCCCCCTAAACTCCTCATAGTCGTTGATAAAAGCACTTGCAACGGCCCTCTCAGCAGTCTCTCGCCTCATTTCCATCTCAATGGAATGAGTCTCTACCCTGATGGCTCTCTCACAAGTTACTTGTAGGTCAGTCTCTACCACGTTAGCCCTCTCCCGAGCTATTCGCAGCTCGGCCTCAGCTCATGCGGCCCTCTCGCAGGACGCTCGCAACGCTGGCTCTGCTCTTGCGTAGGCAGTCTCCCTATCAGCCTCCAGCTTCACAGCCATCTCACAGGATGCCGCAAGCTTGGCCTCTAGAGGTGTAACTCTCTAATGAGCCAACCTCAACTGCTCCTCAGTAGCCTCGCGTGCCTGTCGCTCTTTTGCCAGAGCCCTTGATGCCTCACCAAGCTTGATCATCTTCGAAAATAGGCAAGGAAAGGCAGCAGTCACCTACAAGCATCCAAAAGGCAGAACATAAAAAAAGAGATAAGTGCAAAAATCAAGGTTGAATAGAAAAAAGGCATACCATGGCAAATCCCTCCATCACGGTATCTGTAATGCCATCTAGACCTCGAGAGCCCACCTCTCTAATATTCGTAGTTTTCATAAAGTTCCAAAGCCACTCCTTGGCCAGATTCACGTCCTGTAGTATGGACATCGAGCCACTGCTAGAAGTAGGACAACTACGTGGAGCTCTGGTCCTTATAACGGACCGCACAAGAGTCTCAACCCCTAAAGTAGTAGAAGGGCTAACCCTAGCGCTCGAAGGGGCTGCATGCTGAGAAGAAGTGGGGGCACCCCTAGATTCCGCCTCCCGGGAAGCAACCTGGGAGGAGTGGGGGCATCAGGCCTCACCCTCTTGGGAGGAGGGGAATACACTACCCTAGAAGTATAAAAAGCCTCCACCATCGCTCTATCAACAGTAGCACCTGTGGAACTGGCGTAAGAAGATGAATTTACAATTATCAAAGTTTTTTGAAAGGATTGAATAACTTTTCTCTTCTGCCTTGGGGAGGCTTTGGAATGACCCGGCGTAGACATAAAAGTTGTGAATTGCTTGGTAGGATGATCCTTCACAGCCTGGAGTCTATTCTCCTGCTCCGCAGATAACACAGGTGGAATTGCAAAGGAACCGAACATGCGGTAAGTACAAGAAGAATATGACATTCAGGTATGAAAGCAAGGGGAAAATTTATACCTAGCTTGGTCTTTAGAAGAGTATCCCACCTAGAGGGCACTAAGTTGCAGTCCTCCTTAGCAGCCCACTCACCTCCAACGAAAAAACACCTAGATTTTCAACTATGGCAATTTGAAGGTAGTCCAATAATAAACTTACCGGACCTCGGAGCAAAGCGGTACCATCCTTGATGAGGAGTAGGATTATCCAGAAGCATGTATGAAGCCAAGAACTCTTCGAAAGGGGGAGAAACACCCTCGCCATGAACCAGTCTCCATAATGAAAAGAACGCCAAGATTACCCTCCAGCCATTCGGGGTCAAACTCCTCGGGGTAAGCGACATGTGACCTAGAATCCGACAGATGGGCCTAGGTCTGGGAAACCTCAATCTTGCCTCCAAGATATCCTCATAGAAAACGATCTCTCTTAAGGAGTCATAACACGCCGGCTCGATCTTCTCGGCCCGACGTCACATAACGGCAGGAGGAATATGGAACGAAGATACAATGCGGGCAATGTCATCATCATAGTCTATGGAACTGAAGATAGAGGTTACCTTCGAGCCATCACTATTAGCGGTACCCTTGCCTCGCGAGGAATCCGTTGTATTATTCCTCATCATCATGCCTCCGTTAGAATGGGCACCTACCAAGGTTAGAGCCAATGTCAAGTAAATATCAAGATGAATATGGAATAAAATGGCGAATAAAATCTCCTTACCCAGTTGAAAGGTGTGGCATTCTCCTTCCCGCACATAGCCCAGGACACTACCTCCGCTATTCGACACACTGGAACCGCTACTCAGCAGTCCGCCAGCTCCAGCGTCAGCATGCGCTGCCCTGACGTCGCACTCCGCGGCCCTGACATTGCCCAGACCACCTCCGACACCGCCCGTGTTCCCTCCGTCGTCACCCGAGCCCCTAGCGCTGCCCAGGCCACCTCTGGTGCCGCCTGCGTTCCCTCCAGCATCACCTAAGCCCTTGGCGCCGCCCCAGGCCACCTCTAACATTGATCGCGTCACCTCCGACATCGCCTGTGCACCTGGCATTGCCCAGGCCACCTTTGGTGTCGCCTGTGGACCTGGAGCCCAATTTTCTTCTGCCGATGCTACTGCCCAACTTGCCAATGCCATTTGGGTCCCCTCCACCAACGCCAAGGGCATCGCCTGCTCCCATGGTGTCACCCTCGTCGCCCTGATGAAGGTGGGCGCCACCTCTACTGCCCTCCACGCTTGGCGTCACCCAGGGTTTCGCCAAGGCGTCGCGAGCACCTGGGTTCACCACAACGCCTCCTAGTCTTGCCCCTGATCTTGTAGTGTTGTCGCCAACCTTCATCAATCCTTTCCTAGTCTCTATGATCTAGCAAACCCCTATCTCCAATCTACGAGAATGAAGAGATGGGAAATGTTTAGCCCAATCCAAGGGGTTGGGAAAATAAGGAAGGTGAATGGTTGATTCCTGGCTATATATATATATATATATATATTGACCTCGTGAAATCCTAAGGAAGATGCCATAAATAGAGGAAGGGGGTTTTAATGTGAAATCCCCTATAACTTGATGATAGCATAATTGGTGTTCAGTAATGAAACAAAGAAAATGAAGAAGTGAGCTTCGAAGGGGCAAAAAGATGAAAAGTTGAAGAAGCTACCATGGAGAATAAGGTACTTAGTCTACCTAGAAGAAGAGCTCACTCATGCCCTCAATCTCTTGTCATCGCAAGGGCTTGAGCCATGGGGGCCAAATGACGAGCCCAGATCTAGCTGGACTCAGGCCCGATTAGTTGGTTAGGCCCAATTAGCTATTAAAGTTGGTCAAGCTCAGCTAATGGCCTCAGCCCAGCCCAAAGTCCAAGAGACCCAAGAAGAACAATGCAGGTGGGGAGCAATCATCAGGATAGCCACTGCTCGAAGATCACGCCAATCTTTAATTATACCTATCTTTAATTGTACCTATCCTCCCCGAAAGACTAGTAGTCTAACCTTCACGCCACCGCCTCAATTAGGGCTCAGTGCCTATAAATTGTAAGTCCTCTACACATGATGGACATACAGATCTATCTCTCACACACCACATCTTGAGCTTACTCTTGTTCTCTCTCTCCCCCACATACTATTTTATTCCCTCATTAATAAAGTTCTCCGGTCATCGCCGCCGCATTCAGTGGTTAGGTCACCTCGGCCCAACCACTCGATCTTTGTCTTTTACTATTAATTGTTTCATTAATTACCCTGCATCACACACTCGACTGATTTGATTGTGCATAACCTATTTTGTGCATCATCGATAACCATTAAAAAAACATGATTTTATTCTAATAAAAAATTATAATTTTCATATTACCCTTTATTTTATGAGTCCGTTATACTATAAAGTTGAAAATCAAGCTTACCATTTGAATGTCCAATATAATGCAAATATTTATATAATATTCTTTATATCTAATGTAATACATCACTTGAACAAAATTATTTGGATGCCAAATTGGGGGAACATTTTTAGTCATATTTGGATTCTCAAGAGATGCAAGTGTAATATTTTAAATGTAAGGGATCTAGATGATTAAGTAACAATTATGAGGGGGTCTAGGTGTAATTTATCTATTTAGTTTTAGACGGTAAAATTAGTTTCAGGTGTGCATTGATACATATTTCTATATTTGATAGTGCAAATTGAGATTTTTGATCTTTGATGATACAAATTGAGATTCGAACGAGATTTTAAGATGCAATTTGTGATTAACCCTTTTTTTTTAGTCCAATTACATGATTCATACCACACTGACTATCTCAAATTTATGGGTGTAAATACGATATACAATTAGAATGTTTGATTTTTTTTTAAATTCACGTGTTTCATAAACAGGTGGACCCAACACAAAATAATCAATAAATGAATCAGAAAAAAAAACAAACGATATGACTTATTTATACACTAATTATATACGATTAATATATGACACAAATTAAAATTAATAAACTTGGCGTAACACGATTCGTTAAACAATAATTAATATATAAAATACAATATTTTGTTACATGAGCTTGATAAGGTCAAACACAAACCTGTCTCACACCGGTTTGATCATTCCTTTTTGGCTTGTCTGGATGATTTTTGAGGGAGAAATTTGATTGGTTTCCCCAAATCCTTCTAAACTCAGCCCCTACATTTGTTTTCATGAGATTCATTAATAAATTCAATCATACTCATGTTTGATATGTAACTTATATACATGCATCACGTATTGATGTATCATCATTATTGTCATATATTTGTCTTACAAATAACTATATTACCCATTAGTTAATCCAATTAATACTCATGTTTGTTTAACTCAGGAGTACAAATGATATTTGTCTTACTAATCTGGGTATGATTTGATCAAAAACCCCCCTTCCCATAGATTTGATGAAACCCATATTCAAGGGTTTAGGGTGTTGGACTAGCTACAAGCCGAGATTGCTATTCATGGCTTGAAAAAGTCATCCAAACAAGAGTTTTTGGGAGTCATTGAACTATCTTTTCCAAAATCATAAGGAAAAATTTTAATCACAACCCCTCTAGTTTACCATATTTTTAAGGATACCACCTCTATTTTCTGAATCTTCACTGACACCCCTATCAGATTAAAAATATTAACTAGAATGCAATTTTACTAAATTGCCCATGATATATTTGAGGACAAATTTCATCCACACCCCCTCTAGATAAGCATATCTTCAATGAGGCCCCCTCTGTTTTCTAATTTTTTTTACGTATTAAAATTTGGACCGATTAAAATTCGATTCAATTTAATTAAAATTTATTTTTTTACATATTAAAATTTGAGACGATTAAAAATTATATTTTTATTAAAATTTGGGCTAATTAAAATTCTATTTGAGCTAATTAAAAATTATTTTTAATCGACTCAAATCAAATTTTAATCAACTCGCATTAAATTTTAATTAACCCAAATTTTAATACATATAACAATATAAATTTTAATTGACTCAAATTTTAATAAATTGAATTTTAATTGACATGAATTTTAATAAGTAAAAAAATATAAATTTTAATCGACTCGAAAGCGAATTTTAATCGGCGTTAACAACTTAGGAAGAGTTCAAATCGGCTCAAATTTTAATACGTAAAAAATAAATTTTAATAGACTCGGATTTTAATATGTTAAAAAATAAAATTTAATCAGCTTCAATCGAATTTTAATTGGTTCAAATTTTAATATGTAGAAAAATAAATTTTAATCGGCTGGAATTTTAATAAAATTTTATGTAAAAAAATTACTTGAGGTTTATGTAGGGGCATTTTTTGGTATTTTAGATGAATTTTTTTTGTTATAAATAGTAGTTTAATGATAGGGGGTATTAGTGATGTTTAAATATAAACTAGAAGGGGTGTCAGTGATATTTTTAATAATAGAGAAGATGTTCTCGAAGATATAATAAATTAGGAGGAGTGTGACTGAAATTTTCCCAAATCATAATTACCCAACCCCATATATCCAGTTACCAAACAGCCCCTTTTGATTTCTCCAGAGACCTCCATTCCTTTACACAGGCACACAATCTCAAATAAAAAATGGCATTAACTTTACGCCACCTCACCCCTCTCTCTCCTCTTATAACCCTCACGCCACCAACACACAGACCATCACTCTCATTTCCCTCTCTCTCCACTTCTCCCAATAAAACCTCCTACTCAGTCATGGCTTCCGCTGTCAAAAAGGTAAAGAATTCAAAACCAGTCTCCACCTGAATAGCTTCTGCTTCGATTTTGATTTTGTAATGGAGGTCATTTGATTTTTGGTGGTGTTTGAAAACTGGAAATTACAGGTTTTGGTTCCGATTGCGAATGGGACGGAGCCGATGGAGGCGGTGATTACTATCGATGTACTGCGAAGAGCTGGTGCTGATGTTACGGTGGCTTCTGTTGAGAAGCAGCTTCAAGTTGATGCGTGTCATGGAGTGAAGATCGTTGCCGATGCCCTAATTTCTGACTGTGCTGATACTGTCTTTGATCTCATCTCTCTACCTGTATGCTCTCTCTCCTTCTCTCTCTGCACACACACACACACACACACACACACTCACACTCTTTAGTGGATATGCCTTTTTTCATGCGGTAATGTTTGTAATTTGGTTGGTGGATTCTTTTTGAGGGTGGTTATTGAATTGCTTAGATGAACTGTTGAACTTTTTTCTGGAAGCTTCACTACTAAATCGCGGAAAAAACAGTTTCCATGGCTTAATTTCATCTGTGCTTGATGGTGTGTCCTTCGCGCGCGTATTAATCAGTTCCCTTGGACAACTTGTTAAAATGTCAATGAGGCAATGTTCATAAAACTATATTTATATACGTTACAGTGCTGGAAGTTTAAACTCGAAGTTGGTTTACTAATCTAGGTGAGCTAAAAGCTTTTTACCCAGTTTTGTTTTTCGCTTGGAGATTTGAGTTACGGAACTGGACATCATTATAAACATTGTTTTACCTAATTCTTCTGGCTTCATATTCTTTAGTTCAGTTTGTGTCATCATAGTTGATCAAATGAAACTTCTTTTCTTTCCCAACAAACAGAACTATTACTGCAGAACACAGGAAGGGCATTTCCATGAGAAAACTTTGGTGCTTTCCTAAAGTAAAACTTCTTGTTGATGGCTTAACGTTTGAATTCATTGAGTTTCTTGTTGTTTGTGCCACACAAGTACAAATAAGTGCTTTCCCAATAAAAAATTTCGATAATCAACTGCAGCTTATAGTATATAGTAACTTAATGCTTAATTTCTCAGTCTGTTGAGTGAGTTGTTGGCCTTGTCACCAAACTAGTATTTTTCTTCTTTGTATCAGTTTCTCCTGTATTTAATTTCTCAGCTTTTTTCGGAATTGTATTGGTAGTTAGGAAAGTCATCATGGGACAGTTCATCTCAGACACTGCAGAATGTATTGATCTCATCTAGTTACCTGAACTCAAGCCAATCAGTTGCTTGTATTCCTCTTTGCTTACTGTGATCTATTCTGTTTATAAAAAATTGTCATCTGATTTCTGAATGAATTGGTACAGGGAGGAATGCCTGGTGCAGCCACTCTTAGAGACTGTAAAACTTTGGAAAGCATGGTGAAAAAACAGGCTGCAGATGGACAGCTCTATGCTGCAATTTGTGCAGCTCCTGCTGTTGCACTTGGGTCATGGGGCCTGCTGAAGGGGTTGAAGGTAATAATTTGTCGTGCTCATTATTCAATTAAAGTTTAATTAAAGGGCTTAGCAAAGTTGAATTTTTTTGCTGATGACCAGTTCTGTAGTTACTGAGAGATACCTTTTTTACAGGCAACTTGTTATCCTTCATTTATGGAGCAGTTGTCATCTTCTGCAACTGCAGTGGAATCAATAGTTCAGCCTGATGGCAATGTTGTGACAAGTCGTGGACCTGGTACTGCCATGGAGTTTTCTGTCGCACTGGTTGAGCAATTATTCGGGAAAGAGAAAGCTGATGAAGTTTCTGGGCCTCTGGCATGTGTTTTTCTTTTGTAATTTCTTTTTTGATGCAAGTTGCATACAGATGACTAAGTGCAAGTTTCTTGGTGGGATGTGATAAGTCCTTTAAGGATGGCTATATCATGCAAATATACGTTCATGATGCATACATCTGTAGACTGAGGAAGATTTGCTGACCTAAAACTAGATGTTTTGAATTCAAAAGAGATGGCAATGCATTTTGTAATTTAAGAAAAAATGAGGTGAATGCAATATGTTGAAAAGATGATGTCTAGGAATGTGATGTGGTGTACTGTCAAAGAGGTGCTTTGAAGAAAAACAACTGGTAAAAAAATCCAATCCTGTAATTACTTGATTTTAATTTTTTAAATGCTTAGTAGATCAAATCTGCAGCAAAGGTTTCCAACCTTGAAATACAACCTAGACATTTGCCCTTCACAACTGTCCAGTACTTGAAAATCATATTGTTAATGGTACTTCCTTGTCTACTTGTTTATTGGGCATAACTTCAGGCCTTTGCTTCAAGGATGTGTACCTCTCTTTGTAAGTTCTAACATAAGAGGATTATAACACCTTGTTGTCTTTCGATCAGGTTATGCGTTCCAATCATGGGGATGAATATACTATTGTTGAGCTAAATTCAATGGAGTGGACATTTGATGATTGCCCTCAGGTGAGATTTGGGTTGAGATTATATCTTTAGGGTATCATGTGTAACTTTTCATTACTTTCATGATTCAGATCACTGTTGGTTGTTGTCTATGTTGATCCTCACCCCTGGAGGAAATACTACAACTATACTCCCTGTTTTTCTATTCATTACGGGTTCTTGCACACACTTGCGCAGAGCAGATGAACTGGCCTCATATTTAGATTTTTCTTCTTTCCAGATTTTCTTACAGCTAATTAACTTGCAATAGAGTACCAGGTGTTTATACCCAAACGTATATGCCATTAGAATTAGACATGAAAGTGGCAGATGCAGTAAGTTGGTATTCTGCACATGGGACGCATGTTAGTTATCCATGAATGACAACCAAAGAAATATTTCATGGGGCTGTTACATATTTTGGTTGTAATCTCTTAGACATAATCCTAGTTGTAGTCTTGATATCGTTCTCTATGCAATGCATTGTATTGTGAACTATGTCCATTTGAGTGACTTGGTGTCTATGTGCAGCTTAGGCAGTACTACTTTGCCCTAGCATTTCGTTACCATAATATCTCCACTCAATGAGTACAGCTGCAGTTGTTCAATCACCTCGATTTTCAACTTGAGGGAGTTTCATGCCAACTCATGTGTTCTTGAAAGGGGGAACAAACCCCTCTCAAATTTTTTTGTGGGTATGCCAGGTTTTTTTTTTTTTTTTTTTGGGGGGGGGGGGGTGGGTGGGTGGGTTGGCTTGTGTGTGGGGAGTTTGTAATTGTTATGGTTGTAGTTCATAGCCTGATCAATGCTTGTGGGTATCTAATTTAATGTATACCAATTGAGAAATGCTGGAAGGACAACGTGAACTTGGTTTGTTACAATGTCATATTAAGATCACTCCGATGTACCTTCAAGTTTAGGACAAATGTAATGACCTTAGAGACCTAGATCCCTTGGTTTAATTTTAGACTTAGGATGATTAAGGTGAATAAAATGTAATTGAGACATTATTTGGAAATGACTCATAGGGTTTTTATTGAAAATGTTTTTTAAACCTTCAATGTATTTTGAAAAGAGTTTGAATCATTTATTGGACTCTACTTGAGGAACACCCTTTAGTGCCAAGAGGAGAAATTTTTACTTGGTTTTCGACTTAAAAACCAATAGGGACCACCCTGTGTGCTCTTGCCTTCTGCTGGAGCGGTCTCTACTCTGCCATACTGGTTTGGATCTTTTTTTCATTCCAGTGACAACTACACTCTCATCACTCTCCTTGTTCGAGTGGTCGTTCGCAAATTTTGGTTTACTTGGCCTCCAAGCTTGACGTAATTCCGAGCTTATAAATAGGGGAAACCTTCTAGAGCTAGGGTATCTTTGACAATCTCTTTTGTGAGCTAAAATTTAGACTCTCATACCTTAAGAAATCCTTGAACAATCCTAGATCCTAAATCGAAAGGCAATTCAACTTGAGACTCTAATCCAAATTCACATATTGGAAAAGAAGACATTGTTTGGAGATTCACCAAAACCCACTTTGAAGAAGTGAGCATTCCAAGAAACTTGACAGAGAAGATTGCTTGAGGCCTAAACTATTTTTTGCAGTGGAAGAGTTTAAGTGAAGTTATCCATAACATCGAAGAGAGACTTTTGGTAGAGAGATCTATTGAAAGAAAGGAGCATCTAACAATGATATTGGTTGAGGTATAAGATTCGAATACTTGTAGATTGACCTTGAAATAGTGGATTAGGTTTTGGTAAACCCTGAGTGGTTTTCTGCGGTTTTTCCTAGTTGGGTTTCCGCGTCAAAAAATTGCATGTATTTCTTATTGCTTTAAATTTGCTTATACATTTGCAATTGCACACATGCAGACCATGTGTTTGATGGTTTGATTGCTTATCTTTCAATTCATTAAAAGTGGTTTTAGTGAGTGTGGCTTTGGTTGGGATTAAAAGATCTGTGGATTGGTTGGTTGTTGATTACATATTCATTCATTTACACTCATAATAGGTTGTTCATGAAGAAAATGGGTTCTTCACACTTAATTGTTTAATTAATTTGAGAAAACGTAATTGTGGTGAGTTATATTTAAAATTGATTTTTGTTCAATCTTAAAATTGTATTAACCTATTCACCCTGCTCTACGTTGTCTTAATCCCACGTGTTTCACCAGAATTCATAATTTATCAGTCAATAGATACCTAGAGTTTTCATTTTCAATCCTGGTCAGCAAAGTCTTGAATTTAACTACTAATGAGTTGGGGTTGGCTTCACATCTTGGCATCATATGTTAACTCTATTTTTGGCCAATACATTGTTTGCTAGTATCCTAATTTGGAGACTTGACTTCTTGTTTGTTCTTGTTTTCAAATATTCTTGTGGTATTATTTTATGATAATGATCAAAGGTATGTCTGTGTACATATGCATTCCTTTTTGTTCATTTGACATAAGAATTGGCTTCTGAAAGTTAGCAGAGGGTGTAATTAGAAGCAATCTTATCTGTGTCCTTGACACCAGAAAATCCCAAAATGAAATAGGGAAAAATGAAAACAGAGAAAAGCATATGCATATTTTATATTACTATAACTAATAATTCTTGAGGCCCTCATCCTGCCTGCCACTTCCCCACTGCAATCTACTGTCCACGATCTCTTTGATGCAACAATGGAGATAATTAATTTCTTATTGAAAATTATTATTTCCGAACTTAGTTCTCCATTCTTGTTGAAACGCATAATATTGTCTGAATTATAAATTTTGATTTTGTTTCCCTTCCAGATTCTTGTACCAATTGCTAATGGAACGGAGGAGATGGAAGCTATTATTATCATTGATGTACTGCGACGAGCTAAAGCCAAAGTTGTAGTGGCATCTGTTGGAGATGAACTAGAAATTGTGGCTTCTCGAAAAGTAAAACTAGTGGCAGATATGCTACTTGATGAGGCTGCCAAACGTCCATATGATCTTATTGTTTTGCCTGTAAGTGAGGTTCTTTTATCTTCATTAGTAGTCGTGACTAACCAAAGAGGACATTATCTAACTTTTGGTCATAATCACATTCAGGGTGGACTTGGTGGAGCCCAAGCATTTGCAAGCTCGGAAAAACTTGTAAATTTGCTAAAGAAGCAAAGGGAATCAAATAGACCCTATGGAGCAATATGTGCATCCCCAGCCTTAGTCCTGGAGCCACATGGGTTACTCAAGGTATTGACCCTGCCTTATTTTCGCATCAAATGTACCCAGTAGTTATATATGAGAATGAGAGTGATATATTGTTTGTTCTTAGTTTAGTTTTCTTTTGAATTGACGAAAATGTTTTGCTCCGGTTTTAGGGCAAAAAGGCCACAGCCTTTCCTGTAATGTGCAACAAGCTGTCAGATCCAAGTGAGGCAGAGAACAGGGTTGTGGTTGATGGCAATCTCATCACTAGCAGAGGACCAGGAACATGCATGGAGTTTGCACTGGCAATCACAGAGAAGCTGTTCGGGCGGAAGACAGCAATAGAGCTTGCAAAAACAATGGTTTTTGTACGTCCATAGAGCTCACTACGTGCACTCCCCACTCCCCTGAACTACTACGAAACTTTCTAGAGGAAGAAATATTGGAAAGCTGAGTTCATATATTAGCATATAAACCAGTTTGTGGTCATTTGCAGTTGTTTATAAATAAGTGAATGAGTTTTGTGATTGTGCAGTCTGAATTTGATGTTTAACTCACACTTCTGATCGAAAATATCACCCGTTTAAGCTCAAAATCATTTTAGGCTCTTACCTATAGCAAGGTCTAAGAAACGTAAGTAATAGACAATCTTACTCCCATTAGGGAGGTTGATTCTCGGATTAGGGAGGTTGATTCTCGGATTAGGGAGGTTGATTCTCGGATTGGAAATCTCGAGTTGTTATTTCAGTGAATAGGCACCTGTCATCAGTCTAGATTCGTACAACATATGCAAAAATATTGTTATACATATTCATGAACGAATGAATAATTCTTCTTCCTGTATGTTCCATTCACTTCGGTCACCAAATGAGAGAAAAAGAAACCATAAATGAAAAAAAAAAAAAACGATCGTACTAATTTCTGGTTCTGTAGCCTCTGTACCATAAAATCAGAAAACAAAGAACTCTATATCCTATGATGAAACCCAACATCACAGCTAAATTGCTCCATTTCTGTGACTCTATAAACCCCTGCTGTTTCAAAAACCCAGCCCCATATAACTTGCATACACCTCCTTCACTTTCTAAACATCTCCTCCTCCCTTCATCCCCACCGTACTCATTGATCATGAAACATTCAAAAGGGTACTTGAACAGACTCAAGTAATGCATGAAAATCCAGTAACTTGGTATGTTCTCCTTCACGATAAAGTAACCGGAAAAGAGGAAGAAAGACCCCATCAACCCCGCAATGACAGAAGTCCCCATGATGAAGTTCGGCACAAGGGCGCTGAAACATGCCGTAAAAGAGTTTGACATCAACACAACCATCCAAACCACCAGGGCAAAGTAGAGGAAGGCATCGATGCTGTGCCTGAGTCCTACCATCCAGTACACAGGGGAGGAGTAGAGAAGACCAACCATTAATAGAAAAGGAAGGAAGACAAGGGTGTTTGCTATAACATAAGAAGATACTCTATATGCTCCTCTTGAAGTTTCTCTCATGAAAATTCTTCTCTCTTGCAGGAAAATTGGTAGGCCTTCTGTTGTTGAGGATAGCAAGAAAGTGAGACTAAATGCGAAAAATCCGATTCGGGTTTGTTGAGCCACCTGACCTAGATCACTGCCAACATTCATGAAAATGGACCCGAGTACTAGTCCAGCTACCAAGGCTTGGATGATTCTTGTGGCGAATAGTTGTTTGGTTCTGAATATGTTCTTGCAAAATCTCTGTCCAAGTATTAAAACCTCCTTGAATACAGAATTCTGGTAGGAGAGAGAGTCTTCTCCAATCTCATTGTGCTGGAAAATTCTCATTTCATGATCATATCTATGATCTTTGATTAAGAATCGGTTGTTAAGAGTTTCAGAAGTTTGTATGACCAAAGTGCAGGTGACATCAATGGCGAATTCGAGCACATTGATGTTTCGAGGAATGAAATGGCCAGAAAGCTTAAGCCTAGCTTCAAGTAGTTTCATTGAACCATTGTGGAGGACACAACCATTTGAAAGCAGAACAAGCCGATCAAACAGTTCCAGGATTCGGAACCCGGGTTGATGAATAGTTAACACAATTGTCTTCCCTTGATGAACCACCATTGATTTCAGTAGTGAGATTACATCAAGAGCTGATGCTGAATCCAACCCTGAAGTGGGTTCATCGATCAAAATGACCAATGGGTCGTGTACTAATTCAACTCCAATGGAGACCCTTCGCCTTTCGCCCCCAGAAATGCCATGGCTTGATCCTTCACCTATCCTTGAATCAGCTACATGGTCCAGTCTCAGCTCCTTCATCAGCACTCTCACTCTATATGCAGCCTCTTTCCGGCCACCGCGAAGCCTGAGAAGAGCACTATACATGAGTGTCTCTTCAACAGTTAGTAATTGGAATAGAGCATCTTCTTGGCTTACATAACCGGACAGTCTCCGAAAATGTTTAGCGTTTATGGGACGACCATTAACGAGTACCTGGCCAGATACTCTACTTGGTGATATCTTCCCGGCAAGAATTTCTAGCAATGTTGTTTTTCCGGCTCCGCTTGGACCTGCTATGGCCGTGATCTCCCCCGGCCTAGCTTCACAATTTACATCCTTCAAAATGTATGTGGTCGCTTGGTTGGGTGTGTTACAACAAAAAACCCAATTAAATTCAAAACCCAACTGAAATTTGTAGGACAAGTTTTTGGTTTCTATTCGATATGGCGGTTTCCGGTGGCCGGATACTGGCCCCTTGGCTGGTAATTCCATTAGAGAGAGGTGAAGAGAGGGAGGAGGGTGAGAGTTGGAGGATAGGAGATATGTTGAAGGTGGGAGAAAAAGGCAAGAGGAGATGAGCAGACACAACAAACTTTGCTATTTTTATCCTAGTTATGTTCCAAACCCAATAAATAATGGGTTGCAACGGCTTTGAAAGTTTGGCAATGGTCTTGACTTAAGCTTTGTTCATTGTTTATTCTGGGAAGAAACTAGACTTTGGGTGGAGTTTGGAAAATGGAAAAAATCTGCTGTTTCTTCTTCTACAAAGAAAGAAGATTTTGAAGAAACATAAGATATTTTAGTGTGTTTGGAAAGTGGGAAAGATTTCAAGAAAACAGGAGAGAAAAAAAGAGGTTGCTTGTGGGATTTTTTGTTTCAGGTGAACTAAATGTTGACCAGGCAGAGCTGATGTTGGTGGCCTCATTATCTTCCCCCTCTAACTTACAGATCTGCAGTTTTTTTTTATTGTGTTACTATAATATGTAAAACTGACTACCATTGCACAGAACTTAGAAATGTGTTTTGAGTTTGGTAGGCCGAAGTCTTTCCCATAAATAAGTAATCATATACCTAATCAAACCCAACCACACACATATTGACCTAGCAATAGCTTAATGAACACTGCAAAGGGCAAAGCTGCAAGACTCATTCTTTCAATTCTCCTATCTATACCATTTAATAACTGCCTGACTCCGACTCTTTTGGAGAGAATTTGTGATATGGATCAATCGAGGCTCCTAGCCTGGAATTCTTGAAGGACGCATGGTCACTTCGTGGCAAAGGCATTTGAGCTGGGGCTTGCCCCTATCAGCCAAAAATTATAATAAAATACATCATGAGGGTTCATGAATCCATTGTTGAATGTGTCTTATTAATATCTCTTTTTGTTACTTTTGATTGTACAGAGTGTTAACACAATGATATATCATGTAATTACCGTTATATTGCCGTTTAATGATAAACAAACATATGAACAAAAGAAACCCCCACATGCATATGAAGAAGTTATTAGACTAGGGTAGATGTGATAGTTATCACATTTTTGTGTGATTCGCTTTGCTCATGTTTTACTTTACCTCGCATTGCAAAAAAACGATTTGTTCACTCCTATGAAATAAAGTATTTTTTTCCGTAAAATCTCGTCTAATAACTAACGAGTAATGCTACATTGATCAAATTTTGGGACCAAATTTGGAGCCAAAATGACATGACAGCATGTCATTTGGAGTATTTATTGGGGCCCAAATGACATGGCACCAAATAAAGAAGCCCAAGTCAGCTGCCATGTCATTTGGGCTCTAAATTTGGTCCCAAAATTTGGTCAGTGTAGCATTATTCATAACTAACTAATAACTAATAATAAGTAATAAATTTCCAGAGATCCTTTCAATGACCTATGTTGTGTTAAAGGAATATATAGATTGTGTTAAAGGGATATCTATATAATTCGATCGATTGCGTGAAGCCCATGGTAACAACGGAACCGGGAAAAGTATACAGAAAAGACAATTCTTTTCTGTTAGATTGTATTATATTAGTATTTTGAATGCTAAGGGCACATCCCAATGATAATTTAACATCATAAAATATTTACTCAGTAGGGAGGGGACATGAAACGCTATAGATTCTCATCATTTCATAAAAAAATTACGTAAAAGAGAATTATAAAAGCATTGTTTCATGGTTAATATAACCTTTTAGATAATCAAAAGGGTTAAAATACACTGAACCCTCTTGAACTTAGGCCGAATTGTACATCATCACTCTCAATTTTTATGAGTTTCACTTGAGCCTTTTTGTATAAATTGTAAACTAACTTTCTGTTGCAGAAAATGTAAAACTACCAAAATACCTTCCCATTTTCTTCCATATAGGTGTCTATATATCATTATTTTGCACTGGGCTTCCCCCACCCCCACCAAGTCCCCTCAAGTCTCAACCATCGGCTCCACTACGACAAAGCCACTAACCAACTGCAGAACCACTGCTGCTGCCGCCACCACCACCATGGCCTACTCCTTCACACAGCCATTCATGGTGCCACACCTGTAGACAACACCATTGTCATTGCACACACTACCAGCAAAATCATTGCACCTTCATTGTGTCGAAAACCATAATCAAATTAAAAAAAAATTTGTGTTGGAGATTGCTCGTATAATACTGAGATAGCAGCACTCTGGTTTGCTCTTGAACAAAGACCTCGGGTTACTTGAGTCGAACGATCTATCACTCACAAAGAAAGGTCAGAAGGGATGTCGGAGGTGTCTCCAGTATTTCCACTTTGATGCTAAAGTCAGTTTTTGAGAAGGGAAGTAGACATAAGGCTCAAGCTGGTTTCAAGTTGCGTACCTTTGCTTCTTGGATTAGTCTCATATTTATACCTTCTAGGAGAGTGGCTAAATCATGCCAGGTCATCCAGGTCACCACGTTCGCGGGAAGACATCCGATTGGTCCGTACCAAAGACAGTTGGAATCTTCCTTAATTTGGTCTAATTAGGTGGACACGTCTCAACCAGAGCATCTGCTTCGCCTCGATCCTTAATATTCCGCATGCATGAGCATATGAGACTGTATTAATGACATTAAACACTTAGCGTACTGTCTTACGCCGATCACTTATTGCGCATTTAATGTCCTTTGCCTTTGCTTCCCCAAGAGTTAATTGTTTCTTAGATACAAACACGTGCTTATGAAGAACATTCATTTATCATCGAAGTCTTGGGGCTGAGCGTTTATTAAGCATTTATGAACACTTATCATGATTGGTTGCAGTATCCTTTTATGCTCTTTTTGATCTTCTGGGGAGATGAAACCACACTTGCTGGTCAATCGAGTACGAATCTCCAAAAGACATTCCTTCAATTATTCCCAGGTAGACACGTCTCCCAAGGTCGTCTCGATGTGAGAGGCTACACATGGTCATAAACTGAGAGCGTCTCTTCGGCTCTTGTCATTACTATTTCCTTAGTGTCATCATACTCAGGACCGAGTTACATCGAGTCAATAGCACCGAGTCACATAGAGGCGCTCGTCATCGATATACCGAGGGGTGTCGACTCATTTCTTATCCTTTGCTCGACATGGGTAGACTTCTGTGAGTCGTTAAGACACTTGGGGTATCTTTCTGGGACCGAGCATGCCCCCTGTTCTAGACACCGTACCTTTGCAATCATCAATCTTCTAGTGGAACGGGGTAGTAGGTGCCATGTGTCCATGACTAATTGGTCTAGCAGACCACGTCCCGTCAAAAATCAAAATCAAAACCAAAGCAAAACCAAAATTCATGTTCATCATAAAAATGTGATAATAATCCTGAGAAAATTTAAGTAAAGAAGGTGATATTTTGATCATTATTTGCTATTTAATTTGGGGTGGTCTTTGTCTACTTGATATTGAACTATAACACGATCTATTTTCTTCGGGATTATAGTCAGGAGTCTTTGGACTAGTTTATGCGTATATCGATTAATTTTTTCTTTGATCTAGTCAAAGACATATCATCCACGCTAAGACTAGTGAATTCATGAGAAATAAATCTCTCATGGCCTGACGTTAAAGGAGTTGTCAAGTTTCAAACTCTGTGAATTTATAATTCATCTCTATTTCCATCAGACTACCACTTAGGGTTATAACACAATGTACTAGTCCTAAAATAAAGCAAATTAAACTAGTAGACCGAGAAGATGACATATGATCTTCCATGGCACTAAGGTCAGTCAAAGGCCCAAGGCCCGATAAGGAACCAAGCCAATGAACAATCTGGACCGCCATGTGGCAGGGCCTTGGTACCCCCAGTTGCTCAGCAGAGAAATTTCAGGTTGGGTGACACGATGGGCTAGCTTGACATGCTTGCCTAAGCCCGAAAGACATTTTTTTTTTCTGAATTCTTGGCACATAGCCCTTGGATCGGCCAACTATTAAATGGAAAGATTGGGTGTTGATACATTTTCTAAGACTTATTTGAGAGAAATTTCACAGATAAGATTTTTACGCTATTAAGTTCTCTTATACATAAATTTTTTGTTATTAGGTACATAATTCAGTTTACTTTTTTTTTTTTATATATTACTTAATTATCTTTCCTTAAATAATGAATAACTTATTAACAATTTTTTTTTTCAAATATGTAAAAATTTGATTTGATTTTATCATTTATTTAAATTTTGAACATTTATTCTTATTCTCTCATTCTCTCTCCCTATTTTCTCACCGTTAGTCTCTCTTTCTCCCTCCCTCCTCACTCTCTCTCACATATTTTCTCTCTCTCACTCTCTCTCTCTCTCCCTCCCTCTCTCTTTCTCTGTTACTCTCTCTCATATATTTTCTCTCTTTATCTTTCTCTCTCTCTCTCTCTCCCTCTCACTATCTCTCCTCCCTTGTGTATTCAAGGCACAATTTCTCTCTCTATCTCTCTCGATTCGAAGTCAGCATTCTTAAACGTCGTTGTATTGGTACTTCAAAAAAAATTACTCCGAAAAGATCATAATTGATTAATAATTTATTTTCTTTTCAAATATATAAAGATTTAGTTTGATTTTATCATTCGTTTGAATTTTGAACATTTATTCTTAAATCAATTCATAGTATATTCTTTAATCGTTGCCTTTAAACGTTGCTATTTCTCCAGTTGTGGACTTTCTGATTCGGTTCCATAATAGTTGAAAATATAATGATACGGATCCAAACGTGATTTTTTGATTCGGTTCCAAAACGTTTCTTTCTCCAAAGAGATACACCTAATCGGTACAAGTTGCACCGGTTATTCATTGCACACAGTGATTACAAAGATATACAACAAATAGATACACTTAATAGATGCACCAAAAAGATATATCAAAGCGATACACCTAAAAGATGCATGAAAGAGATACACAGTGAAATCCAAAGAGAAACTAAAATGATACACCTAATTGATGCATAAAATTGATATAAAAAAGTGATACACCAAAGAGATATATCAAACAGATACACCAAAATAGAAACACTAAAATGATACCCCTAATTAATACACAAAATTGATATAAGAAAGTGATATACCAAAAAGATACATCAAACAAATCACCAATAAGGTGTATCACAAAAAATCAAAAATTTTATAATTTCAAACAAAAAAATAGGATTTGATATTTTCTGTGTTGGGGGGTTTTTCAGTAAAAGAAAAATAATATATATATACACTTGAATGCTTACCGTTAACTGTCAGCGATCTCACAATGACACCGGTGTAAGGATACTGAGCCACAGATTTTCGATGGCCAGTTATGCAAAAACCCAAATCGTTATTGAAATCCTTTGCTTTCCCGTCTAAAAACAAATATAATTTTGGCTTTGAAAGATAAGAACTCTGAAACTTCTTCCGAAATCAATGTTATAATAGTACCAAATTCGAAAAAATGAAGAACGTGGAAGGAAACGGCCTAATTTTTGGGTGTATTTGTCCGAATTTTAGGGGTTTCGTGATAGCCGGAGTGTTCAATCTAAATTGTTATATAATTGCCTTGAAAAATCGGTTGTTGCAAGAGTTACACTTGTAGAATGAGTTTTTGTTTTTTTTCATCAAAATACACTTATGCCTAATAATTTTTTATTAATACCTTTTTACTCAAATAAATTTATATTTATGTATTGACTTCCGTTTTTTCCTAAATAAATTTTGTGAAGAAAGTCCGTTTAAGGACCATTTAAGGCTCAACAAACGAGCCCAGCTATCCCTGGCAGGCCATGGGCACAACTTTACCCACTTGCCTAGACTGGCCCATTGACAAGCTTTACATATCATGAAATGAGGAGTTCTTGCAAGACTTATGCCGAATCCAATGGTAAAGTTGGTTCATCAATATTACTATTGCTATATTTGGATTACTTTAACTCAAAAGGAAATCATGTGTAGTCTCCACCCAGAATACCATAATTTGATCGTTTCCACCAATTCTTGAATTGCAAAATCCTTATCTACGGGCCGATCTTGTGCATTTTCGGCCTGTCTTTGACGTGGCCCCATTTTCAATAAAGGACCGCTTCGTCATGTCTTCACCAATTCTTGAATTTCAATCTCTTTATCTAAGGCCCGATTTCGTGCACTTTCGGCCTGTCTTAGGCTTTACATGTTTTAAATTAGAGAAAATTGGAAGGGGTACATCAAATTGGAGTTAATTGTAAAAAAGTACATAGAAAAAAATGTAGGGTAAAAAAGTCCTTAATTTTGATACTTATTTGTTTCCAAGTTCATTATTTTAAATTTTCATATTTTCTTCTGACCTTTATATCATCCCTTAATCCATGCATATTTTTTTTTTGAAAAGTGGTGCAGTAAACATCTCCTAATTTTATGGGAGAACTTTAATATTCCATATTTTTATGTCATTCCTTGATTCATGCGTATTTTTTTTGGAAAACGATTTTATTTTCAAATTATATTTAATGTACTTTGATTCATGCGTATTTTTTTTGGAAAGTGGTTTTGTTTTCAAATTATATTAATATTGAACTTTATAACAGTGTAATAATAACAGTGTAACAATAACAGTGTAACAATATATTTACACAAAATATTGTATTATTACATTTTGTTAAACATATATTTTCTTATAATTTTATTCAAAACAGTCCATATCTGTTTTGAATTTGTTACTACATAAACAAAACCACTGAACACTGTTTTTGTTACAGTGTATTGTTACACTATTTTTGTTACAGTGTATTGTTACACTATTATGGAGTTCAGATATTAACAACAGTGTATTGTTATACTGTTTTTGTTACACTATTATGGAGTTTGAATATTAACAAATTTTAAAATTCAAACAAAGTGATATATCATAAAATAAATGGAATATTAAAGTTCTCCCATAAAACGAGGAGATATTTAATGTATAAATATAATTTGAAAATAAAACCACTTTCCAAAAAAAAAAATACGCATGAATGAAGGTGCATTAGAGATTTCGAATTAAATGACTCTAAATTTCAGTGTTTAAGATAAATGCCTTATTACAGTTTTTAGGAAAAAAAATTTTACAAAATGGACATTTACGTCTTTGTATTTCGACTGTGTACTTTTTTTCAAAATATTTTGTCCTGTGTGCTTTTTTACAATTATGTATAATTTAGTGTACCGATTTCTAAAAGACCCTTGAAATAAAAGACAACTTCGTAATTCAAAACGCCGTAATTTTATCATTTTCATCAATTCTTGATTTGCAAATGCATTAACTGCGGGCCGATCTCGTGCACTTTTGGGCGGCCCGTGCACTTTTCGCCCGTCTAAGGCCTAGCCCGTTTAAAATAAAAGGACAACTTCGTAATTCTATCCGTTGATCGCCTTCAATAAGGGCTTTTGTCCCCAATCATTTCCACTTTTATCGGCCCTCTCACGAGCTTGCCCAGAGCTCGCAACTCTCGGCTCACACTCTGGCCGGTGACCGTCGATCGGCGACTGACGCCGGCGTTCAGTGCGAACCACGGTCATTCCTCTCACTCTAGCGGTAAGTAATTGACTCTATGTGTCTCTCTGTTACTCTCGAGCATAAATTTTTGTATCCATGGATGTCTAGAAGTAAGCTAGATAAATGTAATACAATTTAGGGCTGCTTCTACAACAAGAATGCATTGGTCCTCGTCTAAGGTACATACTTATGGAGAATCCAGTGTTTAGAGACATAGTAGGGGAGAGGAAGGTGGAGATAGAGAGAGAAACAAGAGAGAATAGAGAATTTTGGCCTGTTAGGCCATTGGCAAGTGTCTAGGAGAGAGAAATTCTATCTAAAACATGAAAACGGAAGCAAATAAATCTTGATTTTGTGAATAAGTGGAAATTGATTTATATTGTATTTTAGAAAGAAGTTGGTTTGAAAAGAATGGTGTGAAGTGAACTAACAAGGATGATTCCCAATTGCCGCTGCAAACGTGCAAACGGGCTTCTAATCTAGACATGAGTAGGGAAAACACCAGTGCCAACCTCTAAAAAAAGGACTATGAGACGGATCAAACTGATTTAGACAAAACGGACCCGGATTCATCGCCATTTTTTTGGGGGGAGGGGGGAACGGGGGAGGGGTACTTGAACTCTTGACCTCAAGAAGACCAAGCCTTCACAAGGCAAGGCAAGGACCATTGGCATTAAACCCATTCTATGTGTCCTTAACACCTTTTTCTCATCCAAACTCCCTGTCACCTGTGGCATCAGAATCTCATTCATTTTCCACAGTTTTGTAGCCAGTTTCGTCGTTCAGACTGGCTTTCACTTACTGCCACCTTTCTTGGGAGCAAATTTACAAGATTCGGTGGTAGAGCCTAGATACAATAATGTTTAGTGGAATCAACAAGCCAGAGAATTTTTTCAGCAGAAGAAGCTCATACTGTTGAATAACCAAAATATCTGATCAAGGGATTGGGACTACATATTTTCTACTTTGTACAATGTTGTGGTGCATTCTCTTTCTAGACATTTTCACGAACCCTCAACTTAGGACTTCTTGCTATTGAATTAATTGGTCATATGCTACTTAGTAAATGCATGTTTGCTTAGATGTTGAAATAGAACCTTTGGGTGAGGAAGATAGATGGCAAATTACGCAATATCCAACAGACTACAAGAAGTTACGAGTTTTAGCAAATGACTCTTTGCTATATTTGATTTATATAATTTCTGGAGGTGGCATATATCATCATTTTAACCAGTATTCTTTTTCTTTGTTATCTTTCACAATTACTTTTCTTTTCAGTAGTACATATAATTTGATTGTTTTAATTATCATTGCCAGTTTTCTCCTTAGTTATATCTCATGGATGCATAGTGTTAGTCATAGTTTTAAGTTAGGTGTCTTATACTCTTGGTGGGTTCATTAAGCCTTTTTTGGACTAGCCAATTCCAGATTATATCGAACTTACAGTATTATCCTAGAAAAAAGGAAATCTTAGGTATGGTTTCTTATGTATGTGAGGAATGTGTTGGTGTTATTCCGGGGAATATGTTTATTCATTTAAGCTGTACATTTATGTCATAATCGTACTTTGCTTAGATGTTGCATGTAAAGGAGGAAGATGTGGTGGTTATTTCTGACCATTCAGAAACAAGTAATGGTGAGCAACAAAAGAGAGAAGTGAGGTTGAAGTCCAAAGTTTGGCAACATTTTACAAAGCTTGAAAAGAAGACCGGAATTCGTGAAGAATGTCTGTGTAATCATTGTAAGAAAACCTTTGCTTGTTCAAACAAATCCGGAACATCCCACTTGCTTCGGCACATTTCCAGAGGATCATGTCCTGTCTATAAGAAAGAGAGAGTGCATAAGTCACTAACAGTTTCAAGTTTTGCCGAAGGGACTTCAGAGCTTGGTATCCATGTCGTCCCATGGACATTGGATCAAGGGCTTGGCCAAACACCCACTCAACAATCAAACGATGTGCAGGATGAGCAGTCTCCAGAGGGGTTGGAGGATCTTAATTGTCAAACATGTAATACATCGGTAGATGACCATGCTGCCCAACCATTATCTATAGGCAGACAACTACATCAGGAACCTACATCAAAATCTCAACATAGAGATGAATCATGGATGTACGAGTTGAGAGCTTGTGCAGGTAAACTTGTTGGTCTCATTAATGAGGGAATTCCAAGAGAAAATGCCACCAAGACTCCTGAAACGGTTATTGCACCTGATTACTCTATAGCTGCTGCTGTGAAGTGTTTGAATGAAATGGAGGATATACCACAATCAAGTGCAATGTATCTGGATGCTTTCGAGATTCTAAAGGATGCAAATGAAAGAGAGGCGTTCATTTGTTTGAACCCAGAACCTCGTAGAAGATGGTTGCAGAGGATGTTGAACCGCCGATCTCCATCCTGTTACAGCTATGATATTTAGTAGGTTTCTAAGAACTCTTGTGGTTTAAATAGGTGAATTTGTAATATGCTGTGGATGATCTTGTCTTGTAGAATACTGGTTTTTTAGAATTTTATGTATGATTTGTGGCTTCAATAAAACATAAGCTCTTCGTGGGAAATATTGTGAATTTTTCTGGCAGGACTACCCAATCTTGTACCATTGCATGATCTATTGACTAATTTAACTCGACTCTGCATTTTATCTTTCCTAAGGCCAGTGCCCGTGTCTAGTCAACAGACGGTTGCGTTCGGTAGTTAACATAAAATTAGAACATGAATTTTGGTAGTTAACATAAAATTAGAACATGAATTTTGATAAGAGTTTTTTGGAGGCTGGTTCTTAGCAGGGGCGGCCCAACAAATCCGGTGGCCCCAGGCGAGAATATGAAAGTGGGCCCTATTAATAGACAATAATTATTAAAATATATTCATTTAAACGATATTTTTCTAGCTTTTTGAGATGCAAAAATATTGATTAAATTTTTATATTCAAGTTTTGTTAATATATCTTTTTCAATAGATAATATAGCTAATCCATTTAATCTTTCTTGTGACATAGTTGATCGGAGATAAGATTTTATTAATTTAAGTTTCGAAAAACTTCTCTCCGCTGAAGTAACTGTTATTTGTATTGTTAACAATATTCTAAAAGCTATACATGCATTTGGAAATCTAATCGTTTTATATAAGTTAGGGTTTTAGCAGGAGTATTAATTTCAGATTGTAGAACTTTTCTTAATACAGTCAATTTTTGAAATAAATCTAAACCATCAATATCAGAAAATAAGTCATGCTTCAAAAAAGTTTAAAGGTTAAGACAATAACTTTTCAAACTATCATCATCTAAGGATTTTAATTTTTTTAAACAAAATAAAAAACCAAAAATATTTTCATATATTTTGAATTGTTCAAATTTACTCTTGATCGAAGAAATAGCTAGATCAACTATAAATAAAAAATACTCAATTCTAAAAGACTCTTCAGTTGATAGTGTTACTGCATTCTCACTTGTATCACTAAATTGTTTTTTCCTAAAAATTTTACGTTTTTCTCGAAATACTGGTTCTATTTCCATTTCAAGTGCAATCTCTTTTGATGAAATCAAAGCAGAGTAAAATCCATTTTATCTATATGATTCCAAAAAAGAAATAAGTCATTTTAATTGATCAATAGCAACATCAATATGCATGTCTTTGGATTGTAAATTTTTACTAACTGTGTTGACAGCAAATAATATATCATACCAAATATTCATACCCAATAAAAATTCAAAGTTTTCAATCTCATATGTAGCTAAGCATGTGGCTTCACTCCTTGTTTTAGGATCTTCACTAATTTTTGCTAATTGAATTAAAGCATCTCGTATTTTCTGAGTCTGATACTTGATTGTTTTAACACTTTCGATACGACTTTCCCATCGCGTTTGAGATAATGATTTAAGAGTTAACATAGATATATTATCTTGTAAAATTTTCCATTGTTTTGTTGAAGAAGAAAATAATGAGTATATACGTTATAATACTCCAAAAAAAGATATGGCTTTAGGACAAGAGTTAGCTATATCACAAAGTACGAGGTTAAGATTATGACATCCACATGGTGTGTAAAACGCTCTTGGATTTATATCTAGTAGTCTTTTTTGTACACCTTGGTGTTTTCCTTTCATATTAGATCCATTATCATATCATTGTCCTCTTACATCATTTACATCAAGTCCAAGTTTTTTAATTACATTTATAAGTTCATCAAAAAGGCCTTTCCCAGAGGTATCATCTACTTCCAAAAATTCTAAAAAATATTCTTTTATTTTTATTGGACTTGTTGAAATATCTACACATCGCAGTATAAGAGTCATTTGTTCTTGATGACTTGCATCATGAGTACAATCAAGTATTACTGAAAAATATTTTGCTTCTTTAATCTTATTAATGATTACACTTTTAATTTCAGAAGCTAACATTTGTATTAATTTATTTTGTATCTTATGCCCGAGATAATGATTATGAATTTCACCATCTTTAATTCGTCGAACATGTTCTTGCATTATTGGATCAAATTCTGCAATCATTTCAATTAAACTTAAAAAGTTTCCATTGTTGTCTTGAGATATTTTCTTATTCTTTCCACGAAATGCCAAATTATTTTTAGCAAGAGTTTTTACTACAGCTAAAATTCTTACAAGTACTTTTTTCCAATAATCTTTCTCTTTGTTAATTTGTTCTTGAATATTTTCGTCAATAGTTTTATTTTTTGACAATCTTATTTCTAAATCAACCCATGAATTTATGTTAGTGATATGCTCATTAGTTGTTTCATGAGTTTTGAGCTTATAACTAAGATTTTTCCAATCTTTAGTTCCTTCATTAACTAATTGACTTGTGCTAGGTTTTGAATTGAATAACTTACAACAAAAGTAATATACTCTATCTAAATCTTTTGAATATATTAACCATTTTCTATCATGCTTTTCTCCGTTTGATAATTTTCGAGTGTAATATGTAATAGAAAAATGTCTATTATTTTCATCATTAGGAAAGTCTAAATCATTTTCCCTAATAGGACCTCTTTCAACTAATAAGTCTCTTAATTTTGTGTCAATATTTTTCCATTGTCCTGGATCATAGATATTTATTGGAACATAATCTAATAGTTCACTAATATGTTCACATTCTTTATCACTTTCTACTTCACTAACAAATTCACATTCTTTACTAATTTCATTTTCTTTTAAATCTTTTTGGCATTCCATTGATTTTGACATATTATCTAATAGTTCAATCGTTGAATCATCATTTGAATTTTTTGTTGTAGTTGGTTTATCACTAATAACAAATTTATCGAGTGCTCCTTTTTGAGATTCAATAAATTCATCTTGTTTTCTCTTCTTTTTACGTTTTTCACATCCAGAATCATATCTTCGAGTAGACATACTAATTATATAACTTGCAATTACTACAATGAAAAATTATAACACAAAATTTATAAAAATTAAATTAAACTAAAATAAAAATTAAAGAACAACACAACCTGGTACTGTTGGCAGCAAAGATTGATCCTTTTGTTTTGTAGCAACAGCCTTCCAACAAATTTTGTGTTATAATTTGCAGCAACAAATTCTATAGCAACAGCCTTCCAACTTTGGGCCGCCCTTGCTTCCAAACAAAATGAAACTTTGGTGTTCTTCCAACTTTGGTGTTCTTTGTTTAGATTCTTCACGCAGAGAGAGAGAGAGAGAGAGAGAGAGAGAGCGGCGTTAAATCCTGAACAAAAAAAAAAATTCTGCCAAAAATTCTGGCATTAAATCTGAACAGTCCATTCTGATAAAAAAAAAAAAAAATCTTAACAGTCCATTACAGCTGTAGCCTGTAGAAGTCCAACAGTCTAACAGGAAAGAGAGAAGTCTAACAGCCTACAGCCTACTACAGCAGTACAGCTAGGAGCAATTTTCAAGGTAAGTTGTTTATTGTTAATGGACCTACCAATAAAATTTGGGCCCTTTCAAGTTTTAAACCAATCTATCCAAAGTAAAATTTGGGCCCTTTCAAGTCTCAAACCAATCTATCCAAAATATATATACCCATAACTAAAATTCTTAACAGGGGGCCCCAAAATTATGCAAAAATCGGGGGCCCTAGGCAGCCAACTAAGTGGCCTAGGCCTAGGGCCGACCCTGGTTCTTAGTCCCAATAGGATTCCAAAAAAAAAAATCACTCGTCAATTTCTTTTTGGATTATGTCTCAAAAAATAACGACAATGTCATCACCTAATTTAAACACATATTCTAGAAAGTTATGTTATTATAATATATCTTATTTCCCATAAATACAAATTGTCAGACAGGTACACAACACGTACGTAGTAATCGTTAGATAGGTATACTAATCTACTCCATAAACACAAATCGTCAGACTGGTACATAACAGGTGCGTAGTAAAAATATATATGTTTATATAGGTGCGCAACGTATCATATACGACAAACAACATACACGATCATTCAAGTACATTATATGAATACATACATCCATGAGATAGGTACATCAATATTTAATTGAGAAGAAGCTACACATACGCCATTACATGTACACAAATACATAAAATCAGACACAATTCAAAATTAAGGATTTCATCCACCCAAATACATACCCAGGAGGTGTAGGCATCCCAAAATTGCGTTGAATGTTCTCCTTTGTATTTCTACCCTTCTGATGACCCATGAACATGTAGCTTCTACCATTTATCGTTCCAAGACCAGTGATAATAGCAAGATCATTATAACTTGCTCGATCATCGTGAAGCTCTACAAACTGGACACCAGAAAGGTAGAACTAGGAAAGCTGATCCTCCACCAACACCCTCACTTCTCCATCACAGTCCTCGTCACAACCATGGCTTCCCCCAGACCCATACATCACTTGCATCTCTTAAATTTAGACTAAAATCATGTGACGAGGACATAATAGATAATAAATATACAATAACTGCCCAGCCCCACCAACACAGGGACCGCATCTAAAGTTTTTAAAAATAAGGAGGACATTTTTATCTATATCTATATCTATACTACTTTAAAATACCAGCATAAGTGAATTTTTTTTTTCAACTTTGTTCTCTAACATTGCAACTATGTCATCGATATCCTTAAACGGTTCGTTTGGTTGCCGTATTAGAAATGGATGGATTAGATCAAATAATCCGGTCTAATACAATACAGAAGGACAAAAGACAAGACTAAATAGAGTATTAGAATAATACGTAATTTTATCTAGTATTTGGTAATACACAAAATAAACGTTGGATAGTAATTATTTAATCAAATCAGTTGTTTGGTTAAGGAATTATTTTATCGTATTAACGTTGAATTAACAAAAATATCCTCAATTAATGTTTGTTACATTGATGACAATTTGATTTTATCAGTTGGGGGGGTTATAATGGTAAATGTATAAAATAATACGTTTGAGTTGGATTATAATACCACCTCTTTTGGTGGTATTAAAATATCTCAATAATACAGGTTTAACGTATAAAAAATATACGATAAGTATACGTTTTTAAAATTAATACGGTATCAAATTTACTTACCAAACAAAATATTATATCCGATTAAATAAAAAATAGTGCAATTCAATATTTAATCCCATCATAATACGTCTACCAAAAAAGCCCAAAGAGTTAATTGCTTCCAATTACTTCTTCTCAGCCGTTTACCTCTCTTCCTACTCTCTCTCCATTTTCTCTCTCTTTCTCTCGCTAATTACAGACCTGCGAATTCTTTTCAGCCGTTACAGTCTCTCCCTCTCTCCTACTTTCTGTCCATCTTCTATCTCTCTCTCTCCTGCGCAGACCCCTCTCTTCACCTTCCCCTCTTCGTCTCTCTATCCCTATCTCGACTGTGAATTCACAGATTCGACAAGAGCACATCCCCCTCCACCGTCCCCCTCTCAGTTTCTCTCTCACACTGTCATGGCCTCCCTTCACCCTCCCCCTCTCAGTCTCTTTCCCCCCAAATTTGTTTAATTACATGTATTCAATTACAGAAATCAGTTAGACATCCATATTCTTTTTTTTAATGCTTTGGTTCTGGCTATACACATCCCAACAATTAATTTGTATAATAAAATTGACTGCACAACTTCTTTGAAATCCTATTTACCGTCGTCTTTCTCTATCCGAAAAATTCTTTGAAATGCTATTTACCATCGCCTTTTGCTCCTCTCTGTCAGACGATGACAGCCTTTTGCATCTTGGCATTACACAACCATCACTGTACTGCTTCATCAAATAATGAGTTTTTGTTAACAAATCATTCCCGTAATTTCTGCATTTACTCATTATCTTCTTCTAATTTTATACACTTTTTCCAAAATTTAACCGAAAAATCTCATAACTTTACATCGGAAACCCGCTCCTTCTTCAAGCTCTCCACCGCTAGAGGATCTCCACCCCCTCCCTTAGACCAGGTAATTGCCACGTATGATCCAATTATTAGTTCATAATTTTTTTGATTGGTTTGGTCTTGTTAGTTTTCATTTTGGATTTTGCTTATTATATTCTGTTTTGCTGATGAGATTACTAAGAGAATAGAATTATGAAATCCATCTGGAAAACAAATATTGAATTAGATATGATTACGCTGGTGTTTTCTTTTATGTGAATTCGTTTTTGAATTAGTTCATTATTCAATTTAGTTGCTGCAACACTGGTGGAGAACTGAATATTAACAACAAAAAACTTGTGATGTGCACTGCTGTTGTGCACTTGTACTGAAACTAGAGTTCATGCTTTGTTAAGATGCTTCCTTGCATATATATATATATCAATTATTTGTATCCCTCAGAGTGCTGCACATCTTAATATAAGAGCACAAATTCTGATTGAGCAATATTGTCATACAAGAGTTTTGTAGGCATAAGAAAATTCAAGATCATTAGTGGACTGCAACTTATGGGATAAGGTTTGGAGTAACACATATTGCTTATAATCCCCCCTCCTCTTTCCAAAAAAAAAAAAAAAAAGAAACAAAACTGAAATCTTTAAAATTTTTAATAGGAAACCGATTGACAGCTAGCACCCCAGCCCCACATGCAGCAAACAAGCAAATAAAAAAATATGAGTGTAATAAGTGTCACTATACTCTTCATGATCAGGGTGTCGTTAGTTCCTTCTGCTCCATCATCCTTTAAATCATTTGGGGTTCTATGTGGCCTACCCTGCACAGATTGCTCCTTAGAAACACTAATATGATTGGGCTCCTCAAATGATACACCAAATTGAGACAATTCTTGCACTAAATTTGACATGCCTTCAGAAATACTCAATTCCTCAGTTGTATCGTCAGTGTCTTCGTCAGAACGCAACTTGGTCGGTGATTCTTAGACACCATCTTGTTCCCCAGCTTATTTCTCCACACTTGAGGAGAAGTCAGGATGAGTTTTGAATTGGCGAGTACTTTCAATCTCAAGAGCATGGAGAATGGCATCTTCCTTCCTAGCATATTTCACAGCTTTCTTAGAACATTTTGCTGCAGCAGCCTTAGCTTTTTCAATGCAATCATCATGTTATCCACATATTTCGAACTTTATCCACACGGTGAATCTTCATTGATTCTTCAAAAATTGCAAATCATAGATTCTTAGGTGTCATGTTATTCTTTAGCATCTTCAAAAAAGGAGTGGTATTTCTGGCAGGGAAGATAATGCTGACACGCATTTGAACTGTTCCATAAATGGCATGGAATTCAATCAGATATTAACTTTCACAATAAAATTAAAACTTACAAATCATCAAATTTTGAATAATTTATACCTTATGTTTCTTGTATTTCTCTCTCACTGCCACCAAAGAGCTTCATCTTTTACTCAATTGCAACTCATGTATAAGACAACCATAGTCCTTTAAATCAACTCATGTATCAGCTGTGTCGTCATTTGTTGCAAGTGACTATATAGAATTTTCTGCATTGAGAGAGTTGGATCTGGTGTTCGTGATATGGTTCTTGTATCTCTCTTTGTAATTTTACACAATTTAAGTGGAGAAAGTTCTTGCATTAAGCAGACCAATAAAACAGTCATGTTGGTTGCACCAAATTGTCGCATAATATTATATCATCGTTCATCTCACAGTGATCCTTAATAGGAACTTTCCTTAACAGTTAATGAAGTCAAATTCATCAAGAGAAGGAAAGTAAACAGAAAAAGTACACCTTATTATCATCTAAGTACGTAGTAAAATACCATTAAATAGAGTAACCAAATATATCAAAAGACAAATGCCAAAAATTGAGATATATTATTTCTTCTTGATATGAAAATCATGCACGTTTATCTCGAACTTAATTTGATCTAGATCACTTCAATATATTTTCTCTCAACTTCCTTCGACAGTAAATCACCAACAGATTGATTTGTAAGGGGTCTCATTTATATTTAATGGTGCATAATTTTGTGTTCAAGTTAACGAAAGAGCATTCACCAAAAAAGTTAATGAAGTTCTGAATTTTTATTCAATATATAGCAGTACAATTGCGTAAAAGATAATAACAAAAATATAGCAAGTTCATCCTAACAGAAACACTTATCAAAAAATAATTCTCCTCGAGTCAAGTGCTAATCTTCTTAAACTAGATGAGTGCTCTCGGTTGCCAATGAGTGGATGGATGTCATCAGCAAGGTATAATTGTCCTCCTTGAACATGAATTACTCCGTGAAAGTAACTCATAAAAGTAATCCTAATAGGACCCATGTGATCACTAATAATCCCCTAGATTGTTGTATAAGATCACTTATTTTTTTTTATGTTATAATCTTCTTGACCAACCGTGGTGAATCTTCTGCATACCCACAAGAGAAAAAGTATTAACAATCAGCCAAATGAACTGTAAATCTTACTGCACCATAGACGACCACAAAGCTAAAAGCTAGGACATTGAGAGTGATACAATACATGAGAAATGTCTTAATTATAGGATTTCCCATTTCAAACTTCAGAGATTTGAGTAAATCAACTTCCATCTTCACCACCTCTTCTTTACTGTACATATTATCAGTGATGAAACAAAAATTTTCCACATGGGGAGGGTTGATTTCTTCATCTTCCTATTCCATCACCACACAACACAAAAAATTCATAAGCAAAAACCCAAAAAGCATTACCCATAGAGTAGTTTTAAAACCACATCTTGATGCTTACGAGGCAATGAACATTGCAGGGACGCCCAAATTAGCACTTACAGATCAGATATTAACTTTCACAATAAAATTAGCACTTACAGATCATCAAATTTTGAATAATTTATACTTTATGCTGCTTGTATTTCTCTCTCACTACCACCAAAGAGCTTCCTCTTTTACTCAATTGGAACTCATGTATAAGACGAACACAATCGTTTAAATCAACTGGCTTAGCTCATGCATTTGTTATGATTCTACTACATTGTCGTGTGGGAATCCATTATTTATATACTTGGTTAATATTTGCTTGATTTTGTGGGTATCTTTCCATAAATGACAAATTCTCATTTTTGGAATAACTTTAAACTTGTAATTTAATGGACTATTCCTCTTCCATAATAACCCTTCTCCATTAAGGAGTTTATATGCTATATAGAGTTGCAAATGTTACATTCAAAGGTGATACCCCTCAGGTAGTTGTATAATAAGCAGGCATTAGATAAAGTCATTGACCTATTAATACTTTCAGAAAGAAGAAATTAAAACTATGAATTTTGCTATGGGTGCTTTATTTATTCTCCTCCTCTTGGGTGTTTTGTTTTATTATAATTAGTATGACTATAATTATTTTTCATTTAGTTCTCAACCCTCTCTCTTTTACCAGACCTTGTCTTTACCTATATGTAGCTATATTGGCTATCTTTCTCTGTTTACCCAAGCTCGTGATTTAGTTTATTTACCCATATTGATTTTGATTCTCCATTCATGAAATATTTAAATGATCACTTTTACAAAAGAAACCGCTATTTGTCATAACAATGAATATTTGGCCTCTTTACCTTATTTTCTTGTTGGCCTCTTTTTCTTTTTGGGTTTTTCTGTTCCTTGAAGGAACTGTATTTTGCAATCTTTGAAGCTGTAAAATATGGGATTAAGCTAATTTTGAGCTTGGTGATTAACTATAAGAACTTGGGAGGAAGGATGCAGTATGTGGACTGAGCAAAAAATCAGAGGCAGTACTTATCTTTTGATGATGATTTCTTAACAAAATTTGTGGTGAAGGGATACTACAAAAATCATATCAAGGTGATTCATAATTTACATCTTTACACATTTTAATCTTGTTCTTGCTAAATAGACTTGATTTTTCTTTCTACCTCTTTTAATGGAGGTGGTTGTGGGGTTGGGGATGAAGAATCATGTTGTAGTTGGGTTTCAGTATCATACTTGATTTTGTTAGTGTTAATGTGATCTTCATAGCCCAACAAATATAGACAGTGATTAGCCATTGTGAATCAGAATCTTGATATCTACTCGAATTTCAACTAATTTTCAATGTTTCATTTTTTATAGACTGTTCTTACAAGGAAAAATAGCATAACTGCAGTTGCCTACAAGGATGCGTCTACAATAAGTCAATAATGGCTTGGGAGCTTATGAATGAGCCTCGATGCATTTCAGATCGATCAGGGAAAACCATACAGGTCAGAAACATCTTCCTCCTACTTTTGCCTCCTCATCAATTCACTTAGAGATCTATTCTCTGCAACATTTCTTTTGAACTTCTGTTTGTGTGTGGTCTATGAACTTACCCACACCTTTCACATGACTTAACAAAGCACTAGCACGAGTTGGTTGCTTTCAATTAGATTGACCATTATTTTAATTTCAAGATAGTTGATGAAAAACTGCTTGATTTACTTGAGTGTAGTTTTTCTCCAGACTTGGATTATAGAAGTGACTTCTTACTTGAAAATCTATAGATGGTTATCACTTACTAGAAGCTGGTTTGGAAGGATTTTATGGAGAATCAGAATCTCAGAAGCAGCAATATAATCCAAACTTTCAAGTTGGAACCGATTTCAGAGCAAATAATCAGATTACAGGCATTGATTTTGCTACAGTATGCTTTCGGTTATACAGGCATTGATATATGAGTTACTACTTGATACATTCATAGCACATGAGCTATTTCATGACTTCCGTGCAATCACTTTATTTTTAACCTACTATATGCTTTCGGTTATTTTTACATTAATAGTCTATTTTGTTTTCCTTTCATTAGTGTATTTCGCCAAATATTGTATATTGTCATCACTTCATTAAAGTTTGGATGCCAATGACAACACTTGAGGCCAAAATAAAAGGAGCAATGCAATGTAGAAATTCAGATTCACAATGTATTAAGAAATTAATCTAACATTTGATACCAAGACATGTTAGAGGAGGAGACCATAACACATCAAATTAAAGATTTTAGCTTAAAAATAGTTCACGTGCAATGCTCGTCTGTACCAACTAGTATACTAAAAATTTACTAGGACTAAACCTAATTTACACACCAAATGAGGGACCTTAGCCTAATTTACTATTTTGATAAAGCACATTAGTAAATTTATTTTTTAAGAAGCACTTTAAATTGTTATCATTTCAAAACAAAGGAAGCTGATTCATCTATCAATTACTGTTGCTAGTCTTGGACTATATCTACTCCAATGGAGATCATATGATCTTCCCACCCAGAATGGCATGACTTTGGTCTTGGACTATACTGTTCTTGATTATTGTAAATGAGTAGAAATTGAGTTGTATTGTATTTTAAAAAGAAGTTAAATCTATAGAAAATTATGTGAGATGAATTAATAGAAAATGCATTTTCAAATGACCGTTCGAAATGGATTTATAGATAAATGAAGATGAAGCAAACCCGAATATACTGGGCCTTGCCCACATTTTCTGTACTCAACTCCTTTTCCTCCTCAAACTCTCTCGTCACCCTTGGCTATGGAACCTCTTTCATTTTCCACAGTTTCGTAGCCTGTTTCCTGGTTGAACGTGCTTTTGACTGTTTTCAAGCCTTCCTGAGATCAACTTTGTGAGATTATCCAGGGTCACTACTTTCCTGCACTCATTCAGGTCTTTGCGTCAACTGTTGAGCATCCACTCGTTTAAAAGCTTAAGCTGATATAGATGGGTGTAGCGTATGCATTTATTTAATATTCCCTCTCACGTGTGGCCCTTCTTGGGTGGTAACTATTTTCCTGCACTCATTCAGGTATTTGTGTTTACTGTTGAGCATCCACTCATTTAAAAGCTTAATGGGTGTAGCATATGCATTTATTTAATATTCCCTCTCACGTGTGGCCCCTCTTGGGTGGTCTGTCCCTGTGATTCTTGTTAAGCTCTGATATCATGTTAAACCACCGCAAAAGCTTAAGGTGGTAGAAAGCGGTTTAACATAATTATTTATCACTTATTTACTTTGCAGGTATGGGTCGATTTTGTAGGACTTATAGCACATGGGGTCCTAGTCATGAGCTGGGGGACCTAACGACACACCATACTTGATGATTACTGATGAGGAGAAACAACAGTGCATCTGTGAGACTGTCCAGCCACTGGCAGTCATTGGTGTGGACATCAAACAGTTTGCTGTACAAACTGTTAATAATGTGGGTCTGACTACTGATGCTTTCTATAAGTTAGCAAGGGTTTTTGTTGCTTATAAAAAAAGATGATGTGCTCAATGGAATTGTGATAGAAGGTACTAGGGTGCGTAAGATGAATATCTCGAGGAGGATAAGTGTTAGGGACTTTGTGAATTCCTGCACATGGTTGAAAACTTCAGAGGGTTAGATGGCTATTCAGCGGGTATACAAGGCTTTGAAGCTTCGGAAGAAGACTCGGGGGGTACTCCCTCCAAGTGAACTTGCATGAACTTAGATTCTATTATTCTAACCCGTACATTGCAGGATTTCACAATAGCTTTTTAGGAGATTCGTGGTGAGTATGATTAGCAAATTCTGGATTTGAGACAGAAGATTTATAATTTAGAGAGGCAGAAGGTTGTATTTTTTGCTGAATTTGAAGATAAATATGCACTGGGGAGCCAGTTCATTGAGCTAGATCTTGATGCTCTCAGTAATGAAGCCTATGAGATTTACAGGGCTGAAGCGGAAGCTAACCTTATTTGCCGAAGAATGATACAAGCTTTAAGTTGACCAGGGAGCAGTTTGGGCCTTTGGTTCGGGAAAGAAGGATGGCTCAATATTGTGAGCAGCCACACGTCCAAGATGGTCTGATTGAGTACTTGAGGCAAAGGGGGCAAGCTATTGCATTGGATACTATGGTAGATCCCTGACACATTTATCTTTGATGGAATCAACAAACTAGAGAAGCTATTCAGGTTAAGAAGCTTAGGCTATTTGATATCCGAAATTAGCTGATCAAGGGATTATGAGTGGGTGTTATCTGCTTTATGCCATGTTATGGTTCATTCTCTTTATAGACATTTTTATGAACCCTCAATTTGAGACTTCTTACTATTGAACCTTTGTTGATATGTTAGCTGTATGAAAGGGAGGCGTTTAGTTGTTCGAGTCCGGAACCACATAGAAGATGTTTGGAGAGGATGTTGATGTTGCATATGTTGGAGTAAAATTAAATATATGGGCTTATATATTAAATAAATGTGAATTATAGGCTATCAAATAAAGTTAGGCTAATTAAAGTGATTAATTTAAGTTTTGGGGTCTTAATTAATATATTATAAAGTGTGGGCATTAATGTGTAGAGACAAGCGTAATTTCTATTTTTATGATGAGTTAAAATAGAAAATATGAACAGACGCGATTGTTTACGAATATGCGTGACTGCTTATAAACAGACGCGATTGTTTACAAATAGGCGTGACTGCTTATAAACAGACACGATTGTTTATAAATAGGAATCATGGTCCCCAGATCACACAACGGTTTTTCTATTCTTCTGATTCCCATTGTCAGAGATAAATTTAGACAGAAAACAAATGTAGATCTGGAAGATCATAAAGCCTCAGACTCGGATATTTCAATCTTTTGTTATGGATTCAGGTACGCTTTCGCAAATCCAATATTATAATTTTTGATGATTCAATATGAATGTTCCTGTTTGTGTGATGATTTTCACATAATGAATTAAATCTTACATGTGGCATCAGAGCCATTTCATGTTGAATTGTTGAGAATAAGCTAGGAAAAGATTTTTTTTTTTTTTTTTTAGGGCCGAAAATATTTTTTTTCGAAAATTTTAATATTTCGGGAAATATTTTACAACAAAAAAAAAATCTACATCTCATTACGAGTCCAACGATATAAATTTCATAATTTTTGGACATACGGTTGATTTTATACGTTTTTTAAAAGTTAAAGAGGAAATGTAGAATCTGGTCACTGTTCTATTATGTTTTTTTTTGTTCCGAATCTGTGCAGAAGAAGACCTAAACGACGCGCTTCGTTTGCATTCATAAAACGCATATAGTTTTAAATTTATTCAGACGCGTCTATTCACAAATAGTGCGTTGGTTTGGTGGCATCTCTTGCAAAGGATTGCTCCACTTGGATGAATGAGGTTCCTGGTTTGAATCTTGGTTGAGTATTTTGTTTCTACATATTTTTTTCTTGTTTTTTTTTATTATATATATATAAAGGACCTGATTAATGAGATTCAATCACTAGACCTCCCGTGTAGTTAGTTTCCCATATGGAAACTGTACCCGACCACCGCTAAGGCAAGGCCAACTGGCTGATTAAGTTATTTAAATATAAATATGTTGACGTTACAGTGCATTTATGCAAATTTACATTCAAATATTGGTGTTTAAATATATATTTTAAGATAAATTAATTGAAACAATATGTCACCAAAGTGACATCTTTTGTGAAAATTAATTTTATTTCAAAATATAACAAGATTATGTGCATGTAACTTATGTGAATATTAATCGGCCCAAAGGAAGATTAATATTTAATAGAATTGCATGCACACCTGTGGTAATAAACGCGTGATGATTATTTGGTTTTACATATGAATAATAAATCGGCCCAAAGGAAGATTTATTATTCGATATATTCTTATTATCAGTGTTTGATTACTACACCAAGATATCACTTACAAGTTAATATTTTTATCCAAAGATAAAATATTAATAGAGTGTTCGGTATCTTGAGATGGGGTTTGCCTTTATTTGAATTTATTTTTGTTTTGAGGCTTATGTGAGTTTGTTTTGCTTGTTTATTGTTCTCGGATTCAACTATTAGTTCTGCTTCTAACATTACTGTCAACATTAATTATATTCCTATGCTAAATGGCACAAACTTCAAGACATGACATGAGAACCTCCAAATAGTTCTCGGTGTCATGGATCGCCTTGTTTTTGTACTGATACTCCTTTGAAATGAAATGCAAAGATCGTTTTTTGAGTAAAACATAGAAAATTTCATTTATCTACTGCTTATATAAATCAATATTGGGTAATAATCCCCAAAAAGGTACATCGAACATTGGGTAATGACCCCAGAAAGAGTAGAAAATAAAAATAAGTCCCCAACTTCTACTACTTTGTTGCTCTCAAGATGTCATTGGTAATACCTCTTCAAGTGCTCCGCATTCCATGAATGGAGCAAGACTTTTCCCTCAGCATCCTAGATCTTGTAGGTGCCTGGCCTTACTCTTTCTGTTATGAGGTAGGGTCCTTCCCAATTCGGTCCTAGCTTCCCCTCGCGTGCATCTTTTGTGGCGAGAATCACTTTCTTGAGGACCAAGTCCCCTGGTTGGAAGGAACGTGGCTTCACCCTCGAATTGTAGTACCTGGCCATACATCGCTTGTACTCCGCGTTGCGGACCATAGCCATCTCCCTTGCCTCTTCCACCAAGTCGAGGTTGATGCGGAGTCCTTCCTTGTTGGTGATGGGGTTGTGGTGCTGAACCCTTAGAGAGTGCACCCCAATCTCCACAGGGATAACCGCCTCAATTCCAAAGGCGAGGGAGAAAGGGGTCTCCCCAGTAGGGGTTCTTGGCGTGGTTCTATAGGCCCACAATACGCCCGGTAGCTCGTCAACCCAGAGACCCTTCACTTTTTCAAGCCTTGTCTTCAAGTTGCGCAGCATCGTTCTTACCATGACATCTGCTTGTCCATTTGCCTGCGGGTGCGCTGGGCTGGAGTGAGGTTGCTTTATCTGGAGGTCGGAGCAGAAGGAGTTGAGGAGCTTGTTGTCGAATTGCTTCGCATTGTCACTGACGATAGCATAGGGTATCCCGAAGCGACAGACCAGGTTCTTCCAGATAAAATCTTTGACCTTGACGTCTGTGATCTTGGCTAAGGGTTCAGCTTCTGCCCACTTGGTGAAATAGTCGACTGCCACCACTACGAACTTGCACTGTCCTTTGCTGAGAGACAAGGGGCCTAGGATGTCGATGCCCCATTTGGAGAAGGGCCACAGACTTGAAATGGTTGTTAGCTCATCTGGTGGTTGCCTGGACACAGTAGCGAAGCGTTGACACTTGTCACACTTCTTGGCGAACTCTTGGGCTTCCCTTACCATAGAAGGCCAGAAGTAGCCTTGTCTGAGCGCCTTGTGAGCAAGGGAGCGGCCTCCTAAGTGGTTCCCACAAATCCCCTCGTGGATTTCTCGCAGGGCATAGTGGGCTTTTTCGGGTGATAGGCATCGCAGCAACGGCAAGGAATAACCTTTCATGTACAAAGTGTCCTGTAGAATGGTGAACTTGGAGGCTCTCATCCTCAGCTTCTTGGCCTCTAGATGATCATCGGACAGCACACCTTCTTGGAGGTATGCCTTTATTGGAGTCATCCAATTTGACTCAGCTGATGCGCAGTTGATATTTGCGGCCACCATGTCTAACTTGCTTGGCTCGAACTGGTGACCAACGAATGATGGTCCTCCTGGTGGGGCTTCCAAGGACGAGGTGAGCCTTGCGAGTGCATCGGCGGCCATGTTGTCTTCTCTGGGGATGTGGCAGATCTGGAAGTAGTGGAACTTTGCGATCATATTTTTCACTATGCCAATATATTCCTACATTCTGGTTCCCTTGACTTGGAACTCGCCCTTTACTTGATTGACTATTAGCTGAGAGTCGCTGTAAGCGGCTAGGTGTTGAGCCTCCATTTCTACTGCCAATCTCAACCCAGAGAGTAGAGCTTCGTATTCCGCCTCATTGTTGGAGGCAATAAAGTGGAGCTTCACTGCATACTTGAGAGTGGTGCCATCTGGGCTGATCAAGATTAGGCCCGTTCCTCCTCCTTCACTGGTCGAGGAGCCATCTACATAGAGTTTCCAAAGTAGAAGACCGGAGGGTTTGGAGTTTAAAATGGACGACTGGTCATCTGGGGAAGCTACCCGGGCTCCAGGGACTAGAGGTGCTCCCTGAGCCAGGGCATCAGGAGCTTGAGGTGCAGCTTGGGACGCTTGGGCATCAGGGATTGAGGTGCAGCTTGGGGCACCTGAGCATCAGGAGCTTGAGGTGCAACTTGGGACGCCTGGGCATCAAGAGCTAGATGTGCAGCTTGGGATGCCTGGGCATCGGGAGATGGAGTCTGGGCGCCTGGGGAGGAGACCTGGGCGCCAGGGGAGGAGGCCTGGGCATCTCTGGAGTTCCCTTCTTCTGTCAGTGTGAGCTCGGTGATTAAGGCCAAATAATCACATTTATTATTAGGAAAGATTGATTATTTAACTATAAAAGTGTGATAAATATAAAAGTTTATCCAAGTTTGGGTGCTATGCTATCAAAGGTTGATTTGTGTTAATTTGCAGGATAAAAACATAATTTTGGAATTAAATTATGGGAAGATGAAGCACAGCTCAAGGGAAAACACACTGGAACACGCGTCCGGACGGAAGAAGAAAGCGCGTCCGGACGTGAGTGGCAGAAAGGCGATCAGTAGAAGAATAAACTCACTGGAAGTTGCGTCCGGACGGAAGAATGAATACGCGTCCGGACGCGTGTTAAGGATCTGCTGATGCCAGACTTAGAATTCTGACGAAAATCAATCTCTTTCTTAGGAGGTTATAAATACAAATTGAAGACCTTGTAAAGGGGATCCTTTTTGCTCACGAATTCTTTAGTGTATTTTTCAATTCTTTTATCATGTCCGACTAGAAGGTTAAGCTAGGGCTAGGGAAAACCTCTCAGTGAAGTACGATATTATCATTGACTTTGCACTTAATGATTTATGATATTGTGTTAATCTAATTTCTGATCTTTTAGTAAAGTTTTTATTCTGTAAAAACTCCTGAGTTGTTGTGCCACGTACATCGATTGCTTGAGTTTCCCTGCGAATAAATAACTGGTTATTCCACGCTTGAAGTGTTAGCATTATTTCATAAAATGATACGATTGATTTGTTATTCAGGTTTCTGAATAATCATTTGATCATAACTTTTGGTTTCATCACTTGATTTGTTATTTGGATTAACCGACATTTAATTCCTGTTTCAAATTAAGTCTTAAGTCTTTAATTGTTACCGTATGAAATTGAGAGGGAGTACCTGTTGCTCTAGTATTTTTATTACTGTTTTAATTATTAAAATCAATTGTTTTCATACAACAACTCTTCAAACAAACTTTTTCCTTTTAAGTTATTTTTTAGTATTCGTGTGATTGTTTTCTTGTTACAATTCCTTGTGGGTTCGACCTCGGACTTCCGAGAATATATTACTCTCCTCAACCTACGCTTGGGTTTACAATTCTAAAGTTGAAGCACTCGGCAATGAAATCTGCTAGAGCTTGTGCTTTGATGGCTGCCCTTGGTTGGTACTGAATATCAAACTCGCTGAGTTCCACTGCCCACTTAAGAAGTCTGCCGGATACATTCGGCTTCCCCAAGACTCTTCTTAGGGGTTGGTCTGTGACGATAATTATACTGTGACTCTGAAAGTAATGTCGCAGTCGTCTTGCCGTTGTAACTAGGGCGAGCGCTAGTTTTTCTAGCCCCGAATACCTCGTCTCTGCCCCCCGGTAGGCCCTGCTCACATAATAAATAGGCCTCTGTACTCCATTATCGTTTATGATGAGCACGGAGCTTACTGCTGATAGGGAAGCAGAAAGGTAAAGATGGAGAGCTTCTTCTGGAGTGCGACAAGAGGGGAGGTGTAGCTAGGTAGGCTTTAAGCCTTTGGAGGGCTTCCTCCGCCTCAGGTCCCCACTCAAAAGTTTTGCGGAGAATTTTGAAAAAAAGGAGACATTTGTCCGTAGACTTGGAGACGAACCTATTGAGTGCTGCGATCCTCCCATTGAGGCGCTGGAGCTCCTTGGTTGAGGAAGGTGATTTCATGTCAAGGATGGCCTTGATCTTATCAGGGTTCGCCTCTATTCCCCTCTGATTGACCATGAAACCCAGGAATTTTCCTGACCCCACGCCAAAGGCGCATTTCTCAGGCTTAAGGTTCATGTGATAGGACCTTAGGACGTTAAAAGTCTCCTGGAGGTGATCAATGTGGTCTACTGCTGCGAAAATTTTCACCAACATATCATCCACATATACTTCCATTGTTCGCCCGATCTGAGATATTGGAACATCTTGTTCACCAGCCGTTGGTAGGTTGCTCCTGCGTTCTTTAGTCCAAAGGGCATGACCCTGTAGCAGTAGGTCCCCTTTGGAGTAATAAATGATGTCTTCTCCTGGTCCGAGGGGTACATGCTAATCTGGTTATACCCAGAGTATGCATCCAGGAAAGTGAGCAACTCATGCCCCGCAGTTGCGTCGATGAGGAGATCGATCCGTGGTAACGGGTAGCTGTCTTTTGGGCATGCTTTGTTAAGTTCTGAGAAGTCGACGCAGAGGCGCCACTTCCCATTAGTCTTAGTGACCATCACCACGTTGGAGAGCCATTCAGGATATGCTACTTCTCTGACGGCCCTGTTGTCTACTAGCTTTCCCACCTCTTTGTCCATAGCTTGGGCCCTTTCAGTGGAGGTGCCCCTTAGCTTTTGGCGAACAGGCTTGTGGCGTGGGTCAACATTGAGTCGGTGCATGACCACTTCTGGGTCGATGCCCTCAAGGTCTGCATGTGACCATGCTAACACATCCATGTTACATTTCAAAAAATCTATTAGCGGGCCAACCAGATTTTCAGAAAGGGAAGAGCCAACGTATACTCTTCTGTCTGGGTGATCTTCATCCAAAACCACGGGGGTGAGCTCCTGCACCAGTTCTCCTCTTTCTATAGTAGAGTCATCCCTCGGGTCGAGGATTTCAACTTGCAACGCTTCCTGTGGCTTCCTGGTCTTCATGGAGGAGACATAACATTCCCTTGCTGCTACCTGGTCTCCTCTGACCTCTCCAACTCCGTTAGGGGTTGGAAATCGGAGAATGAGGTGATAGGTGGAGGGCACGGCTCTTAATGTGTTGAGAGCAGGTCGCCCTAATATGATATTATAAGCTGATGAGCAGTCTATCACCAGAAAGTTGACCATGACTGAGGAGCTTCTGGGCGCTGCTCCAGCTGTGACTGGTAGGGTGATGGACCCTAGGGGATACACCTTCTCCCCTGAAAACCCAATGAGGGGTGATCTGATGGGCTGCAGTCTCTCCCTGCCCAGGTTGAGCTTGTCATAAGCTTCTGCAAACAGGATATCTGCAGAGCTGTCGCTGTCCACTAGGATTCTGCGCACTTGGAAATTGGCAACCGTCATGGTGAGCACCAGAGGGTCGTCATGGGGGTGCTGAATTCCTTCCAAGTCCTTATCTGAGAAGGATATGACCTCGTTGGTGCCTTGCATGGGCGCTTTGGACGGGCGCCCTTCGTCAAGGTGCCTTGCCTTCCTGGCGTGGGCCTTCATGGCAGAGAGGGACTCTCCACCTCCTGCTAATCCTCCCAAGATAGTGTGGATTTCCCCGACGGGATGTTGATCTTCCTGGTTATGGGGTGGCGGTGGCGCCTGTCCTCTACCAGTAACATACTAGCGTAGGTGACCACGTTGAATGAGATCCTCAATTTGCCTTTTGAGGTCATAGTAGTTGTAGGTGTCGTGCCCGTGGTCGCGGTGGAAGAGGCAATACTTGTTGGAATTTCTGCGATTTGGAGGAGACTTCATCTTCCCTGGCCACTTTACCGCGGGGTCATCCTGAATCTGGAATAGGATGTGCCCGACAGCGGCATTGAGGGGCGTGAAGACTTGTCTGTCCCTCTGAGGGGTTGGACCTAACCGGTCTTTGACGGGAACCCTCTCTGTTCTGCTTTGATTGTTGCTAGCCTCCTTCTTGTCGTCCCTCTCTCTTTTCTTCCTCTTGTCCCCAGATCTGGAGGACTCACCTCGCCTGGCCCTCGTGACGTCCTCAGCGTTTATGTATTTCTGGGCTTTTGCTAGCAGCTCCGACATGCTCTTTGGTGGACACTTCATCACTGAGAAGAGGAAGCTTGATGAGCGGAGGCCTCCCAGGAAGGCAGTCATCGTCACTTTGTCGTCAAGTTCATCAACCTGAAGTACCTCCTTGTTAAAACGAGTGAGGTAGCTCCTCTGGCTCTCCTCACGGTCCTGCTTTATACTGAGCAGGTGGGTGACTGGCTTCTGGTGGCGACGCCCTCTAATGAGATGTGACACGAATGACCTGCTCAGCTCAGTAAAGGAAGCAATGGATGCCGGGGAGAGCTTAGCAAACCATTGTCGGCCGGACCCCTTTAGTGTGGTTGGGAACGCCCTGCACATGATTTCGTCTGGGACGTTGTGCAACTGCATCAGAGTTTTATAGTTGTCAAGATGATCTAGTGGGTCCTTCACTCTTGTTCCATCAAAGACCTCCACAGAGGGCATTTTGAACTTTTGGGGTAGAGGGTAGTTTGCCACGTCGGGCTTGAAAGGCGTGTTTGTTCGCCGCACAAGATAGTCCACTGTTTTTTGTCCTCACGCCTTCATGGCATTGAAGACGTCACCTAGTTGGTTTTGCATTTCCTTGATTTTCTCATCCCAAAGGTTGGGGGCTCCTCTAGAATGATCGTGAAAGTGACTCCCATGCTCCATGCTTTGGTTTTCGCCCTCGTCCTCTTGGAGAGGAGGATCCTCACCATGGAAAGCATGAGGAGGAGGGGGTGGAGGTCCCTCATGATGAGCTTCCCTGTATGGGGCGCCCAGGGGGATTCCAAAGGGAGCGCCCAGCCCAACGGGGGTGCCTAGATGTGGAGCAGCAGGGCGTGGAGATCCTTGACCTCCAGGACGTGGAGCTCCTCCAAGCTGTGCTCCGCCGAGTTGTGCTCCGCCGAGTTGTGCTCCTCCTCGTCCAGTGAGCATAAGTTGTAGCATCTGCTGGTTTTGGGCCACCAGCTGCTGCATGGTCTCCAACATTTGTTGAGGATTTGGAGCTGGAGCATTCGGCACATGGTTGGCAGGTGGAGGAACATCCTCCTCCTCTCGTGGAGGATTGTCTTCATGCTGGTTCATGGATCTGGTAGTGATCGCCATTGTTTCAGTAAAAATAGAATGTTTGGAAGTGAGAATTCTGTCGTTCCCACAGACGGCGCCAAACTGATGATGCACAAATCGGTTTCGTGCAAGTTCAACAGTCAAGAAGGTGAATAAGTATTGATGAATGTGCAGTAAACAAACAATCAATGACCAAAATAACAAATAAAAGATCAACACAGAGGTTTATAGTGGTTCGGCCGTGGCCTACGTCCACTTTGAATGGTAACGGTGGCCTTGGTGTTCTTTATTAATGAATAATCGTCACCGGAGGGTTTACACCGGAGAGCTACAGTGTTTTGAGGGAGAGAGGAACAACAATGTTTTGCAAGGTAGGAGAGGAGTTTTTTGGAAGGCCTGCCCTAGATGATGAGAGAGCTTACATTTATAGAGTTAGGGTTTGGAGGTGAGGCGGTGACGTGAGGGAGAGGTTTCCTACTTGTTTTGGTAATTACAAACTTGGTAGGGTTTTTCCGTGCGCCGCATTTCTCTCCCTCGTACTCCAATTCCTTCGGAGGAGGGCCCCAGCTGGATTGGACTTGAACTTGGACTTGGTGGGTCTTTGCATGATTGGGCTCCTCAATCGAGGTTGGGCCTTTTCACATAAATTGGACTATTTGGGCTTGACCCATCAACCTCTTATATCATCTCATCATGACAAAAGATTGGACCAAGTCTTGGTGGATACATGGACATTTTCATGGATCTGAAAGGATTACCTCTTTTATGAACTTATGACCATAAGATTTCATTAGTAGAAGGAAATGGGTTAGTATGTGTTCGTCCCTACCATTATCCCCACTTTCAGACGGTAGAAATTTAAAAAATAGTTGATGATCTCTTGAAATTAGGATTGGTTCGGCCAAGCACAAGTCCATATTATTACTCGGTCCTATTCGTCAAAAAGCATGATGGATCATGGCGATTATATGTTGATTATCGAACATTGAATCAGATCACCGTTAAAGATAAATTTTTAATTGATGAGCTTTATGGTGCACGATATTTTTCCAAATTGGATCTTAGGTTCGGCTGCCACCAAATAAGGATGTATCCCGCGGATATCTTGAAGACAACATTCAGAAATCATCATAGGCACTTTGAATTCTTGGTAATGCCTTTCGGTCTTTCAAATGCCCCCTCCATGTTTCAAGCACTCATGAATGATATCTTCAAAGGCCAACTTCGTCCGTATGTTTTAGTTTTCTTTGATGATATTCTAATCTACAGTAAAAGTTGGGAGAAATATTTAATTCAAATTGGAAACGTGTTATCTATTTTGAGAACTCACAAATTATTTGCGAAGCAAGAGAAGTGCTCATTCTGCCAAACTCAAATAAAATATTTTGGCCACCTTATCTCACAAGAAGGAGTAACAGTTGACCCCGACAAAATAGCGGCAATCATGGATTGGCCCAAACCTACAACCATAAAGGCATTGCGGGGCTTTCTTGTCTTGACGGTTTATTATCGCAAATTCATTAAGAACTATGGGAAAATAACAGCACCCCCTATAGACTTGTTAAAAAAGGATTCCTTCTTTTGGAATTCTAAAGCTGAGGAGGCATTTGAGCATTTGAAAGCTGCTATGACGCATTGGGTTCGAGAATTGGGGCTGTTCTCATGCAAAAATGACGTCCCAATGCTTTCTTTAGTCAAACCATTTAAGGAAGAAATCTAAACCTATCTACTTATGAAATAGAAATACTTTCCCTAGTTCTTGGAATCAATAAATGGCGTCCTTATCTATGGGATCAATGAATTACTATGAGTGCTCAACAGCAGTGGTTGGATAAGTTGAGGGGATATGATTTTGTTATTGCATATAAAAGTTGGACAACAAACTTAATAGCTGATTCCTTATCTCGTCGAGACCAGCTCGGAGAATTATTTGCCATATCTCAACCAGTGCCTAGATGGTTGGATCCTATCAAAGAAGAAAATGAAGCTCACCCAGCACTTTAAAAGGTTGATCAATTTGTGTCAACAAAGGGAGATTTTGGGGCCATGGGAATTTCGTGAAGGCATTTTATTTTTTAAAATATAATTTATTTAAGGGAAGATTCAACTCTTATGCCAATAATCGTGAAGGACATTCACAATAATACTCATGAAGGGCTCCATAAGACACTTCATAGGCTTCAGTCTACTTTTTATTGGAAGGGTATGCGGACCATTGTTAGAGAATTTGTTAAAGCTTGCGAAGTTTGCCAACATCGCAAGACTAAAAATATGTCCCCAGCAGACTTACTACAGCCATTGTCAATCCTTACTCAAATTTGGTCAGACATCTCAGTGGATTTTATTGAAGGGCTTCCTATGTCCAAAGGTAAATATATTATCTTCGTAGTGGTTGATCGACTTTCGAAATATGCTCATTTTATTCCCATTTCACACCCTTATAAGACATTAAGTGTGGCCCAATTTTTTTTTTGATCATGTATTTAAGTTATACGAGATGCCTCAATTGATTGTGTGAGATCGAGACCCAACTTTCACAAGTGCGTTTTGAAAAGAGTTATTTCAGTTAAATGACACTAATTTCAAATTCAGCTTTGTGTATCATCCGCAGTCGGATGGCCAAGCTGAGTTCGTTAATCGGACTATTGAGATGTATTTAAGGTGTTTTGCTAGCTCAAAACCCAACGATTGGGTAAAATGGATGTCGTGGGATGAATTTTGTTATGGAAAATAGGTATATAATTAGATTGTATTAACTGTATAAAGTCTAACTTATGCACTAATCTAAACATAATGTATCGTAAGCAAAAATAGTGCACGCATAGGGACACAGATATGCATGAACAGTAAAATAAGAAAACCAGAATATTCAATCCGAGCCTTGTGAAACACAATATCCTTAAGACAGGTTTGCTCCCTCTCGGTGCTCAAGGTTGATGAGTAACTGCCTCCCAAGATAGAACTGATTATGTCTTTGCAGAACTAGCACTTCAATCTCCAAAGACCAGCAAACACAACTTGTGTTTTATACTTGAACCTTATAGAAATACAATGTAGGAAAAGAGAAAGTAGAAAAATCTGAATGAAGATTTCAGGATTTTTAGGATGGATTGAAATGGCTAGAGGATTGTCTATTTATAGACTCTTGGTGGCTGTTCAGATTGCCCAAAGAGGCATAGGTTAGCACTGTTTGGATTGAAGAAACATACTCTTTTAATCCGATTACCACAAAGACAAAAGGTACCTTTCTGGAACAAATAGACAGACTTCATCAATTCGACGCCAATTTCAAATTTAACGGGAATAAAATTTAAAATCTGGTTGGACTTTAAATTTCTATTGAAAGGCAAAGACCGATCCACGGACTAGACCTTTCGGATTGACCCACAATCCACACTACACCAAATGAATATTGTTCAAAAAGATTATACCTTTTTGGCCCAAGCCCAAGCCCAAGCTCGGCTAGGTTGTGGTCGTAGCGAGGCAAGGCGGGCGGGCCGAAAGTGCGCGCGTGTGTTGTAATCAAGATAGTGTAGGCGCTCGCTCCGTTTACAAAAGTGTGGTACCCCTTGGGGCTTAACCCCTGAAGCCAACTAGGAGTATATTAACTCACCAATCTTAGTTCATTTCATCACTTCAAAGGGTCATAAGTTCTCATTCAAATCTTAATGGTTTTGAACAAATATACCACGTTAATCTCCTCGCGGAGGAGAACACGTTTAAACTTGGTCCCACCAATTCGAGGTGTGGGTCCCATTTTTATTTAAGCCTCAAGTTGCTCAAATAATCTTGTTTAAAACCATTTTCTTCCAACAATCCCCCACATGAATGAAAATTCGATGTATGATAATGCAGACACTAGTTCAACTACAAGTGAAAGATTACTGCATTTGGATAAGTAGCCAGTGACTTTGAATTTTTTGTATTAACAAACTGTCGGATTTACTTGGCTAATCAGTGGACATGATGTCTTTGAACTGTTAGCCATTTGTGTAAATCTAGACAATAGAATTCATACAGTCTCCCTTCGGACACAGTTGGTTCTGAAGTTTGTATTCATTTTGGCCTTGAACACCACTTGGTTTCATGAGTAATTTTAGAATAATCAGCATACGATTCTCATAAAAGTGGCCCCTTCTTTACTTACATAAGTGATTTCTTAAAAACGTAACTTACCCTAATTTTCGCGGCAGATGTGCACTATCTCATCATAGGAATGGGAAGCAGTTTTGAAAATCTCCTCAGTGCATACTGAATTCGGTTGTCCCTTTGAATTTAGATCTTGAGATCTATAGTCAGCTAAGTTGGGTTGTCATTATGGTGACTCTTAGTTAAGTAATAGGTTTTAAGCTCATTCCCCTTGATGAACTTTCCACTTTCTCGCTAGTCAAACCTTTTGTAAACGAATCTGTAATATTATCCTTTGACTTCACATAGTCAATGGATATAATACCATTAGAGAACAATTGTTTAATGGTATTGTGTCTAAACTTACCGTTATACATACAATTTTGTGCCCTTCCAATTGTAAATTGACTATCACAGTGAATGCATATTGCAAGCATAAGCTTTGGCCAATTTGGAATATCCTCTAAGAAGTTACAAAACCATTCTGCTTCTTCTCCAGCTTTATCTAAGGCAATGAACTCAGATTCCATTGTATATCTAGCAATACAAGTTTGCTTTGAGGATTTTCAAGACACGACTGTACTACTTAAGGTAACGATATGTCCACTCGTAGAGTTTGAATTTTTAGTATCGGATATCCAATTAGCATCAGTATATCCCTCGAGTACTGCTAGGTACTTCGTGTAGTGCAAACCATAGTTTTGGGTATGTCTTAAATATCCCAAAACTCTAATAATTGATTTTCAGTAGTCTTTTCTAGGATTACTTGTATATTGACTTAGCTTACTCACTAAGTATGCTATATCCGGATGGGTACAATTCATTATGTACATTAAACTACCTATTATACGTGCATATTTTAACTGTGATATGCTATTACCTTTATTCCTAGAAAGACGGATATTAACATCGACATGTGTTCTCATATGTTTTATCTCATATTTCTTGAACTTATCAAGTACTTTATCAATATAATGAGATTAAGATAACATCAGTCCCTCTGACGTTCTAGAAATTTTAAATCCTAATATAACATCAGCAATACCTAGGTTTTTCATTTCAAACTTATTTGTCAACCTCCGTTTGGTAGCTTTAATGACATCGTTATTGCTACCTATAATTAGCATGTCGTCTAAATAAAGACATGCAATAACGTATCCACTATGAGTGCTCTTGACACGTTCACATTTATTACACTCATTTATTTTGAACTCATTTGACAACATTGCTTTGTCAAAATTTTCATGCTACTGCTTCGGTGCTTGTTTTAAACTATACAGAGATTTAACAAGCTCGCATACTTTATTTTCTTGTCCATTATCAATGAACTCCTTAGGTTGTTTCATGTATATTTTTTTTCATCTAATTCACCATTTAAGAATGTTGTCTTTACATCCATTTGATGTATTTCAAGACCGTTCAATGCAGCTAGAGCAATTAACATCCGTATGAAAGTAATTCTAGTAACTGGTGAATAAGTGTCAAAATAATCCAATCTTTCCCTTTGTTTATATCCTTTGGCTACATGTCTAGCTTTGTACTTGTCAATACATCCATCAACTTTCATATTCTTTTTAAAGATCCATTTACAGCCTAAATGTTTGTTACATGGTGAAAGATCCACCAACTCTCATGTATGATTCCTCATAAGAGATTCGATTTCAGAATCGACAGCTTCCTTCCAATAAGAAGCTTCGGGGGAGGACATAGCTTCTTTGAAACTTTGAGGATCATTTTGTAATAGATGAGTTAGAAAATCAGGATCAAATGACTTCGAAGTATTTGTCCTCTTGCTACGTTTAGGTTCATTTTCAATGAACTCCTCGTTTTGACCATTACTAGTTGTAGCCTCAAGTTGTCTCTTTAATAAGCTTGATTCATATGAAAAATCATTTATACTACTTCTAAAAGTGTGCTAATTGGAAAAACATTTAATTTTCTATTTTACCCTTGATAAATCCTATAAAGTCAATTACATCCTTCATCCATTAGCTTTAACCTATTTATACGTTTTAGATGGTAAATATGTGCAATGAATATATCAATTAATCTCACATAACTAATGCAAAAGTATGCAATGTGCAATGACAAGAAATTATAAAATAGAATTTGAACCATTCATGCCTCCCCACTTCCCACCTTTTCACTTATTCATCTATTGAAATTACAAAGTCAATTAAGGAAAAGTAATTGTTATTGAATTGTAGGAGTTCTACAGAAAAAAGTACTTCTGGAGTTTCGTAACTCCATGGGTGAGAAGTTGGTTGGCCGGCCAAAATCTTGAAACGATTTTTTGGAACAAAGTTAAAAATAGAGGCAGTGCCCTTTAAGCCTTGCAGTCTTGAGGGAGCCTACACCGAATTTTTGTCTTGTCTTTTGCAGTTGCTGACCACAAATCGACTATCAAATCAGCTTTGTGTGGTGTAGAGATTTTAATGATTTTCACCAATTGGTTTATTTCTTCACATGTTCTTTAATTTTGTAATGAAAAAGGAGATGAATTGGCAGCTCTGATCATGTTTTTATTGTCACCAACCTTCATCCATAATGTCATTGTTTCTACCAAATACAACTTCTAGGAGGTCGATCAAGGTTTACGTGCTCTCACTGAGATCTACACTCATCGGTGGAGGGGCAAGATGCTATCCAATCAAATAAAAAATCTGGTTCTCTATTCTCCTTATAGCCATATTCCAAAGATTGCCCTTTGTAGTGACTAATAGTCCAAATAAATATAACAATAATCTAAATCATCCCTCTGTGTATCTCTATTTATGAGTTTTTTTTTGGTTCCTATTTCGTAGAATTCTCAATGAAAATTATATGCTATTTGGTTTGTTACATAAATTATCATTGGATATCAATAAGGCATCATGTGGATAAGCAAAAAAATATTGGTAGTTGTCAAAGTGAAATTTGCTTCAATCCATCCTAGGAAACACTACCCTAGCAATTGCAAAACTAGGGAGGTTTTATGTTTGGTGTCAATAGTAGCAGTTCATATGGCAATCAATTTTGGATGATAGGAATGCTTTGTTTTGTCTTAATGCTAATCATTTGGCTTTGAATTATTTTTTTTATTAGTTCAAATAACTATCACAAAAGGTGCAGATGTTACAATAGCTTCAGCTTGATTGATTCTCCTTTCTTACAGGAAGTTGAAGCTCAAGCAACTCCTTAATCTATCAATTTTAGCTTGTATAAGTTCAGCCTTTTTGAATGCATTGAATTGGTTGACTTTTGTTTTTTATTTCATGCATTCAAGAAGCTCTTGTTATATATGCATATAGTATTGTGTTTACTAAAAGTGAATAGATAATATATCTATAATTCTTTTTATCAAAGGATTTTGATATGGAAATATTAGTGGGGAATTAGCAGTGTTTCTCTCCTTTGGATTAAGAAAATTGATTAATACTTGACATTTGAATTTTGAATTTTGTAACATCAAATTTCCTTCATTTGTTGCTAAACTTGTGGCTTCTGTTTTGACTTTTAACCATGTATGCCCTTAAACATTCATTCCCAACAGAAAAGTCTCATGAAAATCCTTTGCTCTCACACACCATTACGTTACATTCTCTCACTTCTTAAAACAAAGCTCATCTTTCTCTTCTTCTACTTCTTTAAAAGCGTTATATTTGGTTATTTCAATATATATAACATGCTAAGGTAAACTCAATGACTTTTTGACTAAATGAAATTCAGTGACTTTGAACTGTTGCTTATTTGATTAATAATTGAACTATAAGTGTAACGTGACAACCAATTCATGTCAAAAAAAAAACATAATGCTTTCAAGGCAATAACGATATATTCACGTGCAACGCACGTGGGGCATTACTAGTTTTTAAAGAATGACACATTCATTGACCCTATAATTGTATTAATATGTACATTACGAATCTCAGATTTATGAACAAGAAATCGACATGTATTACTGTTATAGGCATAACCAATGAATACACAATCAATGATTTTTGGTCTTATCTTAACTTTGTTTAGGTTTAGGAACTGCCACTTTTACTAGACACTCCCACACTTTTAAGAATTTATATGAAGGTTTTCGACCTTTTCATAATTCATATGGTGTCTTGTTAGTTTTCTTATGAGACACCTTGTTAAGAATTAATTAACAGATAATATGGCTTCTCCCCCCCCCCCCCCCCCCCAAAACAACTTTTAGGGTGTTCCCGAATTTGACAACATAGCATTCATCATTTCTTTTAATATTCGGTTTTTGCATTCAACTACGCTATTTGATGAAGGTGAATCGGGGACAGTTGTTTGGTGAATGATTTCATGTGTTGTACAAAAATCCTCGAAATGAGATAATGCTTGAATATGTCAATAGCTTCATCTTTACTTTTAATTAAGTAAACATAACAGTATTTTGTGCAATCATCAATAAAAGTAATAAAATAATTTTTACCACCTCTTGTTTGCACAAACTTTAAGTCACAAACATCACTGTGAATTAATTCAAGAGGTTCGGTATTTCTTTCAATTGACTTGAAAGATGTTCTTGCCAACTTTGATTCCACACAAGTCTCATTTTTATGATTTCGATCAATAGACATCTTAGGCAAATCATTCAAATTAACTAATCTTCTAATTGCATCATAATTAGCATTTCTTAGTCTAGCATGCCACATATTAGAAGACTCAAGCAAGTAAGAAGAATTCATCCCATTCTTATTATTAGAAGATGTCGGTACAACAGTCATTACATTGAGCTTAAAAAAACCCATCACTCATGTATCCCTTTCCTACAAACATATCATTCTTAGTGAGTATAAATTTGTCAGATACAAAGACTAACTTAAAGTCATTCTTGTTAATTGCTAAAATTTTAGAATTGATCACTCAAGTGCAGGTTATTGAGAAATAATATAATACTCGGAATTCCAAGGTCGAATCACATGGAATTGAGAAAACTTAGAATGCAAGGAAAAATAAAAGAAAAACTACTTTGAAATTTTTTTGGAGAATTTTGTTTGTTCAAAAGAACAAAAGTTGTTTGATTAAAAATAAGGGTTAATTGCACTAGAGGTCCCTAAAGTATGAGGTCTGTCTCATTTTGGTCCTCAATGTTTCAATTGCATCATTTTAGTCCCTGAAGTATTTAATATGTTTCTATATGGTCCTTCAAGCAGACAACATCCAGATTGCTAACGATTTTTTATCATAAACTTGCCACGTAATAGCTAAATATGGACAAAAAATAATTTTGATAGCTCTTAAACAAAATTTGGGTAGATATTGACCAAAAAATGTGTAATATTGGTAACTTTTGACCAAAATTTGGATAGCTCATGATCAAAACTGTGTAATTTAGGTAGGTATTTAACCAAAATTTGAGTAAAAATTTGGTCAAGAGTAATCCAAATTATTTTTTGTCTATATTTAAGTATCATTTGACAAATTTATGATAAAAAATCATTAACAATCTGCACACTGTCTGCTTGGGGTACCACATAGAAACATATTCAATACTTCAGGGACCAAAATGATGCAATTGAAACATTGGGGACCAAAATGAGACAAACTCCATACTTTAGGGACCTCTAGTGCAATTAACCCTAAAAACAATAATTGAAATACTAAAGCATTGGTGATACCCTTTCAAATCCACACAGTAATTATTAATAATCTAGTTTTTGAAATCAATTGAGAATCAGCTGAGTAGTGATTCCAATTGAAATATTTAGTGGTGATAATATGAAAATATCAAAAGTTATAATTAATGAATTATCTGAATAAATATAGAAATTTACTTATAAACCACAAGCATTCATCGTGCTTGAAGTTTACGATAAAACAATGTTTCCAACAGGTAAACTTTATTTTATTGCGAATAATAAATCAACTATCTTATGAGAAATTCTAATTAATTAATTCAAGAATAGAATAACCAGTTATTTGACTCACTAGGAATCTCAAGCATTCGATGTACGTGGCACAACGAATCAAGAAATTATAAAGAGCAAAAACTTTACTAGAAGACAAGAATTTAAATTAAAAGAATTCAATCATACATTAAAAAGAACATTGAATCAAAAATAATGACATGCTTCATTGAAAGTATCTCCTCTAGCCTTAGTTGGACTTTTAGTAAGCTGTAGAACTAAAACAAAAACTATAAAAGAAAATATGGGAAGAGAATAATAATCATCCCTCAACAGGTGAGAGCCCTTATTTATACTAAAATAAAGACTAAGTATAAGTAGGAGATGTAGGGTTGGTTTGGGGAGAATTTCTTTTTAAAAAGAAGTCTTCTAAGGTTAAATCTCGTGTAAAAAATCTTGGAGGAGCGGGTAAAAAATTGCTCAGTATTCGAGCTCCATTTTCGTATAGTTAGAGGCCGATTCACGAAATTTTCGTCAAATACACTTTTCTAGCACTTGAAGCCTTCTTTGCAACCACAAAAAAATCAGGTCAATCGGATATCAGAGTCAAAAGTTATGACCAAAATACTAAAAACGTGTCAAAACTTTATATTCTAGAATACTTTCTTAATCTAACTCTCAATGAGTTTTTTTCTATCTTCTACTCTTATAAGAATTAAATTGTTGTCTTATCTTCAAATCTTCCTATCTTAATCTTGACTTTTCAATCCTTAACAATTGTGATTTTTTCTCTAGTAATTGCTTCACTAGCCTTCTCCATTATTACTTTAAATCAACCAATTTACCTGCAAAATAAACCAAATAACTAGAAAAGTATCAAACTAAAAAATAAGGAACTTAACACATTTAATCACAAATAATATGTAATTAACCAATCATAAAGCATAATAAAATAGCACTTTTGATGGTTAATCACACTCCCCAACCTGAATATTACTAATTCCTAGTAATAAATGGATCCCAAAATCTAAAAAAAAAAAAAAAAAAACCTAATAAAATAAAACACAAATTCACTTTCGTAGGACTCACGATTGCATTTAGCAACAAACCTTTAAACCCCTAGGTTCCCTCTAGTGGACGAGTATAGTCTCGTGAGGGTTTACAGAAATGATACCCACAAGCATCACTTTGTGATTAAATATTGAAATAATAATTTTATAACACAAATTGTTACCACAATATAAAAATTCTAAGTTGTAAGCCTTTTTTATAAGCACATGTAAAGCAAAATATAGAACTCTACGCTATATAAATATATGCACTTATCATGTTCCCATATAAAATTGTGTGTAGTGTGAATTAACTATACAAAGTTAATAATTTATCCGGTAATCACCTCTACAACTATTAATTATTCGTCTCAATGTCAAATCTTACTAGATAGTTCACTCATAAAAGATTCTCTCAGATTATAGTGACTATTCCCTCAAGTTGGATATGTGAGAAGAATATATTTAAATCAAAAAAAATTAATACTCACATGTTCCATTAAAATAATCGTCATCTAAAAGACAATGATTTGACACAGTCTCATGAAAGAAAATCAACACACAATAAAAAAATAATCACCATTATCTTCCTTATTCACACCAGTCATGCATCCACCAATACACTCTTGAAATCAAATAAGTCTTTATCTAAGGTTGAAATGGAGCCTTGGGATTAGGGTTTTGAAACGAAGGGTATTTAGATATTCAAAAGACTATCCCGAGAAAACATATATATTACACAATCAAATTTATTTTCATAATCTTTCACTCTTCACCCTTTAGAAGCACAATTTACAGCACTTGCTCATATTTTTTTCACAATCATGCTTGTTATTTTTTTCTCTTCTTTTTAATATGCTTTTTCATAGCTAGCCATATTGTCTTTCTTTTTTTTTTTCAACTTTTTTTTTTGGCAAGACAACTGAATGTATATACTTATTTTTTTCTTTTTTTCAGCAAAAGATCTAATGCAGATATTCACAAGTATGCAATTTTTTTTTTTCTTTTGATCATCTTTTTTTCAACCATCATTTCCCAAATTACATAAACAATAAAAGCTCAATTTTGGAATAACCAAGGGTAAATGATATTATTTTTTTTTTCCATTGACTTGGTTATTAAATGTTTGGTATAAGAAATAAAATTTTGCTTCAAAGACTCAATCACAGTTTCTAGTGATAATAATATTCAAAGAATAAGACTTAAGTTCAAATAATGTCAAAGATGACCTAAAATCATATCTCAAGAGCTCTTAATAACACACTACCCTATGCAAATAATTTAAAGTCAAACAATCATTTACAATATTGGTATTGACCAAAACAAAAATAATGAGACTATTGAAGGAGATTAGTTGATTAAAAATATTTTTCATTGAGTAAATGTAAATAACCCTCCAACGAAGATTGAATCAAAACTCACCAGGGTTTTTATGCATCTCTACTATATATCTCAAGTTCTCAAGGTAAAATACCTAACAAATTTTTAACTTGGTAAAGTCTAAAGTACACAAATTGTGAGTTTTTATAAGAATATGATATGAGATACAAAAATATAGAATTAAGTTCCATGTGATGCTTAAACAGTTGCAAATTTAAAGTTAAGTGAATTATTCCTATATTATGGTGTCAAATTATGCATAAAAATGTTATTTAGATATTTAATAACTAACAAAATTTTTATTTTTTTTAGACTAAAATTTAAATAAACTAGAAATTGTCACAACACAAAACATATCCACACCCCCAACATAAATTCAACATTATCCTCAATGTAAAAATAAATACCTTATTGCTCAATAAAAATAATGATCAAAGATCAAAGGGATAGGAATATCTAGTGTCGTAACAACTCTAAAACCTAAAAATAAAAGACTCAATAAAAAAGAAAAACTATGAATTGAAACAAACATAAAAGAAATTACAAATTAAAAAAAAATAAAATAAAATCTAACTACTATGTACAAATAAAAAAAAAAGCGCACACTCAATCCGGCTTAAAGTCAAATTTGAATGTGCGTCATTTTATTTTTAATGACTTAAAAATATGGTGTTGAAGCAGCTCATTTAATCGAACTATCCACTCATATATCCAATATATCCTTAGAACATGCAAGAAAATGGGGATATATACATTTTTATGCGAATTCAACAATGATATATACAATAGATCTTTATCAATTATGACACTCAACTCAACTTTCATATCCCCACCAAACTTGGATATATGAATCTTATCACTACTTGTTGATAATGAAAGGTCTTTGGACTCATTAGCCTCTTGTAGAATAATAATGTCATTTAATTCTTCGTTATCAATAATATTAATGGATTCATCCTCAGTCTGTAGTTCATGAAAAGAATTACACTTACTACATTGACCATTCTCAACATCTTGTTCTTGTATCAATGAATTGAGCATGCCTTTTATCTCTTAAATATCTTGGCTTGTTTGGGCATTGAAAGCTAGTTGGGTTTGCATAAATTCATCCAAAATGTCTTCCAAATTATTTTCTTGTGAGTCATGGTAGGGTGGATATTGGGGAGGGTCTTGTGTTGGTATGGCATATACCGGTAACTGATAAAGTTTGTTCTCCAAACTAAAATTGGGATAAAAAGTTTTAAAACAATGTTTGGGGTAAGGTTGTGGAGAATTAGACATACAATAGATGCATCCCTAAAAAATCATCGAACCGTTGGAATTAAAGAGCACACCTCAGTGGCATGCCCAAACACGTCACAAATCACACACAGTTCCTCCATGGAGGAAACACTTAACACCTCATTAAAATAATCTAAAAACATAAAAATAAAAATTATGAAAAATCTAACCCGAAGAAGAAAAAAGAATATTACTTTGAAAATTATTTGGAGAATTTTGGCTGTTCAAAAGAACAAAAGTTGTTTGATTAAAACAATAATTAAAATGCTAAAGCATAGATGATACCCTTTCAAATCCACACGATAATTATTAATAATCCAGTTTTCAAACTCAATTGAGAATCAGCTGAGAAGTGATCCCAATCAGAATATTTAGTGGTAATAATATGAAAATATCAAAAGTTATAATTAATGTATTATCTAAATAAATATAGAAATTTACTTGTAGATCACAAGTATTCACCGTATCCGGAGTCTACAATAAATCAAGTTTTTCAATAGGTAAACCTTGTTTTATTACAAATCATAAATCAACTATCTTATGAGAAATTCTAATTAATTAATTCAAGCATGAAATAACCAGTTATTTGACTCGCGGGAAATCTCAAGCATTCGATGTACGTGGCACAACGAATCAAGAAATTATACAGAGCAAACACTTTACTAAAAGACAAGAATTAAATTAAAAGAATAAATCATGCATTAAAAGGATCATTGAATCAAAAATAATGTCGTGTTTCGTTGAAAGTATCTCCCCTAACCTTAGAACATCTCCAACCATGACTCAAATTTAGACTCAATTTTGAGTCTAAATTTGAGTAAAAAGCTTGATTTGGTATAGAGTAATCCAATAGGCAAACTCAAATATCTACTCAAATCTTTTAAAAAATTTCCTTGTTGTCCCAAAACTCATTTTTTTTTCATTCAAAAATGATATTTGATAAAATAAATGAAACTTTCATATCTCTCAACAAATGTATAATTCAAAAAAAATTAAATACGTATACAAAACTAAATGAGAATAAAGAAACCACCCCAGAATTCTAAGATTGTTCCAATCCCTTATCATTTTTTTATAAATCCAGATAAAGAAAAAGAAAAAAAATATAACTATTTTGGCATGAGTCTGGTTTGAAGAACACAAAAACATACGTTTTTAACAAAAATGGAAGATTGAAGAAATAAAATGACAAATTGTCTAAATTTGTGAGTAGCGAATGCTTAAATTTCAGGAAGAATCGGCAGTCTGAAATTATATTACCGATAGTATTTAACTCGAAGAAATCAAAGAAAATTTTGATAGGTAAGTTTAGAGTTTATATAGTATGAAAGATGAGTGAGATTAGGGTTTTGAAAAATATAAAAAATCAAGAAGATGAAAGATGAAAAGAAAAAACTTACCTACAGGGCTTCAAATGATTTGTGAAAGTTTTGGTGGTGGTCGACGATGGAAGCAGCGTAATAGAGAGAGGCAATGTGACGTCCCAAAATCCAGGGGTCCATTGATTACCCATCAACCCGCGGAATACTCGTGGATACCGAGTAACTCGATATCACACCGTCATGCCCCATTTACCGGGGTCCTTAATTTTAACGAAATTCGGACAGAGTCTCCTTTGTACGGGGAGCTCTACCCAAAACACAACCTGTGCAGTATACATTAACATGACCCATCCGAGGCCCAATATAACACAATGACCACACAGGGTCCATTTATAAGTAAAACTTGACCGCACCGGGTCCATTTATCAATACTTATATCAAAACATGCAATGTTAGTTTAACAATAGCCCATATAAGTTCTATTACATTTATTCATGAAAACTTTACAAGTCAAAACCATGTTAATCAAAAGGTTTACAAAATCATGCACTAAGACCACTGGTCGGCCTCCTTCACCCTTGATGCTCTACATGGGAGCCATCCGCCGGTGCAAACCCCACACCTGAAATTGTTTCCCGTATAGGGTGAGCCTCGCTCAGTAGAAAATTCCCTACAGAGGCTACTCCCCACCTAGATGCACATGGAATGCTCATATGCAATACTCAATTATCCACAACAATTCTAATCATGTTTATGTAACTCAGATATGGAATTTCTTATGACATGTCATGCAATGAGGTGAGACTCATTCATGCACTCAATCCGAGCCCTTCCCGGCTCCCTAACACACGCAAGTTCCAATGTGTGAATCCGTCATTTATGTTACACATAAATGACATTTTACAAAACTAGGGTCTTTCTTGGGGTTGACATTCATGGACTTACACCAACGGCACTCAACCGACACGGAATTTCAGGATTTCAACCCACGGTTCTGCGTATACCGACACACTTTATGGCCTTTTACACCAACGGAGTGCGAATCCTATCAACGAGTCTTTCACCCGAGGGATATTCTATCCCTTCTTGCTAACCCCGACCCAATTTATCTCTCATGCAATTATGCGACTCAACGGGATCTTCGATCCCTTCCTTCCGAGTCCCTTGTCAAATACCAAGAGTGGCATTTGATTAACCATGCACACACACATACACCCACACCCATGACTTACACCCATGAATGTGATGTCATGACCATGCCCAATATGCAATTGATGACATATGAGCAATACAAACCATATATCATCATATTCCATGAAACTTTATATCACATGCATATAAATTTCTTAATTCATCATGCTCAACATATCAACAACATATTCAAACATGTTATTCCAATGGCATCAAACAACCATTTAAATCAAGCAAAACATTTTATCAAACACCTTCAAGGCACAACTTATAAATCACATAGCATGCCTCAAATTTCCCTAAGTTACAAGAACAATCACATGTAACTTCAATATATCGAAATCAAGCTAGAAGCTAGCCTAAGTCATTTCTATGCTCACTCTTCAACTTCCATAACCATAGACATATGTATAGATCATATATATATGCATACATAACCCAAGCATTTCCTAGAAGCATTCTAGACTAGGAATCAACCCAAGTAGGAAACCCCTACCTCAATCGGAGTGTAGAAAACTCCTATAACACCAAAACAACTTAAGAACTCTTGATTTCCCAAATCTTCACTTTTGAATCTTCGGTGAAATCTCTTATTTTTGGTACGTATGCGTAGCCCTTGACGAGTAGAAGAACTTTAAGTCTTGGTCCGACGAATTCCGACCAACGGAACTTTCGGAATCGGAGCGAGAAGGTTGAAGAAATTTTTTTATTTCTCTTTGGTCTTGGCCAGCTGCTTGCAGCTAAGGTGAGATATTTTTTGTCCAAAAAGCTGATTTAAGAGGTTATTTATAGGCAAAAATGTGCGGTCCACATCGCACCGCATATTTTCGACTTCTGGGTCCGTTTTTCGTCCCGAAACGATTCATTATACCTCGGATTAAGTTCAAATTAAATTTATTTGAACTTTAACTTAATTTTAAGGAAATTTTATAAAATCCATTATTGGGGACCTTTAAAATGTCCGACTATCTCGGAATTCGACGTGCAAAAATCCGACTATCTCGGAATTCGACGAAATTTGACAGGGTGACTAGATTCCGCGATACGAATCAATCGGCGAACTCCGTTTCCTCATCCGAGGTCTAGAGAATGAGTATTTCAAATAAGCATTAGGATGGCAAATGACCATTTTGCCCTTATTCACAAAAATTCAAATTTACCCGGGTTTCACAGGCAAGAAGGGGCAGAGAACAAGTCATCGAATAAATTTTTTAGTTTTGGATAGGTTAAAAAGTTACCGTTAGAAATTTGGTATATAGTTTGAGCCTACTTCAATTTGGGTCCAGAATAAGTTTTGTCTTAATTTGGTATAGGTTTGAGTCCATGGTTGGAGAAGTTTTTTGAGACATTTTGACTTAAATTTAAATTTGAGTTTACATTTGAGTCAAGGTTGGAGATGCTCTTAGTTGGGCTTTTAGCAAGCCATAAACTAGAACAAAAACTAAAAAAAAAATATGAGAAGAGAATAATAATCATCTCTCAACCGGTGAGAACCTTTATTTATACTAAAATAAAGCCTAGGTATAAGTAGGAGATCTAGGGTTGGTTTGGGGAGAATTCATTTCCAAAAAGAAAAGTCTTTTAAGGTTAAATCGCGTGCATAAAATCTTGGGGCGCGAGTACAAAATCTGCTTAGTATTCGAGCTCCATTTTCATATAGTTAGAGGTTGATTCACGAATTTTTCGTGAAGTACACTTTGTAGTACTTCAAGTCTTTTTTCCAACCCCACAAAAGTCAGGTCAATCAGATATCAGAATCAAAAGTTATGACAAAATAATGAAGACGTGTCAAAACCTTATCTTCTAGAATACTTTCATAATTCAACTCTCAATGAGTTCTCTTCTAACTTGTACTCTTATAAGGATCAAATTGATACCTTATCTTCAAATTTTTCTATCTTAATCTTGACTCTTCAATCCTTATCAATTGTGATTCTTTCTCTTGTGATTACTTCACTTGCCTTATCAATTAATACTTTAAATCAATCAATTTACCTGCAAAATAAACCAAATAACTAGAAAATCAAGGAATCTAACACATTTAATCACAAATAATATGTAATTAACCAATCATTAAATATAATAAAATAGCATTTTTTATGGTTAATCACTAAGCAAGGAACCGAACACTAGATTCTTGCGAATATCTAGGACATGAAGCATTTCGTTGAAGGTAAGTTCCTTACTGGATGTCATTTTGAGTATCACCTTGTCACTTCCTTCAACCTTGGAGGTAGAGGAATTCCCTATATAGAGTTGTTCATCATTCTCTAGTTTTTTATAAGTAGAGAACATTCATTTGTTATAAACAATAAGCCGAGTAGTGTTGTTGTCCACCCACCACTCCTTGGGGTTACCCACCAAGTTGCATTTTGAAACAATTGCAGAGAGATTCATGTCGTTGACTTCCATAGAAAACTTGTCAGATTAAGTCATGTTTACTTGAGCATTAGGCTTCTAGAAATTCTTTGACTTATGACAGTCTTTTGAAATCTACTCCGGTTTGCTACAATTGTAGCATTTGCCCTTGAATTTCTTCGATCGTTGACTTGGACCATCACTATTATGCTTCATCTTTTTGTTAGCATTTGTTCCTTTTTCCACGATGTTGACTTTGGATTCAACTGAGTTAAAAGACACAATTTTTCTTTTCAGATTTTCGGTTGTCTTCTTCTATCCACAAACAAACAATTGATTTTTCAAGTTTCATCTTCTTGCGCTTGTGCTTGAGATAGTTCTTAAATCCTTCCATTGGGGTGGTAATTTTTTCACAATTGTAGCCACTTGGAATGAATCACTAAGAGACATACCTCGGCATGGATGTCATGAAGGATTACTTGAAATTCTTGAAGTCGAGATATAACAGTCTTAGTTTCAACCATTTTGAAATCTAAGAACTTGCCAACGATTAATTTCTTTGTGCCGACATTTTCAGTATTGTACTTTTTGTCCAAAGAGTCCCAAAGTTCTTTTGTGGTTTTGAAAGCATTATACACATTGTATAATGGATTGTCTAACCCATTGAGGATGTAATTTCTACACAAGAAATCTGAATGCTTCCAAGCATCCACAACAGCCACCTTTTCCACATTTGTTTCATTCTCATCAAGTGAAGTAACATCTTCCTTAAGAAACTTTGCAAGATTAAGGGTGGTGAGATAGAAAAGCATCTTTGATTGTCAACATTTGAAATCTAATCCATTGAACTTCTTGGGCTTCTCCCCATGAGACACACTCACGATTGTAGGAACAACTGTTGTACAAACAACATGAGAATAATCATTTGAAGTTGTCATTTCTGTTTCACAAACATAAGCAATAATTTAATACTAAAATCAATATTTTAACAGAATACACAATTCTAATTGTGATAAGTATAGTAATTAATTAAAGTAAAACAGTAACATAATATAAAATTTTATTTTAGACTTATAACAGTACTTAATCTAATTATAAAACTAAATCTATCTTAAGATTGTTATAGAAAATAGGTATATAATTAGATTATATTAAACTGTATAAAGTCTAATTTATGCATTAATCTTAACAGAATGTATAGTAAGCAAAAACAGTGCATTCACAGGGACGCAGATCTGCACAAACAATAAAATAAGAAAACTAGAATATTCAATCTGAGCATTGTGAAACACAATGTCCTTAAGATAGATTTGCTCTTTCTCGGTGCTTAAGGTTGATGAGCAATTACCTCCCAAGATAAAACGAATTATGTCTTTATAGAAGTAACACTTCAATCTCCAAAGACCAGCGAACACAACTTGTGTTTTATACTTGAACCTTACAAAAAATGCAATGTAGGAAGAGAGAAAGTAGAAAAATTCGAATGAAGACTTCAGGATTTTTGGGATGGATTGAAATGGCTAGAGGACTGTCTATTTATAGACTCTTGGTGGCTATTCAGATTGCCTGAAGAGGCATGAGTTGCCACTGTTTGGATTGAAGAGACATATTCTTTAAATCCGATTAACCACAAAGACTGAAGGTACCTTTTTGGAACAAATAGACAGACTTTTGCACTTCGGCGCCAATTTCAAATTTAATGGGAATAAAATTTAAAATTCGGTTGGACTTTAAATTTCTGTTGGAAGGCAAAGACTGATCCGTGGATTAGACCGTTCGGATTGATCCACAACTTGCACCGCACCAAATGAATTTTGTCCAAAAAGATTATACTTTTTTGGCCTAAGCCTAAGCCCGAGCCCGACGGGTTCGTGGTCGTAGCGAGACGAGGCGGGCAAACGGGCGGCACGTGCGCGTGTGGTATCCAAGGTAGTGTAGGCGCTTACTCCACTCAGAAAAATGTGGTACCCCTTGGGGCCCAATCTTTGAAGCCAATTAGGAGTATATTAACTCACCAAAATGTTGGTCTTCTTCCAATGTAGGACAAGTCTTATTCCACTACATCAATCTTAGTTTATTTTATCACTTCAAATGGGTCACTTTGAGACATAATTTATCATTTAAATTTTAATGGTTTTGGAAAAATAAATATACAACGTTTATCTCCTCGCGGAGGAGAACGCGTTTAAACTTGGTCCCACTAATTTCGAAGTGCGAGTCTCACTTTTATTTAAGCCTCAAGTTGCTCAAATAATCTTGTTTAAAATTATTTTTTCCAATAAATTTTGCTACAAAATATTTGTCATTCTTCAATGAGAAAAACTCCTTTTGAAATTGTTTATGGATGCCTTCCACCTACTCTATTGTCGTATGTTCCGGGACTTTGAAATTGGAGGCAGTGGACCAAGAGCTAAAAGACCATGATAAAGTAATCAAAGAGTTAAAGGAATGCCTGCAAGAGTCTCAAAACTAAATAAAGCAAGTGTATGGTAAATCCCACATGGAGAAGGAGTTCCAAGTGCCATAAGGAAAAATTTGAAGCTATCCCCACAGCTCTATGGGCCTTTTAGAGTGCTTCAAAAAATTGGATCTACTGCTTATAAATTGAAGCTTCCCAATGAGTCAAAAATTCACCCCATTTGTCATGTGTCGTTACTTAAGAAATGCATTAGAGATGGGAATGAATTGCAACCATATTTTTCGCCCATAGATGAAGGACACTTAATAACACTCATGCCGCTAGCTATGATTGATCGAAGAATTCGGAGGCGACAAGAAGAGGTATTAATTCATTAGTGGGGACTTTCTCCTGCTGAAGCAACTTCGCAAAAACTTGAAGAGATGCAAGCTTGATATCCCGAATTGATCCTTGAGGACAAGGATAATTCAAAGGATGGAGGAGTTGTTGCATACGTAGGGTCCTTAAGGAAGCATTAACACATGGTTATCCAAAATAATAAGTGATAACTGTCACATAAATAAATCAGCAAGTGGAGAGATTTTCTCAATGAGTTGATAAGTTTGCTAGATTTTAGATTGGGTTTATGAAGAGATATTTTTCTTTAGCTGATAAGGTTGTTGGTAGATTTTACTTGATTTTACTTGATTTTTATTTTCTATTTAAGTTCAGCAGTGCACGCCAAGAGGCATGAATAATTTATCATTGAATCGAATTCTCTCTTGAAGGTATCGGTTTCTCTCGAAGCAAAACCGGGTTTTTTTTTAATTCTCAATTCAATGTCTTATTTTCCCCACAAGATAGGGAGATATAAGAAAAACTCATCTAACCGAAACCATTCTCCCTCGATTCAATGACCCATAATACGGTCAGTTTCGCTAGCACGTAAGAGTTGAACAATCAGTATCCATCCAATCATAGCTATGACATTTAGTAGGCCTCTAGGAACTCTGATAGGTAATATCCTTGTGAAAGCTATTGAATTGAGTTTTAATTGAAAGCTTTAATTGAGTTTTCTCATTTCCCATTTGTCCAAGTCTTCTCGATGATCAGCAAGTATGGCACTATACTAAGTCAGGAAAATTCTCGGTTAGGAGTGCATACCACTTTATCATGGATAGCAGAGTTCGTGGAGGGTCAAGTAGCAGCCAAGGACAATGGGGTGGTGCATTTGTGTGGAGCTTAAACATTCCGAACAAAGTTAAGCTGTTTGCATGGAGGGCAATTCAAGATATATTACCAACACAACGCAACCTAGTTAAAAGGAAATTAAATGTTAACAATAGTTGTTTTCTTTGTGGTGCTGCCTACGAATCTTCTATTCATGTCCTTCTAAAATGCCCCTTTGCGAAGTAGGTGTGGCTTGAATCCCTGATCAGGTTCCTAGAAGGTCCAGTAACTTCGATCTATAGCTGATTGGTGGCTGCTATAGGAAGACTATCACAGTTGGAGGTAAGTCGTATGTTAGATATTTGCTGGTCTATTTGGTATAGTAGGAATAAGGCCCGTCTAGAAGGGGCTGTCCAATCTCCTACCCAAGTAATAGATTTCTCAAGTTCATACCTAAATTAGTACATGGCGGCTCAGAAGAATGCTACACACTTCCACGAATTTTATGTTTCCTGGGTGAGGCGTTCGGCTAATGTTGTGGCAGATAAATTATCGCATTATGCTATTCATTATAATAATCCGATTTCTTGGAGAGGGGAACATCCATAATTTTTGGATTCTCTTCTCCTGAATGATGCTTAATTTTAGTTTCTAATAAAGTTCACCGTTTCATATCAAAATAATAATAATAATAATTGAATCACATTCGAATCAAATTTTTGAGTTAAATTTTGAATTAATTTTTTTGTTTAGTTTAGCGGTCAGAAGTGTCTGAATTAATTTACGCATATTTCGACTAATCTCCTCCTCGATCCGATCAAAAATAAGTCATTCATATCGGGACTAGAGTATTTATGAGGAATTTATTTCTTCTAGTTTCAAAAAATTATCAAAATTTAAATTTAGAACATTAAAATTTACAACTTGCTCGTTTTATTGCTTGAATTATTCAGAGAGTTAATTTTGATTTAAATTTAAATCAACCGAAACTCGACAATCACGTTGACAGCGTATTGTAACCCATCTTACACGTGTACGCAAAAAACGGTCAAAGAACCCCGATAATGAAGATATTTATTATTTCGATAAATCCCAGGGGTATTTTCATAAATTCTTTTAATATATAAATCCCAAAACCCTCATATTCTCATCACTTGCTATCTCTTTCACTCTCTCCTCTTAGGGTTTTACCACAGAGACCCCTAGAAATGGCGACTCGGTTCTTGGCTCGTTCTCTGCTCACCACCACCAAACAAACCATTTCTTCGGCCTTGTCTCGCTCCTATTCTTCTCTTACTATTACTACACCTCCGTCTTCTCTCTCTACTTTCTCTCTACTCAAGCTTAGGCCACTTATCGCCGCCAACATACGCAACCTCTCTCCGGCGGAGACTACTGTTCGGGGCTTCGCGACTCGTCATACGTCTTCGTCTCTGAATGATCCGAACCCTAACTGGTCGAATCGGCCCCCTAAGGAGACTATTTTGCTCGATGGATGTGATTTCGAGCACTGGCTAATTGTTATGGAGAAGCCTGAGGGTGAGCCTACCAGAGATGAGATCATTGATAGCTACATCAAAACCCTAGCTATGGTGGTTGGAAGGTTTGACTATAATCTCTCTCTTTTTTTTAATTCTTATGATTTCTATGGGTTTCTTTTGGAATTTGGGAATTTATTGTAAGTATGTTATATAACTTGTATACAGTTGATAGAATTGGGAAAAATTGGAACGATACTTTCGGAATTTATTTTTATTTGATACTGCTGGTTGCTCTTTAAATATATCTGTTTTGTTTCTGGTTATGTATGTGTTTGAGTTCAATTCAGTGTTTTCCACAATGTTTATGGCCATTTATATTATCCGTTTTGGAGTTTTTGTCTTTGCTTAATTGGATTTACTTGTGCTCTGTTTCATTGATGAGAAATGGTGAGGGAATTTCAGGTAATGTATGTATGTATGTGTGTTTGGCTGCGCTCTTCAAATATGCTCTGTTTCGTTGCTGAGAAAATGTGGAAAATTTGAGGTGCTTTTCAAATTTTGGTGATTGTTTATGTATTTTGTTTGTTGGCTGTCGAGAAAAAGAATGTAAAGGAATAATTCAAAAATAGCTATATGAATAAACGAAATATAGAAAGGAGGTGGGAAACTTTTGTCTTCTGATTTTTTTTTTTAAGATTGTTAGATTTTAGGGAAGTAGTGGGAAATCATTATTTTGTATATGGAATTTGTGATTGGCTCCAATTTTGGAGATATTTTTGATGGTTTTGTTAGAAACATAGGGAAAGCATATTATGGCTTCTCCACTTGGTCAAAGTTGTATGATCTGTTTTATTTTGGGCCCTAAATAATGAGTAGTTTATATAATTCATTTTATAATCTCTCTACATAGGGGGGCTTGACAAATTTGTTTGAGAAAAGAAGCTGTTTAGAGCTAAATATGGAAGAGCAGACCTGTTTCACAAGGACGTTAAACCGATATGTTGCTGAAATCCTTTGTTTGATATGAATGATCAATATTTATATGTTCTTAATTGTTTTTTTTTTTGTTTTAGTTTATGGATTGGTTTTAGTCGCTATTGAGAGATTATTTTACTTCTCTAGTTGCATCGATGAACTATTCCCTTTTGTTGTGCTTGTATACTTTTTTCTGATGCCTTAATTGTGGCCTTTAACATTTTTCCGATGATATGTACGGGTGTATGTGTATTTTATTTTGAAGTAGTGAAGTGATAGGATTGGCATCATTTGGTTTTCCTTTCTGTGCTGTTGGTATTAATTATGATGTATCTATTGTACTTTACAGTGAAGAAGAAGCAAGGATGAAAATCTATTCAGTTTCGACAAAACACTACTTTGCATTTGGAGCCCTTGTATCTGAGGAACTTTCATACAAGATGAAAGGTACTTCGTGTAATTGCTGCTTGGTTTCTGCTCTTACTCCGTTGTAGAGAAGTTTTAAGAATTTGTTTTCTATAATTTTTACAGAATTGCCTAGAGTGCGCTGGGTGCTTCCTGACTCTTACTTGGATGTTAGGAACAAGGATTATGGAGGTATGAACTTGCATTTATTGAAGTGTGGTTTCTATGAATAGTTTGTTGTTTAGATTCATAGCGTGCAGGATTGTTTGTTGATCTGTTATTTTGTTTTCCATGTTCCAGGGGAACCTTTCATCAATGGTCAGGCTGTACCATATGACCCCAAGTATCATGAGGAGTGGGTGAGAAACAATGCACGTGCAAATGATAGGAATAGGCGCAATGATAGACCTCGGAACTTTGACAGATCAAGAAATTTTGAACGGAGGAGAGAAAATCGGGGTTATCAAAGTCCTATGGCAAATCAAAGCATGCAGAACCCTGGTACCAACATGGGAGGAGGGCCGCCCAATAACATGTCCGGTGCACCCAACATGGGAGGAGGGCCACCACCCAATAACATGTCCGGTGCACCCAACATGGGAGGAGGGCCGCCCAATAACATGTCCGGTGCACCCAACATGGGTGGAGGGCCACCACCCAATAACATGTCCGGTGCACCCAACATGGGAGGAGGGCCGCCCAATAACATGTCCGGTGCACCCAACATGGGAGGAGGGCCGCCCAATAACATGTCCGGTGCACCCAACATGGGAGGAGGGCCACCACCCAATAACATGTCCGGTGCACCCAACATGGGAGGAGTGCCTCCCAATAACATGGGAGGTCTGTCAAACATGGGTGGAGTGCCACCCAATAACATGGGGAGAATGCCACCCAATAACATGGGAGGTATGCAGCCCAATAACATGGGAGGTATGCAGCCCAATAACATGGGAGGAGCACCGCCAAACTCCATGGGTTCTCTGCCCAACAGGGGAGGACTGCCACCAAACATGGGAGGAGCGCACCCAAATTCAATGGGAGGAATGCCACCAACCAACATGGGAGGAATGCCTCCCAATAACATGGGAGCAGTGCCGCCCAATAATGCTCCAAACTTCCAGTACAGGAATGGGCCAAACAACGGAGGCATGCCTTATCAATCTGGTCCAGGGCCAAACAACGGAGGCATGCCCTATCAATCTGGTCCAGGGCCAAACAGAGAGTATCAAAACAGCTATGCTCCAAATGCTGGTGGAAACCCTTTCCAGACCCAGAACATGCCTGGAAGGGACATGCCCCTACCCCCTCCTCCTCCATCACAAGACTATTAATTGTCATGTTGCACATAAGGATCTCATGCATTTAGGTTTTCTGTTCTGGATGTTTTTTGCTTTCTTGAACTTCATAAGTTGTTTATGACGGTAATGTTTTAAGAATGTTAATCCTGGTTTTATGTTGATGCTTAACTGGTTGGTAGTGTAAATGTTCAAGCTTATGATTCATAATGGCCGGATTTTCCCAGTCTTATTGTCTTTTGCTGGTGTTGGCCCGAGCTTTTTTGTATTGTTGGTTGATAGTACATTTCAATTGTCTATACATGTTTTTTGGGGACATGGAAGAAATTTCTGATTAATAACCCTAGGATGCAGACTACTGGAATGGTGGCACCAAGCTTTGCTGGTTTGCCCCATATGTAGTATTTAGTTCCTGCCTTCAGTTCTGACTGTATTGTAAATTTATTGTTACAAAGTGTATTTGTTTAGTTTTTCATCATAGATGCTTTTTGAGAGCGTGAAAACACAGTTCAAGGATCCCTCCGTCCGTTGGTTCCTCTCAAACAAAACTCATCATTCGAGCCAGACATTGATCCTAGCTCGTTGTTGCTTCACCACTGTCGTAACTGCTAAGCTTAGCACCCCTCTTCCTTCTCTCTTAAACAACAAATTAGTACATTCTCCTCCTTGTCTCCAATTACTGTTTTGGTTTGTTAGCTTATATGGTGGGTAGCTTGGATGGGCATCTATGTGCTTCCACCCGACTCATTGAAATCTTTTGTAGGGAGAGATGAGGGTAGAGGTCTAAGGTGGTGGGTTGTGAAGGTGGCGATGGCGGCGGCATAGGGAGGATGTTTTGTTCTAGGTTGATTTAGGGCAGATTGGATGATGGGTTTTGAGTTATTTCTGGCTGATCTGGCAGATTTGATGGTGGGTTTGGAGTCTGAGACGGTGACTGCTCTGGCAGATTTTTGCTTGCTTTGAGGTAGTATCTGTTGGTTTAGTCGGTTATCAAGGAGGGGAATGAGTTTTTTCTAATTTTCTTTGGTGACATGGGGATGCTTTATCTAATGTATTTTAGGGTTTAATTTTCTGAATGTTTCAACTTTCAAGGCGAGAATGGGCATTCATGAAAAAAAAAATGTGGATGTTGTCAATAACTTTTTTCCCATAAGGTGGATGTTGTTATCTCTTGTGAATTTTCTAGTTTCAGTATATATTACTTGCTTTTGACTAGACCGAATAAGAGACTAATCGAGGTACACGTAAGTTCTTCCAGACAACTCTAATCGCAATACCAAAAAAAAAAAGAATACAAAATCACAACGAAAACTTGAAGTTGTGTTAAAAAATTAAGAGGGTGTTTATTAATATACGGGTAAGTGCCATTTCAATAAGCCATCCTATTATAATTCGAATTCACAAAATGAATCATGATTTTCCAGCTCCCAAACTAGATTAGATAATGCTGATCATCAAGAAGTCATGATTCATATGAAATCTTTCATTGTTTGTTTTAGCCATCCATGACTTGGCTAATCGGCAACCAAACAAACTCAAACTAAACAAGACACCTACCTCCACTTAAATCTATTTTGGGCCAAAGAGTTGGTAACAGCTTTGAGCTCAAAGGGACAAAAAAATGACCTTGACCGAGTAAAGGGTGCGGTTTAGTTATAAGCATATTGCATGGTTATATATAACGTTACTGTTTTTTTATGCAAATCACCTGCCAAAAATGTTGCACGCAACAGAAATTTACTTCCTCCCGAACACATTGCTCATGATATTGTTGCTCATTGAGTGTCTCGACTGACTTAATTTTCTCTCACTCCGCGGTCAAGGGTTCAATCAATGCCCTACCTAGTGCCGTTAATTCTAATAACCAGAAGCAATAGTATATATAAAAACAAGATGATAACATCACAAGAACTGATATGCCCTATCTTATGAATTCTAGCGTACTCTTTTAATTTAAATTAAGAATTAACGGATTCATCATTCGAGGGGAAATAGACTACTCAAGAATAAAGATGAGAACTAGAAAATGGTCTCCTTGCTCTCTATTCATCTTATGTTTCCAGTTTGTAGCTAAAGAGGAGAACTAGGTCGGGAAACTGATCTCTCAGTGGATGGATAAAAGGAGGAGGAAGAAGTTGTCAGAGGTTGCCAAGTTTCAAATTCTGCTCTTCTGTTCTTGGCAGCACGAATCTGATCCGCAAGTGAAACTTCTTTTTGTATGCGTTCTCTGTTTATATTGTCCGGATCAAATTTCTCCCAAACTCGGTTATCTTGGCTGGTGACTTGACCGTTTAGAGATTTCTTTCTGTGGATCTGTAGACAGGCAGAAGGAGTATCATCAAAATAGTAGAACATTGTGTAAATATTACATAAACAGATTACCAATATAACTGTTTTTTTTTTTTAATATGATGATCACCATGCACCACGAGTGCTGAAGATTATGACATCTGAGCGATGAAGATGATACTTAAACCAAGAGGGAAGAATCTATTTCTAACACTTCTATGCTTATTTCAAAAAAAGAAATACGGCACCAAGATTTTCCTCAAAGGAACCATTCAATGCTTGAATTGATTCTGAATATTCTGCACCTGTTGTTCTTCTGAATTTCTAAATTAATTTACTCACGACATACAATTCAGCTGGGAATCACACTGTTCTAAATCTAAGCACCGATCCTCGTTCATATTCCATCTTCCTAAAGAAATCATTAAACATGTTATAAAATATGGTAAAGAAATTCATAAGACATTCACATGCAGTCAATAGTATCATTGTGGAACTAGAATATCTTCAAGACATACTAGTTCCAACTTGGTTTTTCCATGTACTTTTTACCTTTGTTAATCTCTCCTTGAGTTTCAACTCTTGAGCCACGGCTAATTCTTCTTTCTCTTCCTTTGATTTTTTGTGTGTCTTTCTCTTTATTGGTCTCCTTACTTTTGCCTTTTGTTCCTGCTCTCTTCTCTTCTCAGCAAGCCTTGCCATCTTTTCTGCTTTTGCTTGTGATGATCTCTCTGCTCGTATCCGTGCAATTTCCTTTGCCTTTGCCTTGTCTGCAGCCCATTGAAGCTGCTCGAGATCCATCTCTCTTTTCATCTTCTCATAGCTATCCCAATCTAGTTCTTGTTGGTCACCCCCACCTTTCTTGGCAGCTATTGCGATACTTTCAGTCCAGGATAGTAAGAATTTCTCCCTCAACCTTTTCCATTTCAAACGCTCTCCCCACAGCTGTCTGAGTGATGAGCGTATTCTTGCCTTGGTCTGAAGGCTGCAAGGGATAATCATGGTTTATTGCCAATCTTTAATCCGAAGAAACTTCATGTTGCATGTCAGTGTTGACTTTGATGGCTTAATCTTTGTTATGCTGTAATAAAGAAAACCCAATTTCCATTGAATGATACAAGTGGTGAGCTTGACAATTATGTTCCTTAAAGCTAAAGAGAACTTCAGAGGATTCTATCGCGCGCAGGACTTCAAGATAAAGGCTGCTTCGTCATGAGACCAATATACTCTATTTAGGTATGGACGGACATCACCTTCAAAAGCTCGTACAGACATGTAAGAGGGTAATAACTAATTCCAGAAAATGAGAGTCCTAAACAAGTTATTAAAATTACTCTGGAGAACAGGATGATATCTAATTAACATACTTGGTTTTCAATTTTCAAGTCCAGCAATTTCAATGAAAATCCTGCTCGGTGGGCAAAATTTCCTTGTAATTCAAATTTCATGATTGAATAACATGTTTCCTCATTATGGGGTATGCTATGACTGGTCATCTGTTGAAAAAAGATTATAGAGACCAGAGTAAGTTCAATCTTGCATGAGGCTGTTTCCAAAAACATGCATATTACTTGTCTTTGATATATCAACTGTGCTTATGTGGTGGCAAGAGCATGATTCATAGCCAAATAGTCGAATGTTTGATAGATTCCACGTACAATTCACTTCATTTCATCAAAAGCAAATACGAACTCGTCTTTTGAAGCCTTTATGGGAAGCAACTAGTTTATATATCCAGCCTATACTTTAAGCCTAGTATTGTGCCGAAATGTGTTGTACCATTTTTATTGGAGGAAAATAAAAGTAATATGGTGTAAAAACATTTGTGTTTGTCAGTGATGAACAGTGAGAACTAGGAGTTCAAATCACAAGTACCTAAGAGAGCGGGGACATTCAGACATCTTCTTTCTAACCTGAAACATAAGTTCGAAATTAATTAGAGAGAATAAATGATACTTCCAGTGTCATGGTGCAAAACAACATAATCAGAGAGCAAACACTCAATGTCACCATGTACCAATATTGAAATAAAATTTCTCAAAACTGAAATGACACAGTAAATCCTTTATGCCGACTTTCTCAGCAGTACTCATGCCACCAAAAAACCAAAAAGAGAAAGCAAAATACCAAAACTGATATTCTTACGTGAATTCACCTTGGGGTCTCTCATGGCTTCTTTTGTTCTCTGTCTGATCCGCTCACGAGTCTCTGCAGATAGAGTATGGTGAATTCAAAATTGTTGAAATCTCTGCAGGAAATATATTGGGCATAAGAAAAATCTAAAAACAGAGGTACCTGCACTATGTCTCTTGCCTTTGTTCCATGGCACTTTCCCCTTGTTAGCTAGCCCAATCTTTCTTCTTCTCTCGCTTTCCTTATGATCCTCAAAATTAAAACTTTCTTTAGTATTGGGAATACTGTCTAACCGGGTCTCTTCATTTGAAGTTTTCTCCTCGGATAAAATGAAACTAAGCTCTTGCTCACAACATCCCAGAACATGGAACTTTTTTCCTGTATTAACACTGGTATGCAATCCTCTACGAGAATGCAGTCCAGTGAACGAACTAAAAAACCCAAATGAGGGAGATATCTTCTTCACCGGAGATATACAACAACTCAATGACGGTATGTTTGGGTGAAATTGTGTGCATTCCACCATACAACTAAGAAGAAGCGGTGACAAAAGGATGTCAGGCACATTCTTGATAGGGACATAAGGGGTAGAGAGTCTCCTGATGAAAATACAAATATATGCATCATAAGAACATTCTGTCATCAATTTGAGCCATCCTCAGTATGAACTTAAACAAAACCATTCATCCCCAGTCTATTCTATTTTCAATAACTATACTAAATACTAATTCTATTATGGAATTAACTTACATTACCATACCATTACGCCTATAATACAATCCAAATAGCAACAATATTAAAATTCAATTGCATTATGCAGAAGTAATAACCCTAGCAATCGAAATTTCCTTTATTGGCAAAATCAATTATAACCCGACACATCTCTCAGTAAAACAAGTTTAATCAGTGGATTAATGCTTTCTTACATTCCAAGTCCAGTTAAAAACCCATTCCGACTATAAATTCAACCCACAATCTTTGACATCTGAATAATATTGACATCTATATTAGAGAGAGAGAGAGCTTACAAGTGAGAGAATAGCATTTCAGAAAACAAGGTAGAGAGTGAAAGAGCTTCCAAGCAAACATCGAAGAGAGAGAGAGAGAGAGAGGGGGAGAGAGGCTTTATCCAGCGAATGGCCAATGCCTAAGGCCAATTTAATACATTTATTTGGGCCAAAAAATGAATGGGAGAATTACACCTACAACTTGTGAGGTTTTTTACTTAATCATTTAGATCTTTTGATATTTGAAATATAGCACACAAGTCTTTAAAATTTGTACGAGCGTAACACTTAAACCCTACTATAAACATATCTGTTAATAAATTATACATAGAACTCCTGAAGTTTATAAACATATATTATTTAGATCCCTTAAGTTTAAAATGTTATACTTAAACAAAAAATATTTCAATTAAAGATAAAATATTAAATTTTTTAAATTTTTTAATTAAAATTCATGTTCTATTGTATCATTTATTGAAATAAAATAAAAAATAAAAATTCAATTTTTTCTTAAAAAATCGTAATTAGTATACAATTACATTGTCTACTGGAATTTAATTTGATTGTTTAAACGACCAAATTAAAATACCAAACTATCTCAATTAAAGGGAAAAGATATTGTGTCCATTATACTTTGACCCATTGTTTAATTTTTGGGAAAATTTCAGGCACACCCCTTCTAGTTTACTATATCTTCAAGGACACCCCCTCTATTATCAAAAATATCACTGACACCCCTTTTAGTTTATGTTTACACATCACTAACACCCCTACCATTAAACTAACAATTCTAACAAAAAAAATTAATCTAAAATACAAAAAATGCCCCTACATAAACGTTAGGTAATTTTTCTACATAAAATTTTATTAAAATTCAAGCCGATTAAAATTTATTTTTCTACATATTAAAATTTGAACAAATTAAAACTCGATTGAAGCTAAATAAAATTTATTTTTTTTAATGTATTAAAATTTGAACCTATTAAAATTTATTTTTTACATATTAAAATTTGAGTCGATTTGAACTCTACCCGAGTTGTTAGCGCCGATTAAAATTCACTTTCGAGTCGATCAAAATTTATATTTTTTTACTTTTCATGTCAATTTAAATTCGATTTATTAAAATTTGAGTCAATTAAAATTTATATTTTTTATGTATTAAAATTTGGGCTGATTAAAATTTAATACGAGTTGATTAAAATTTGATTTGAGTCAATTAAAAATAATTTTTAATTGGCTCAAATAGAATTTTAACTAACCCAAATTTTAATACATAAAAAATATAATTTTTAATTAGTTCAAATTTTAATATGTAAAAAAATAAATTTTAATTAGCTTGAATCGAATTTTAATTCACTCAAATTTTAATACGTAAAAAAAAATTAGAAAACAGAGGAGGTCTAATTGAAGATATACTTATCTAGATGGGGCCTCATTGAAGATATACTTACCTAGAGGGGGTGTGGATGAAGTTTGTCCTCAAATATATCATGGGCAATTTAGTAAAATTGCATTCTAGTTAATATTTTTAATCTGACAGGGGGTGTCACTGAATATTCAGAAAATAGAGTGGGTGTTCTTAAAAATATGATAAACTAGAGGGGGTGTGGTTGAAATTTTCCCTTAATTTTTTAGTTTTATTCTAATAGATAGTATAATTATATACTAACTATGATTTTTTTTTAAAAACTAGATTTTTTATTTTTTATTTTTTTTCAATAAATGACATAATAATAAAACATCAATTTTGGATGTAAAATTCATGTTCTATTATGAATGACTTAAACCCCTTGTTTGATTTTTTAGTTTTATTCCAATATATAATATAATTGTATACTAATTACGATTTTTTAAGAAAAAATTAAATTTTTAATTTTAATTTTATTTCAATAAATGATACAAGAGAACATGAATTTTGGTTGTAAAATTTAAAATATTTGATATTCTATCTTTGATTGGAGTATTTTTTGTCTAAGTATAATATTTTAAAATTAAGGGATCTAAGTATTATATTCCTATAAACTTCAGGAGGTCTAAATATAATTTATTAACGGATACATTTACAGTAGTCTAAGTGTTACACACGTGCAAACTTCAGGGATTTGTGTGTTTCTAATATCAGTGGGTCTAAGTGATTAAGTGACAAACTACAGGAGGTTTGGGTGTAATTCTCCAAAAAAGAATTTAGAAGGGTCTTGGGAGGAGTAAATATTGAATGCAACGGTGATACCATGTCACTGTTGATAACATGGTATCACCAACCAATAATAAAACCTTAAATAGATAAGGTGAATCTCACTTGGACTTATATGGTAGAAAGACGTGGAGTTATTTGCTTATATGACATGTTAATTATTAATTTTTGTGAATACTTTCTCCCTTTGGAGGTCGTTCCGTTTTTGTAAATTTATTTGAACATAAATACGCTCAAAAATAAGTTTATTTTGGTCTTCATTGTCTAAAATATATTCAATAGTTATATCTAATCAAAATTTGTTTAAAAAAACTAATAATTCATAAATTGAGAATTATATTAGTACTAACAACTCTTAATTTGATAATTGTGCTGGCATTAAGATTATTTTTCTATCATATATATAATAACATTAAACAGTAGCATGTTCAACATAAAAAATAGTAACATCAAACAATAACATGCTTAATGAAAAACTTAATTAAAAATATAATCATTGCAATAGAATAACACCATACAGTGAGTACTTATTTTGTTGTGGGCAAGACAATAATTTTAAGTACTCACATATGGTGTCACTCTATTACAACGATTAACTTTTTAATTAAATTTTTTATTGAGTATGTTATTATTTTTTTGTTCAGCATCTTACTGTTTAATGTTACTATATATATATACAGTAAAATAATTTTAATGATATCACAATTTTATATGGAAAATACTATGTAACCCAAATTTGCATCACAAATGAAAGGAAACCATTGGATTAGTGGACTCCATCAACTTTTTAAAATGGGATCCACTAATTCAATGGTTCCCTTCATTTGGGATGCAAATTTGAGTTGCAGATTTGGGTTACATAGCATTGCTCATTTTATATTTAAAAACATTGAAATTAACAATGATAGGTAGTATTTATGGTATGAGTAATTTGGTAATACCAAAAAAAAAAAAGAATTTGAAATGTGTACTTAATGATAATAATTTGATGAAAAAAATGATTTAATGGAGTATAAGTCTGATTGTGGTACCTTCCGAAAAAAAAAGTCTGATTGTGGTCCTTAAAGTTAAATAAATTTTTAAAAAGTACTCACGACCAAATATCCAAATTTAGAATCACTTATTTTTTTTAGAGCTTGTAATTTATAGACAATTTCAATTTCAACAACAAACTACAAAGTATAAAATAAATAAGAAATTGATATGAAAATAACGAGCTTGGGATTAACTTTAGTAGATACGGGTGATAAACAAATGAATTTGATATGTCTCTCAAATAAACAAAGTTAACATAAATTTGACTAAATACGAAACAACTCTGCTAAACACGACTTTTATATAGCACAAATTCAACTGTAGAAGATTATAAATGGAATGACTATAAATTGAGTCAGTCTTGATATAACGCAATTAAATGAATGTTTTTTTTTACTTTTTTTTTTTTGGTCTTACCTATTTTTTTTATGTAAATACTGAAAAGTTGAGTTATAGAGACACCATACTAAAATACTAGATATTTGCACAAAAGACTTTAGAGACACCCTAAATGTATAATATTTGACAATATTATAGTCATTCATGGCAAGACAAAATACCTATAAATAGGTGGGGGATTTAATTTGTAAGAACCAGGACGCAAACAATCGAGAGTTAGCTTAAATTCGAGGTCTTTTTCGTTCGTGTCGAAGTTTTTACTTGATTTTTTTTTTTAACACATAAAAAGTAGTTAAAAAATAAAGTGGGTTGGAATGACTTACTATTCGAAATCCTATTGGCATTCATCATTTGAAAAATTATTTTGCTATATTAATAAATTTTAATTCTTTTTCTCTATATTTTTAACTAATAATATATTTTAGTCTACAAATTCAACTTTAATTAATTTGAATGCCAAAGTTGAATTTGTATTTTTACATCTCAAAAATAAGAAATTATTTTTAAATAAATAATATTAATATTTAAATAATTATTTTATCGTATCTATATTATATTGTCTTGGAACTTATTTAATATTGAGGAATTTGGAGGCCGATTCCTAGGTCTAATAGGATTCAAAAAAAAAAACTCACTCCTCAATTTTTTTTTGAATTAGATCTCTATTGAAAAGTCAAAACAATTGACATAACTAAAGTCTTTTCTAATTGCAAAGAATAACAACAATGTCATCATCTAGTTTAAACAACTATTTTAAAAAATTACGTCAGTATAATTTAAAATTTTCTCCACAAACACAAATCATAAGACAGATAAACTAAAAAAAATAACAGGTACGTAATAAAAATCACATGTATACTATAAAAAATAATAATTACACAATAAAAAAATAACAGGTAAGTAATAAAAGAATAATAGGTACGTAATAAAAAATAATAAGTACACAATAAAAAAATAGGTAAGTAATAAAAAAAACAGGTATATAATAAAAAAATAAAAAATAACAAGTATACAATAAAAAAAATTGAATTCACCCCAACAACAAGCAACGCTAGTCACTTTCTCTACCCCCATTGTCATCATTTCAATTTCAAAATTGTCATCAGGGATGACATCTCCATAACTGCTAAAATTGCACCCCAACTGCAAAAATTCGGACTCTAACGGAGGTGGCATCAGAGGTGGCAAAATGGCATCTAGGGTTTTGGGGTGGCATATTTGGCAACTTTGGAGAGAGAATTGAGATGTTGCAAAATAGCCGTTGGTGGCTACTGTTCCTCTCAACGGTTATATTCCACCCAAAATTTCTATAAAAATACAGAGAGAGGAAAGAGGAAGGAGACTTGCCTGAAAATCGATTTTTGTACTGCTCCCAGAAAATAGCTCCCTGAATCCTTGCCTTTGATATCGAAAACCCTAGCTTCCCTGAACCCTTGCCGTTGGTGTACTGCTCGCATAGCCCCGTTGCCGTTGTAAGTTGCAGAGAGGCGCAGGGGAAGGGGAGGAAGGGGAAGGGGAAGAAGAGGATCTGGTAAGGGAAGATGTAGGAACCGTTTTATTTAGGGTAAGGGGAAGGCGTTGTAATTTATAATTACATCTGCCTCCCTTGTTCTTGTTTTAATTTATAATTTGTAATATAATTTATAATTTATAAATTGTTTATAATTTATGGCAAATTTATTTGTCTTAATTAAGGGTAATTTTATTTATTTTTTAATTGATTATTTTATGCTCATTCTTTAAATTGATTATAATTTTTTTTTTTTTGTAGATGGATTCGCAATTTGACGGTTCTTTCACTGATTTGCTTATGAACGACACCGAATTATATGATGATGCTATGCAGATCAATCCCACAGTATTGGCGCCAGTACAAAATGAAGTCGTTCCAAGAGTGAGAAAATCGCAAATGACAAAAAACTTCTCTCTAGAAGAAGATAAATTAATTGTGTCTGCGTGGCTTAACACGAGTAAAGATGTAATTATTGGGAATGAACAACAAGGTGGTGCTTTCTGGCAAAGAATATTGCAATACTTAGAACTTTATGGAGGCAATCAAGAAGAGCGTTCGCAATCTTCTATTAAAAGTCGTTGGACTGATATAAATACAAAATGCAGCAAATTTGTCGATTTTTATAGTCAAATTGAAAGACTGGGACAAAGTGGACACACCGAGCAAAATAATGTAATGAATAAGCTTTTAATTTAGACACTACTATGATTTGATATTTGAACTATTGACTGAATAATTTCATATGTTTTTCAGGTTGATGACGCAAAAGAAATGTTTGCTAAGATTATTCGAAAACCATTTCAATACGAGCATTGTTGGAATATATTGAAAATGGAGCGGAAATGGACTGATAATCTCACTAGCAATAAGAGAGCAAAAAATCATTCAACTGGTAGTCCTGCTAAATCAACTCATGTTGAATCTTGCTATTCAACTCCATATTTAGGGGATGACACTGAACCCTCGTCCACTCCCAATCTCGGTAGGTCATTGGGCAGAAAGGTTTCGAAGAAACAACTTAAAAACAAAAAGAAACAAACCGGTGTTGAAGCATCACTAGATCATCACCACTGGAATGAAAGAATGAAAGTGGAACGACAAAAAAGTTGAGCGATACGACAAAATTTATGCTCAACAGGAGATAACATTGGAGCAACATCGTAGATAGTTAGAAATTGAAAAAATGCAGGTGCAAGAAATTGAAAGACAGAATGAAATGCAGAATGAAATGAAAATCATGGAAACTGACACTACTGGCATGGACCCAATTTCTGCAACATATTGGAATAACCTGAAGATAAAGATTATGAAAAAGCGGGATTTTAATTTTTAGTCGTTATTTATTATGTTGCTATTATTTTTTAATTTGTAGTCATTATTTATTATGTTGCTATTATTTATGAAAATTGAAAGTACAACTTCAAATTGAAATTGGAATTGAAAATACAACATGAAATTGAAATTGGAATTGAAAATACAACTTCAAATTGAAATTGGAATTGAAAATACAACATGAAATTGAAATTGGAATTAAAAATACAACTTGAAATTGAAATTGGAATTGAAAATACAACTTGAAATTGAAATTGGAATTGAAAATACAACTTGAAATTGAAATTGAGAAAATTATTAGTCGTCATGTCGTTCCCGCAAATGCTCGGTAAGATCTGATTGTAGTTGAGAATGAGTAACACTGTCCCTGATCTGATAATAGGTTTGCATGAAGTCTTCTAATTCTGGTGTATACGCATGCGACACTTCTACAGGCAGATTTGCATCACTTCCATCAAAGTCATTGTTACCAAGATCTCCTTCATCCTCAATGACCATATTATGCATTATTATGCACGCTTTCATAATATCTGCAAGTGTTTCTTCATCCCAAAAGCGTGCTAGTCCACGCACGATTGCAAAACGGGCTTGAAGTACCCCAAATGCCCGCTCTACATCTTTGGACAGGGAATTGTTTTTTCTTCAAACCTTGTGGACAGGGAATTATTTTTACAAATGTCGACCAGTTTGGATAAATACCATCAGCTAGATAATATCCCATTGTATACTCATGGCCATTAATTATATAGTTGACTGGAGGAGCATTACCATTTGCTAATAATGCAAAAACAAGGGACCTATCTAGAACATTTATGTCATTCAGCGAATCAGAAAGCCCAAAGAATGCATGTCATATCCAAAGATCTTGAGAAGCCACAACTTCTAAAATGATTGTTGGTTCATGACAATGACCAATATACATACCTTGCCACGCGGTAGGACAATTTTTCCACTTCTAATGCATGCAATCAATACTCCCTAACATGCCGGGAAAGCCACGTTGTTCCCCCGTGTGTAGCAATCGAGCAATATCGATATTGTTTGGTGACCTCAGGTAATGGTCGCTAAACACTGCAATAACAATTTTCACAAACCTTCTCAGACTATGTATGGTAGTGCTTTCTCCAATTCTGATGTATTCATCCACATAATTTGCCAGTGTTCCGTAAGAAAGAATTCTATAAGCAGCAGTTGTTTTTTGAAGGGATGACAAACCAAGAACTCCAACGGCATCTATTGTTTGGATGAAGTATGGATCGTGTTGTTCAACCTCATTTACAATTCGGGGAAAAAGAGGACGACTCATTCGGAACCTCCTTCAGAAAAAAACCTTCATATACACAAGGGGTAGCAAAATAGTCACGATAAAGTCTTTCATGACCTTCAACTCTACCACGATTAAATATTATGTGGCCTGAAACGGAACCACGATGCCTTCTTATCCGTCCCTGACTAGACCCTTCTGACCTTCTAGTTGCAGCATACAACATATCCAAGTCATCATTATCTTCTTCTTCAATATTGAGGATCTCTCCTAAAATATTAAAAAAATGATTCATATAGCTTGATGAATGAAAATATGAAACGATAAATAGTCAAATAGAAAGGAGATATTGAATTTATAGAGAGAATGTAAGATAGATGGATGAAAACATGAGAAAAATGATCATATTTATAGACGAATTATACTTTTTTTAATTTTTATTTTGGCGGTTAAATTTTCAAATTTGAATTTCAATGGTTGAAATTTGAAATTTGAATTTCGGCGGACAAAATTTTAAATTTGAAATTTAAATTTTGAATTTTGAAATTTAAAATTTAAAATTTTTACTATAAAAATATATCCGTTAAATTCCGATCGTTATGAAAACTATACCCGTTAAAATATAATCGTTAAGTTTAATTATATTTTTTAATAAAAAACATTGAAATATTAAAATGGCATCCCATTTTGGCACCTACCATTGGAGCAGAAAAACTGTTCAGGGGTGTCAAAACACTGTTCAAAGTTGCAAAATGGCATTTGGCACCCCATTTTTTGCAACTCCCCTTGGAGTTGCTCTTAACTCAACTCCGACACATCACCCGGAATTCTCCTTGTCAGACGGCAATGTCAAAATATAATATTTGAATTTTTTTCCGCTTTAAAATTTAATTCAATTTTAATTTATTTGAGAAAATAAAAGGACGGCTCAGATCAAATCTACTTTTAATTAAAAGGTTCAAATTTCATCTCAATTCTTTCAACATAATCCAAAAGCTCAAAATACATCTCATACAAATGCCAAATCTCGCCCAAAAATTAAACCCACTTACACATTACCCAACTCCTAGACACCACCCAACCCCAGTCAGACTCTCTCTCCCTACCTCTCTCTCTCTCTCTCATAGAAGACCCCAACTCAAACGATAACATCCGTTACCACCCTTTCTCTCTTTCTACCCAAGGTCGACTCAACATCATTAAAAAAAAAGCATGGGCTTTAGGCCCCAAATTTTTTAGGTATATTATTAACCCATAAAAAATTAAATCCTTTAAATTTTAAACCCTAAAAAAAGGCCTTAAAATATTACGTACAATCAACATTTTTATTGTAATAATTTGAATCTATGATTCAATTCATAACATTAGAAATCTAAAAATCATAAGTTAAAAAAATAAGGGATAATTACTTTTTACCTCCTTGTGGTTTTGGATAGAAGCACCTTACCTACTTGACGTTTAAAATTATGCACATTACCCCCTTGTAGTTATGTACCAAAATACAATAATTGACACCGTTAACAGAATAATAAAATTACCATACTACCCATATTATATTCGGTAGAATAAACTGGGAGTGGATAACTGCTGTTTTTTGAAGGCCTTGGCTTATGCTGGGATCTGCTGCTTGATGGCTGCAGCTTTTTGTTGAGCATTTTGGCCTTGGTTTTTTAGTTTTGGATTTTTATGTTTGGAAATGTATTATACCTATTTGCTTCTTGTAAAAAAAAATAGAATTTTAATTAGCCAAAAAAAAAAATATTAATGTTCTTGAATCTAATTATTATTTTTTTTTTTTAAAAACACAACATTTTATTTCATTCCTCAAAAATTATTTACAAGGAAAAGCAGACATGCTTACCTTCCAAAAATTGCGAAGTCATATTCACATTTTCCAAAGAATGAGAAGAAATCAAAGAATTGTTGATTCTTCAAGAATTTTTGATATAAAGGGTATTTTAGGCACTTAGACAATATTTTTTTGGAGGTAAACAATAGAAATAAAGTCCACAACATGTTTTGGGCGTGTGTAATACACTCTCCGTTAACTTGGATGATAAAAGTAACGGTTTCACTTTGGTACATAACCATAAGGGGGTAATATGCATAATTTCAAACATTAAGTAGGTAAGATACTTTTAGACAAAACCATAAGGGGGTAAAAAACAATTAACCCAAAAAATAAAAAGTACTTAAAAGTCAACTCATATTTAGCCCTTCTCTCTCTCTATATAAAAATTAGTACAAAACATTAAAAAAAAGTTAAAATTAAACTCTCTTTCTGATAAAAAAACAAAAACAAAAGTTAAAATATTTTTTTCAGTAACACTAGCACGTCCTTCTTAGGTCTCTTTCTCATATAATAAATTAAAAATAAATTATTTTTTTAAAAAAATTAATATTAAAAATAAAAAAAAAACCTCATTTAGTATTTTCACTTTAGGCTTCCAATTGCCTTAAGTCACCCTATTTCTACCTTGCAACTCTTTTCTACCTCTCATCTTTTGCTCTTCTCTGCCATGGCTCAACCTATTGACGACACAACCCAGGTATATCTTTCTCTCTCTTTGCCATACCTCTCTTCCTTCACGTCTTGCACATACACACATACACATACACATACACATACACACACACACACACACAACAACCCACACACACATAACACGCTACAGATCACCCTCGCTCACCCACCCACCCAAGGCAGAGGCACAGACACACACACAGCAACACACGCACACACACACACATTACACACACAGCAGCATGCAGACACACACAAAACACTACGCACAACAACACGCAACGACACACAAAACACAGCAGACACATTCTGTGTTAATATTTTGTGTTAGGTTTTCTAATTAGGTGCTAAGTTTTGTAATATTGAATGTTAGGTTTTTCAAATTGGGGTTTTCCATTCAATAGGGTTTGTGACATATGCAAATTTGGGGTTTTTAATGAAATAAGGTTTGTGACAAATTGAATGTTGTATGCTAACTGTTTGTTAAAATGCATCACTCATAGATTAATGGTTTGGAAAGTTTAACACCCTTGGAAACTACTATTGGGATCTATTTGAGTTTGGTAATTTTTATGTGCTATTATTTGGGTGCAATGATTTTTTATATCCCTCTAAGATATTGTTGTAGTTTAAGACTTTTAAGTAGTGTAGGTTGTTCGATTAAATCGAATTTAAGACAATGTGGTTTTTTAATTGGTGAAATAAGGTTTGTGACAAATTGGATTTTGTATGCTAACTAATTGTTAAAATGCTTCACTCATAGATATATTAATGACAAAGAAAAAGCATGACACCATGGATAAGCGATTTTATTTTTTTCGATCTTTAGTTCAATCTTTCTTGGTTTTTTGATTTTCTTATTTTTGGTTGAATGAGCTTTTTAATTAACTTTCAACTCTTTTGTTTGTTTTTACATATTATAATTTGATGCTTACTAATTGCTTCTAGGGTCGGGCAACGACATGTCTGATTTATGGGTACTAAAGGAGATTGAAAAGTTTGAATTTAAGTGGGTAAAAAGTGAAGAGGTTGGAGAAAATAAAAATATTCCCCATGGTTATGCCTTTTGTTAACTTATTACGCTCTTAAGCATTTATTCTGCATATTTTTTGCTCTTAGGAAATTAAAATGGAATTTCATGTCTCTGAATTTGAATAATTATGTGCTCTTAAATGGATTCTACTTTCTCATACATCTGAAGTTGTTTATAAAGTTGATTGACCAAACTAGTGATCTCTTGAAGTACTTGGTTCCTTTCTTTTGTGATCTTTGGACAACTTTCTTTGCTTACTTGGATCTTATTTTATAATTTCAATGGTTTATTTTGGCAAGCCCTAACTATCAAAACTCCTCCAGCAAAAGAAAAGAGAGAACTTAGTTATTTAAATAAGGCCCCTTTCTTTTCGGAATCTCATTTTTTCATGATTCTTTTCTGATCCTATCTTGATTACGTCCAATTCCCTCATCAAGGAGCTATCAAGGGATCAATTTATGAATAAAATGGAGTACTGTAGTTGCAATTCAATGGCTTATGCATTTAAAGTACTCATTCTGCTTTTACATTTTGAATGCCTTTGTGGCATTTGAACTACTCATGCGACTTACTTAGTTGTTTTTGGTCTTTTTAAGTAGACTGCTTATGATTTGACTGCAGTAATATTATTGTGCAAATGCTGAAAACATGATATTTAATGCTACTGAAAATATGCTAAAATTATGCTTAAATGCCAAAATTTGTTTGATAGATGGATGACGATCTATGATTTTATGTGTATAAAGATGTTTATGACTATTATAATTATGAAGCTGGTAAATGATTGGGTAAACAGTTCTATTAAGGCAACACTGTTATATAATTGTGAGTTCGGTGAAAAGTTTGATCTGTATGGATTTTAATTTGGAGTTTGTAAACATTGTAGCAGTGTTGTTTTGTTTTGTAATAGTTGGATGTTCAAACTCAGGTTTTCCATGACATCGTGTTAATTTAATCATTTATTTTTGTATGAGTATTTTGATTGAATGCTAGAGTTATGGTTTTGAAATTGAATGTTTGAGTTGTTAGGGTTTTGTTAGTTGCATGAATGTTAACCCATTATTGAATGTTGAGTTGTTGATTTTTTGGTGTTAATTTTATAAAAAATTTAGGTTAATTTTATTGAAATTGTTCTTAATTACGTTTGTTTATAAAATTTGTAGGTTAGTTTTGTATATGACAAAGGAGAGAAATGACCTCTATTTCTGGCAGGGACGTAATGAATGTACATTTGATTGGTATATGGCGCTGATGTTTTCCACTTGCAGTATAAAAGGTTTAAATTTTAGTTTTGATTATGTAATTTGTAGAGATCTGAAAAGTGAGGACAAAATTTTCAGTTTTGCCGGTAGGGTACTATTCATGCACCATTTGTCGGTAGGATACTGTATATGCATCATTTAAGCGTAGGTCATGTTTAGGAGCATAATTTGAGTATACCATAGAAGAGAAATATGCTTAGAATGTTAAAATACATCAACTGTGTGAATTTGAGCTTAAACAAAAATAGTTTCAAAAATTGGACAAAAAGGGCATCCCGGGTGGCCTAGGTGGGACCAGCAAACCCAGCCACTATCAAAAATATATTTTTTGAAAATTTTCATTTAAAATAATTTTAAGAACTTTGGTTAAAATTAAATGTCGAATTGAGGCGTTTCAGGACGAGTTGTAGTGTAACGGGGTCCCGGATTCATCAAGGGCAAAATGGTCATTTTGCGCCTTTGCCCTCCACTATAAATACAGAAATTTAGTGTAAAAAATATCACATTTTGGTCTGAAGAATGGCAGTACACGTTTTTGGAAGGAAAAATGAAGAAAACCCTAGGTTCTTCAAGCTTCAAGCCACCAAAACTCATTCTTAGGCCAAGATTCTTGCAAGACTTCCTTCTAAGAAGTTGTTCCTCTCAACAAGGGCTATATTCTCACTGATCGGTTCGGCTATAAAGCGAACACAACTCCCTTGGTTTGAGAAAAATCATTTTAGGTATGATATTTTACTAATTTGGGAATAGATTTAAGTTTTCTTGCCTTTCTATGTGTTGATTGAATGATTTAGGTGTTTACTTGATGTTAGAAAATCATTTAGTTGGTAGTTGCTTTGAAAACTTAGAGTTAGTGGTTTAAGTACTTTTGTGTTCTTTGAGTTTCTTGACAATTTGTTGCTATGATAAAGGTGTATATTTACTTATGTGTTGGATTGTTATATTCTAGCTTATATTCATGTGGAGAAACTCTTGTGGATTGAGAGTTATGATTTATTCCATGAGTTGGTAGTTTGTGTATTTGTAGTTTCTTTGAGAAATTGTGAAAGTAATGAATATGAAGCTTGATTATATGTTTAATTCATTGGATTGTGCCTCACATTCATGTAGGCAAAGTGCTGTGAGTTTGGAGTTATGTTTTACTTTATGAATGAGGCATATTTTAAGTTACACACCATGTGTTTGATGAAATGTTTCATAGAATTTACATTGAGAAAAATCATGGCATCTTGGCATACATGAATCCTTGGAAACATAGTGTGGGTTGAGCATTTGGTGCTATGCATTATGAGCGTGTAGATCCTGTGGTGAAAAACCCAAAATTTGGCCAATGACAGTACTCGCGGGCTGACGGGGGCGGACCGTGAAGCGAGACATGGGTGGTATAGAGTTGCATGTGTGTGTCATACATATTGACATTGCATAGTATTGAGGGATTACGGGGTTGTAGCTTTTAAAATGTACACTTGCACATGCCACGCCTTAAATTTGTTCCTAGCATTAGTATTTTGTCATACCAGCAGTTGAGCTGACCCATTCGTGGGATATCATATTATAGATGAGGCTCCCGGTACTTGAGACTTGAGGAAGTCTTAAATGAAGGAGAGAAAAGGGACTTGAATGTATATTTGGCCCTTGGGGCATATTTTGTATGTATGGGCATAAGCCTAAATGACTTGTATTTCAATTTGGAAAAGTAATAGATTATAGACCTTGGGTCATTTTAAAGTGTAAGGGTGTAAACCCAATTGATATTTGGGATGTCTTTATTTTAATGAGTATCATATGTGTATATTGGGATAATTAGATGTGTATGTTGAGAACAAGGGATGTATGTTTAATTTACATGGGTTATGGCCACCGAGTGAGGGTGGGTTGTGATATATTTATACATGTGAAGTATTGTGAATATTAGGTGGGAAAAAGGCTTGGAAAACAAATGAGGTTATGTCGAAATTTTATGAAAAATTAAAAGACTTGTTAAGTGTGTGGTTTGAAAAACTTTGGGAAAAGGAATGGGAAAACGGGGTAAATGAATGAAAAATTAATTTATCCAACCTAATGACCTTTCATTTACTTTTTTTCTTCCTTTTCACTCACTCCCCAGGTTTGTGGAAATTCGGGGCGTGACATAATTTCTCTTTCTAATAATGATTATAGCCTGAAATGATTTTAATTGTTTGTTGGTTTTTAGATTAGTGTTGCTTTTAGACATGAGTGCCAATTGGTTTCTATGTTTGCTATGTTTTTTCAGATATATGCTTGGTGGCTTCGTAGATTTCATATAATTATGAAATTGGGTTATTTACATGGTGATGGATTTAATTTTAGGCATTTGGATCCGTGTTGACAATGGATACACTGCTTTACCAGAAAACTGGTGAGAGTTGGATTTTTCCTGCTTCCAAAAAATTCACTTAAACATTTTTAACTGTAAAATTATCACAGTTTAAAAAATCCATGGAATCCTTTGTTTTATTAGTATAGATATATATTAATTGTTGTATGTATTTAAGGTGAAAAATGTTAGTCTTGAGTGGCAACCAATTTTCTTTTAATTGTATCTTAACATGAATGATTTTGTTTGTAGTCTCAATTTCCTATTAAATTTGTGTTATCCCAAACATAAAAAAAAAAAATCTTGATGTTATCATTGAAATGCAATTAAGGCAAAATCTTTGAATGTTATACTGCATGGTTTTGGATTTGATGGTCAAAGTATTGATGCTCACTTTTAGTTACAAAACTTCAATTATTAACTCAAGTAGTTGGATATTTTGAACCAGAGGCCTTGAAACATTTTTTATTTTCATTGTAATTTTTTTCCTTAATGCATCAATTGTTGGCTTTTTATTTTTGTGTTACGATGCCTATAGGGATGAGTGTGACCTTTTTTTTTTTTTCATTCTAGACTTGATTTGTAAATAATCTGGAAAAAAAAATTCGGCTTTGGGATTGAATTTCCGTCATGTGTATAGTGGTCCACTTTAGTTTTCGGGTTGAATTTTTTAGGAAGTATATATTTTGTTTTGAAAAGTGTTTGTTTAGAGCTTTTAATTTCCCAGAACTATAATATGGTAGATGGTGATTGAGTTGGTTTTCCATTATGTTGGTTCCTCTAATTATTTTCCCTTTTTAATCTGGTAGCTCATATTTATGATTGTATTGTTATCTTAGTTGAGATTTATATTGTGTGTTATGTGGTGAGTTCAGTAATTGGTTTGAGCCTTATTTTTATTAATAGACAATTTTTTTGTTACACAGTGCCTTCAGACATGGGTTCGTTGCTATTGGATATATTTTTTTTTAATTATGTTGATTCCAACTGACGAGAAAATCAAAGGGACATAAGTTTCCGATTTTCGGGTATACATCTAAGTAGGGCTATCAAAATCCGACACGACACAATTAACCGACACGAATCGACATGAATTAAACGGGTTTGGGTGAGATCTTAACTGGTTTGAGTGATAAACGGGTTGACACGCCAAACACGTTTAATAAACGGGTCATGTTCGGGTGAGACCTGTCAAACCGTTTATCACACGTTTACACGTTTAAATAAAATTAATATAATAATAAATTAATAATTATTTTTAAAAATTAGCCAACAAAAAAAGAAGTAAATAAATCAATACAAAAAAGAAAAGAAAAGTAAAGTAGTAGTTCAAAGACAAAGGAGGGGAGATGAAAATCACTTCAAAAAGAAAGGCAAACTAATGTCTTTTGCTTTTGTCCCACATTGGAAAATGAGGGGAGATGAGGAGAGTTGAGTTGCCTATAAAAGGCAATGGTCTCTGTCATTTTTTTTAAGCCTTCAAGTCTAATTTTTATGAGATTTGACTAAAAATTCCTCTTTTTTGAGGTAAGTATAATAGGCAATAAAAAAATTGGAGTATTAAAATTTGTTGATATAATTTTTTTAAAATTAAACGGGTTAAACGAGTCGTGTCGTGTTACCCGTTTATTAAACAAGTCGTGTTGAGATTTTTCACCCGTTTATTAAACGTGTCATGTACGAGTTTATATATTTTTCACCCGTCACCCGTTTAACCCGACACGTAACTGTTTAACACGACACGTTTGACACCCCTACATGTAAGCATGCTTGGGATTATTTTTTTGTGACTTCACATCCAGAAGGCGTTGATCTCAATCAGACGATATTGTGGTGGTTGTTGTTAGCAATCTTATTGATATGTGTTTTTTGGTTGTCTCCCTTTGCTAAAGAAGATGAAGTTGAAGATAATTATTTCTCTCTTTGTACACTTGTGTTTTGTGTGTGTCAAGTTTGTTTGTGTTTTGTTTGTTCTGTGTATAGTAAGTTGAACTAATCACACATGAGGAAATGTTGTTTGATGAGAATTGATGGTTGGATTTGAAATGGTGATTTTGGGGGAAATAGAGTTGAATTGTGATGATTATTATGTATGATTGTGATGGTTATATGTTTTGTTTGAATTATGATGTTATCTTTGATTTAGATTGGGTAATTTTTTCTTGAGATTGGTTATGCAATGGTTTGTATTCGACAATGATACATACAGTGAGATATATAAGCTCTGTAGACAAGTTGAGATTTCCTTAAGTTTTTATCTATAGAGAAAATTCTGAGCGGGGGCTTGATTGATTTTAATTTCTTTAATTGAAACAAATGAAGGAAAATTTATTTCAAATTGACAGGTTTTTTAGTTAGTAAATTGCCTTTAGGCATGGTTTAATTTAATTTTCGTTATCCCGTGCCTTCAGGCACGAGCAATTACTAGTATTCTATATCGAGAGAGAGATCAGAGAGTACAACTAAAGAAAACAAAAAAAAGCAGAGGAAGGAGACCAGAGCGATGGACTCAAACGCGATGACCAAGGACCACAACACGGTGTCGACGATTGACAAATCCCGGTCCGACAACCATTCCCTTAGGTTCTGTGGGTCTCACCTGGGGGTGAATCCAAATAGACTGAGGTTGGAGATCTACGTGTTCTTGATTAAGAATGAATTAGAGAAGGCTCAAATTTAGGTTGAAATCATATGAGGAGGACAAAAATAGGTAATAAATATATAATAACTGTTCAACCACATCAACCCAAGAACCACATTCAATATTTTTTTAAAAACGAAAAACCTTTTTTAATACTAAAAATTCGATAAGACTAAACTTAATTTATGCATCCTAATTAACTATTTAATATTTTTGTCGACAGCCGAAATTTGAGTCGGGCTGCCCGTGACTTTATCACCCACAACTGTATTAGGAAATTCAAAGATTTGTGAGATCTATAATCTATATAATAAAGTACAATACAATTCAAATTCTAAAAGATAAACAAAATGACTTTTACTTTTTGCGGTTTAGATCATCTCACAATTATGTCTGTTTTGATCTAATGGTTGAAAATCATTACTATTTTATGTTCTCCCGCCCAAAAATTATGACACCTAAAAGATAGGTGTGATCGTAAGACGTGCAACATGGCAAGGGCTTGGAGTATGACGCCCAAAAATCGGGGGTCCTTAATTTAACAAAATTCGGACAAAGTCTCATTTGTACGGGAAGCTATACCCAAAACACAACCTGTGCAATTATATTATATTGACCACATCGGGTCCTTTTATGAATAAATATTGACCACACCACGTCCATTTATAAGTAAACATTGACCACACCGGATCTATTTATCCATACTCATATAACCACATTCAATTTTTTTTTTATATTAAAACAGTTCATATGAGTTTGACAATTCTTTTATATTTACATGCCAAAATGAGATTTTCACAAAAGTTATACAAAATGAGTCATAAAAGCCACAAGTCGGTCTTCTTCACCCTTGAGACTCGAATTGGGAGCCGTCTGTCGGTGTGAATCCTGCACCTGAAATGTTTTCCCCACGAATAGTGAGCCACGCTCAATAGGGTATCTCCTAAAGAGGTTACTCCTTAACCTGATGCATATGAAATGTTCACATGCAACAATCAACCATCCACAATAATTCCAATCAAGAATATGCAACTCAATGTTGGAATTTACTATGTCATGCCATGAAATGAGATGAGACTCATTCATGCAACTCAAACTGAGCCATCACCGACTCCCACAACACATGTTATGCCAATGTGTATGAATCTGTCATTTATGTGGTACATCAAATGACATTTATAAATCTAGGGTCTTTCTTGGGTGAGTATTCATGGACTTACACCAAGAGTAACCCAACCCACACGGAATTTATGAACTTCCACCGAGGGTTCTGCGTACACCCACACACTTTATGGACCGAACCAAGGGAGTGCGTACCCCAACTACCAAGTCTTGCACCCGAGGGATCTTCTAGCCCTTCTTGCTAACCCCAACCAATTTATCGTGCAAACCATGCGACTCAGCCAGGCCTTCAACCCAACTTTCCCAAGCCCACCCGTCATCCACCAAGTGTGGTGTTGATGACAACCATGCACACACACACCCTCATGATGCGATGTCCTTGTGCATATACAATGTGATGTACCATTGCAACAACAATATAATGTCAAATATGCTATGAATGACATGTGAACTATTTCAACACATTCCATGAGCAATTATATCCAAGCATATAATTTCCATAACCCATCAATGTCAATATATCACAAGCATGTATATATATCAACAATTTCTACAACACAATGTCCAATTGTAATTCATATCATAAGCATAAGATTTCACTTTACCACATCATCCAAGCATGTTATCACATAATCTCATGCAATTAACACACTTTATTTAATATATGCATTTTATCAAACACCTTCAAGACACCAAATCATATGATCACATAAAATGTCCAAATTTATCACATAACTCAGAAAAAAATCAGATTAGGTGATTTCCACATACCCAATTATCAAAACTTCTAAGAAATCACAAACTAGCAATTTCTAATTACCAATTCACGCTAGAATTGAGTCTACCCATTTCCATTAAACCAACTACAATAGGCAAGTGTTAAAATACCCAAAACAGCCCACACATTTCATATATTCATCCTAGGTTGGAAATAAACCTAGTTAGGATGAAAACCCCACCTCTTGAAGCGTAAAATCAACGGTAGAACCTTCAAGAATATCACCCAAGTCCAAAACTCTTGATTTTCCAAAATTTCAGTAAAAAAACAGCTCTTTTTGGTACGTAGGCGTAGCCCTCGACGAGAAGAACAACTTTCGTTCTTGGCCCGAGTGGATTCGATCGCTAGAACTCCGTAGATCGTAAAGAGAATGTAGAAATTTTCTCTTTTTTTTTTCCTCTCTTCAACTCCAACGTGAGAAACCAGCAGACCAGCAAAGTATTCTGTCCAAAATTAGATTTTTGTGTTCCTATTTATAATTTTAAAGCTTGACCCATGTCGCGCTACACACTCCCCCTTTTCCGGGTCTGTTTTCGGCCCGAAATGATTAAATTTCGTACTGATTTAAGCTCAAAATATTTTAAAGTTAACTTTCAAAATTTTAATAAAAATTTCGTTTTTAGGGTCACCCGAGACCTGATCATCTCGTAAAACGCAAAAAATCCGACTATCTCAGAATTCGACGAAATTTGTCTAGGTAACTAGATTTCACGAGACGAATCCAACGGTGAGGTCCGTTTCGTCATCCGAGCTCTAGAAAAATAAAGGTTCTCAACCCGCACCGTAGTGACAATTTACCATTTTGCCATTTCTCATAAAAAGTTCAAATTTACCCGGGTTTTACATAGTGTGCCCTATCCACCGAGCCTTTGGGGTTCTGATAGGTTTGGGCCCCACTCATATAAACCATGTATGATCATTTCTAACCATTACCTCACTTGAAGCCAGAAGTGTTTATTTAATTGTATACAATAGTTGTATGTGTACTCATTGGTATCACTTCTGCCCGCCAAAGTGATTGCGTGTTTTAATTTTATTTATTTTTTAAAATATATATTAATATACATATTTATTGAATTCTATTATAATCACAAAAAAATTATTTATAAAATAAAGTACAAAAGATTTTAAATTCCCAAGATAAAAAAATAATTTTTATTTTTTACGGCTCAGATTGTCTCACAATTATGTCTATTTTGATCCAATGATTGAATATTATTATTAATTTTTATTTTCCCATCCAATACTTAATCAGATTAAATCAAAAAAATCAGACTTTTTGCTTATTTTCCCTACATATATTTTTTTTTTGTTATTACGTAGTGCTTTTTTGGTACAAGCCTTTACTAAACTTAGATTTTTTATTTGTTATATAATGCCTACAAATGTTTTTTGTTTGTTACATAGTGTCTTCATGCACGAGTAATAATAACTAGTAACTAATATAAAATATGGTGACTTCAACAAACTCATCTTACAGTCTCAAATAAAATCATCTAACAGCTAAAAAATTAAAATTTTATCCCTTACAATATTCCCCCAATTCCACCACATCCAGGTTTCTCACACCCTCACCAAAAAAAAAAAAATTGCCTTCACGCCTTTGCTCTCTCTTTCGCTCTCTCTCACCCCCATCCTCTCTCTCTGTTAAGCCATCATCGCCTCAGCGACACCGCCACGCACCCGCCTCCCAAGTATCTCTCTCTCTCACACATGGACAACCCCCACCCCCTACACCAACCCACCCCCACATCTGCTTCACCATCGCCCCAGCGCCACCGGCACCCACCCACATATACACGCACACCTCTGCTTCACCATTGCCCCAGCGACACCGCCTCCCAGGTACCTCTCTTTCTCTCTCACGCACACACACGGGGACAACCCCCATCCCTAACCCCTCTGCGCAACCCACCCGCTCTGCGCTACCCACTGAATTGAAGTGTTAACATTTTCTGAGGTTTATTGTCAATTGTTAGTTTCTCAAAACAGTGAATTGAAGTCTAATGGTAAGAAGATAGAGGCGTTTGATGAAGGTAGGTTGGCGAGGAGTGGGTCGAGGTAGAGGTGTTTGATGAATTGTCTCACTGAATGTCATAGGGCTTTTTACTTTATATTTTCTGTTTTTGTTTGTTTGTTTTTCTTTAGTAGTTTTGTTATATTTGATTTATGTTGTGCATCATTCTTAGGGGAGTAATGAAATCTGAATTCATGGAAGATCAATTATGCAAGTGCAGTTCATGAAAAGTTATCATGTGATCTCCACCTAACATAATTGCTTAGAAAAATAAATTAGATAAACTTAATAGTAACATCATGCCTATTTTGACATTGCACCTGTCTATATGCATTGATTGACAATGTTAAACTGCATTAATATTTTGTTTGGTACGAAGAATGACTAGTTGAAATTTACAATATAAAATAAGGCAGTCTTTAATAAGTTCATCCGATGGTCTCAAACAGACTCATCCAATGGCACCAACATCCCTTTCAAAATCAAATCTCCCCTGTTTTATCTTTTAGTGCAAATCTCTCGCTGGTGGCCAGCCACAGCCACCTTTCCACTCTGTGCCACAGTGGCGTCTGTACCACAGCCCATCCATCGCTGACCAGGTAACTAATTCTCTCTCCCTCCCTCTTCCCCTCTCTTATCCTCCACTTCCCACTCTTTCTGCCACTCTCTCTATTCTTTCTCTCCCCAACTCTCCTCGTCTCTCCTTGCCTCTCTGTGACATGCACCAACGAACACCAGCCCACATGGTTCCTCTTCAACACCCTATACTCTTATTTTGCGTATGTCACATGTTCGAATAAATTTCTCAAAAAACTAGGAACACAATGCTGTGTATTTTTTTTTTGTTGCGAGTTTCTTTTTTTTTTTTTTATTTATGGGATTTATAATGAGGTCTCAAATAAACTCATCTAACGGCTACGAAATTAAAATTTTATCCCTTAATATATTCCCCCAATTCCATCTCATCCAAGTTTCTCACACCCTCACTCAATGTCAGATGCCTTCACGTCTTCTCTCTCTCTCTCATCCCCTCCCTCTCTGTGTGTTAAGCCACCATCACCCCAGCGACACCGCCACCCACCCGCCTCCCAAGTATATCTCTCTCTCTCTCACACACACACGGACAACCCCCGTCCCTACCCCCACCTCTACTTCACCATCGCCCCAGCGACACCGCCACCCACCCACACATACACGCACGCCTCTGCTTCACTATCGCCCCAGCGACACCGCCTCCTAGGTATCTCTCTTTCTCTCTCACACACACATACACACACGCGGATAACCCCCATCCTTACCCCCTCTATGCAACCTTCCCCCTTTGTGCTACCCACTGAATTGAAGTGTTAACATTTTCTGAGGTTTATTGTCAATTGTTAGTTTCTCAAAACACTGAATTGAAGTCTAATGGTAAGAAGGTAGAGGTGTTTGATGAAGGTAGGTTGGCGAGGCGTGAGTCGAGGTAGAGGTGTTTGATGAATTGTCTCATTGAATGTCATAGGGCTTTTTACTTTATGTTTTCTGTTTTTGTTTGTTTGTTTTTCTTTATAAGTTTTGTTATCTTTGATTGTTTTGTGCATCATTCTTAAGGGACTAATGGAATTTGAATTCATGGAAGATCAATTATGCAAGTACAGTTCATGAAAAGTTATCATGTGATCTCCACCTAACATAATTGTTTAGAAACATAAATTAGATAAACTTGATAGTAACATCATGCCTATTTTGACACTGCACCTGTCTATATGCATTGATTGACAATGTTAAACTACAGTAATATTTTGTTTGGTATGATGAAAAATAAAAGAATGACCAGTTGAAATCTATAATATAAAATAAGACAGACTTCAATAAGTTTATCCGATGATCTCAAATAGACTCATCCAACGGCCACCAACATCCCTCTCAAAACCAAATCTTCCCTATTTTATCTTTTAGCCCTAATCTCTTGCAATTGGCCAGCCACAACCACCTTTCCACTCTGTGCCACAATGGCGTCTATACCACAGCCTATCCATCGCTGCCCAGGTAACTAATTCTCTCTCCCTCCCTCTTCCCTGTCTTATCCTCCCCTTCCCACTCTTTCTGCGGCTCTCTCTCTATTCTTTCTCTCCCCAACTCTCCTTGCCTCTCCTTACCTCTCTGTGATGTGCACCAACGAACACCAGCCCACACCACTAGCCCACCATAGAACCAACACATTTTTTCCAATTTCATCAATTGGTTCCTCTTCAACGCCCTATACTCTTATTCTACGTATGTCACGTGTTCGAATAAATTTCTCAAAGAACTTGGAACACAATGCTATGTATTTTTTCTTTATTGCGAGTTTCTTTCTTCTTTTTTTTTTTTTTGTTTTTTATGGGATTTATATTGTTGTTTTTTTTTAATTCTTTGTTTGCTTAGTCCCCTAGAACATTATCTTTTTTTTAAGCTTAGCTTGGGTCTATCCCTTATTTTCAGTCAAATTAGCCCTTTAGGTTCGATTTGATGACGTCAATTGGTTTGCATTTTGCATTTAGTGTGTAGGTTTTGTGAGTGGATTAATGGATAGTAGAAGTCTCAAATAAAGTATACCATCCTCAGGCTCCACCCCAATTGGAAAGATGTCAATTGTAGGTGAGTTCTTCATTGTGAATGTCTAATATGTGTGTGGTTGGTGCTCAAATGGATTGTGCTAATTTCATAATTTTGAGATATAAGTTGTGAAGATTTCTTGGGTTTATTGTGAGCTTTGAGGATTTTGGTTACTCGGATGTGGGTAGCTACCGTCTTACCAATTCTTCACAGGGAATTTAACCCATTGTAGAAATGACCCAAGTTTTGATTTCTTTGATACTTGCAGTGAATTGCTTGGATTGGTGGGTTAAAGGCTTTGACCCTGAATTTCTTCACATTTGTGAATCATCTTTGTAGGTAATTTTTTGATTATTATTATTATTTTTTTTATGTTTGGTACAATTCGTGTTGTGAATAGCCTTTTGTTGAACCCGTTAATTGAATTCTGTGTTTCTATTTTATGTTTTTCCTTTTCTAACATTATAGTCTTGCACATTTTATGTGATATATGTTAGGTTCGCATTAAATATGAGTACTTGGATCAATGTAGTGTTAAATCAGTAGTAGTTAATCCTGTTGCTTAGGGCAAAAAATAAACATATATATCGTCACATATGCTCAAGTTGTTACGAACGTGACAGCTAATAATAAAAAAAAGAAGCAAGAGAAGATGAAGAGCGACCAAATTTTTAATTAGAATTCAATTCGTTCGTTTCATGGCTAAAGTTTCTTTGGTAGCTACATCGAAATTAGTGTCTGTGGTCGTTATAAAATATTATAGAGTCAGTGGTTTCATTAATTTTCCAAGTTTGTTTGTTTGTTATATCTATTGTGTATTGATTAGTTTTGACAATTTACCAAATAATGTTTAGTTATGGCTATTAATTGTTGCGGTAGTGGTTAATGGGATTATATTAAGATAGGACTCTGGCATGATGGTTAGTCCTATATTGGATTGTGTTTTCTTCGAATACATGGTTTTTACAAATTACTAGCATTATTAGGTATGTACAATTTTTTTTTTATAGAGATTGTTAGTACACTGAATTATCTTTTTTGGTACAACTTCTTCACATTAGTTCTATTCAATAGGGTTCTTTGAGTTGATAGTGACAGTGGTATTATTTTTCAAGGTATAGATTGTTGATTCTATTTACCTTCTTGAAAGAAAATTACTGATTTTTTCATGTCTTTTTCCACTCCATGAGATTGTATTGAAATTCTTATATGTTAGAATCTGCAACTATGTAGGTATGTGTGGGTGGATTGTTAGGTCGTTGAATGAATGGTACGTAGATGGTCTAACAACACAAATGGTAGTGTATATAGAAGTTAAATGATCCATATCGATTGTTCTTTGTTTATGATTCTTCCAATTCTTTTATTGGTTTTTACTGTGCATGATTCTTTCAATCTTTTTATTGGGTTTTATTGGATGGGCACACTTTTGCAATTTTATTTTTCAGTAGTGCACACACAAAACCAGCCCTTAAAACCAACAAATGGAGCTGCAGTTCCTTTGGCAACATGCACAACATCTCCTCTTTTTCCAGGCAGGAACTCTTATTTTTCTTCTCTGTTTTTTGGTAGTAATTTTTCTGGGTTTTTCCTCTCCTGTCTGCAATAGCTCTAAAGCCCATTTTTAAATTCAGTTTTTATCCCAGCAAACTAGCTTTTTAAAGCCAGCCAGTATACAACTTTTATCCTGTGTTTTTTATCTCTGCCACTGCTATTCAGTTTTTCCAATCAGCTGCTCAACTTTTTTTAATGAGTCTATTTGGACCTAATTTGCTGACCTAATGTATTAACTTCATTGTGACCATTGGATTAACAACAAGTCTCAATGTTTGATGGGATCTACTATCAATCCAACAACTATAGTGGATTAAGTCAATAAATTAGGTCTAAATAGCCTTGGTTTTTAATACCAATTAGATCTCCCAAGTAGCTGCCCTTTCATATTTTACTAAAGCCAACGAACCTGCCACTTGCTGACTGTTCGCAACCACTAAAGTTCACTCAATACATTCTAATACCAACTAAGGACTACACTTCTAACAATTACATAAAATGTATCATATAAGCTGTTTTTCTTTTGTTGATACTCATTTTTTAAGTTGTCGGAAATATTTGGTTACATAGTACCTTTTGGTATGGGTATTAACTAGGCTTGAGCACACGGATTCTAATATTCTACATGCAGGAGGAAGGGTATTTTTATGGTTATTTGTCACATTACTATTGACCCTTTTTCTCTAGACCACTAATATGGCCTGCATTTTCTGCCATTTGGCTAGTTGCTTCCTATCTACTCGTTTCTCTTACCATCGAATTACTGTTATGTATCGGACATGGACACAAATATTAAACACAATGCATGTATCCATAAAAAAATGAGTAGACTTACATGTATCGTCATGGTTATTTGGCACAATGCATTAGGTTACCACATAAAATGAGTAGACTCACATGTATTCGTAAAAAATTTTACTAACAATAGTTTTGGTGCATGCCTAGAGAGTAAGTTCCTTGAATTGTTGCATGTTAAGATGAGTTTTTGTTTTCTATTTCTCCATAGCTTTGATGCTCATAATTTTAAGACCATAGTGAATACTCATTCACAAGCTTTTGATGTGAGTTAAGTTTTTTGAATTATGGACAATTTTTTTTTGGGACTTTGCAGAAGTTTTTTTCTTAGAAGGTAATGCATTTTCAGACACCATAACGAAGGAATATGGCCTTTTCTGGTGTTAGGGAAGGTAATGCTTTGTGTTAGAACAATTGGTCATTTCTCATATCTTCATCTGTCAATTCCTTTCTTTTGCTTTTTTATTTTTTTGTTGCATGAGTAGATTGTTGCAATCAACTTATTTTGTCTAACACTAATCTTTTTTAATCTCAGATTGTTTTTGCCTTTGCCATGATTCTCATGCAACAAAATGAATGGGCAGAACACTTAAAGTAATAGGGCTGGCTCCTTCTTTTAGTTTCATTTTTTTAGTTTATCTTAGGAGATATTACTTTCAGTCTCAATTGAATCCCATATTTTTGTTTATCATAGCAATTGGTTTGAGCTACATGTTTGGATAAATTTTTTATTTTTTTTTGATAGGGTTTTCGTGTGTGTATATTTGTTCAATTGAATTGCCAAGCAGTTATGGGTGTTCGTTGAAATGAGTGACCTTTTTTAAAGGATGCTCTTTTGAATTTTTTGGATGTAGTGAGCTCAAATTGATATCAAATTGTATAATAAAAAAAATTAAATGACTAGTGCTCAATTTTTTTGTATTGCATAGTGCCTTCGTGCACGAGTTATTTCTAGGATAATAGAATATGTTGGGCTTCAAAATGCATGTGTGCGTGTAGTTAAATTAGTGTGAATTGTTATTTTTTAGGTAATTTTTGTAATTGGATTTTGATTAGACTATGTTGGGCATAATGATTGTGATATTTTTTGAATTGGGTTGTCTTAATTTTTTGAATTATGATTGTATGGCCTCTCTCACTCTCCCAAAGAGAATGTTTTGTGCATTTATTATGTTATATGATTGTGTTTATACTTGGAAGTGCATATATTTAATGTGTATATTAAAAAAAACTTTGTTTTCTTGGAATATTTAGCAAATGTTACTTTCTATAGTTGAAAGTCTAACACTGTCAATTCAATTCTTATTGTTGACTCTCAACTTTAACCAATATCTATAAGAAAAATGTTATATAGTTCAAATGAATCTCAAAAATTAAAACTCAAATACATATCATCTTTTGGATGAGTGTGGGATGAGAGGGCCTCACTGAAAAAATTAATAGGACCCAATCATCCAAGGGATGATATGCATTTGAGTTATAATTTTTTGAATTTTGTAACATTGCTCTATCTATAATTAACGAAAACTTTTAAGTATTCGGGTTTGACTCTACAAATATAGATCCAACACGACTCTATCTTTGAGTGGTTTTTCATCCTAAAAATGCATCATGAATTTATAGCTTAAAAATGTGTTGAAGTGTCCTCCAGAATAGTTCATATAAATTTTTTTGAGCATTATTACCTTGAGATCTCAACTTTGATTCTTGTAAAAACAATCTTGATTTACTTGATGCGGGTGATCATGAATAGCTCAGATAAACATTTTTGAGCAATTTTTTTGAAGGCCATCTTGCTTCAGCAGTTTGATCAACCTTAACTTTATACTCGGATGTCGTATTCGTAAACGTGATATATGTTTTTCATACAAAATTTCATTCTCCAAGCACCGATGATTATAGTATTTTATATTTGTGTCTCTTTTCTTTCTTCTTTTTGTCGTAAGTCATTGCTCGAAACAGGAACTGAAATTAGCCAAATTCTCAGATTTACATATGAATATACACATATGGCTCCTTTGAAATGGTGAAAGCACTAAATCTAAGTTTGTTTCTGTTGTCGATAATCCTGTAACAAATGTGCATACAAAATCTCATTCCATGTATCAGGAACTCCTGGTAAACACCAATGAATGCAATCAGCGTAAGTTTTTGGATCTGATCTCTGTTCTCTAGTCAAGAGCTTGCCTCTCCGTTCACCATACACCGATGTATGACCGTCTTTTCGGAATTCCGACAACTGGGTGATGTTCAGTAATCTTACATTTTTCTTCAGTTTTCCTAACACATCTTCCACTATTCCCATGATATCAAGGCTTGAACCACTTCCCCAGTACGGCCCTTGAATGGGGTGTGTCTCATTGAAACAGTTTCCATCTGTTCCAGCCTTCCACTCCCAGTTCCTGTAAATTACAATATGTGACAGGTTACATGCCAGATTCCTAGCAGGGTGGTTGCAAATCAAATGTTTAGGATTGGATTGCAAATGAATCCAACTGTTGATGAATAAATCGGGATCGACGACTCACATAAAATCTCGTTCAATATCGTTCATTTATTAAGCTAAGTCATATACTAGTATAAGATATTTGGAATTCATAACGATCCTCCTGTGCCAATCTGGAATACTCTGTGTGTGTGTGTGTGTGTGTGTTGGAGTAATGACTGTTTTTTCAACACTCACCATAAATGTGTTGGAGACATAGTCATGAAGAAGACCTTTTGGTCTTGAGAGTTGATGCTGGATTCTATCCATTTTGCCCAAGTTTCTAATGCTAATCTGTATGCTGTAGTTACATTATATTCTTGAATATCCTGAAGAGATCCATATCTGAAACACAAAAGCAACATAGAAAAAAAAAGATTAAATCAAAATTAATCTGAAATTGTTCTATTATATGACATAATCAAACTGTTTGGGATAAGGTTTGGGAAGCTTTCTTTTTGCTTAATTAATCTCCTATTTTTGAGTTTCAAACCATAGTTATCAGAATTTACTAAACCCTTGATGACCCACGATCTGGGTACATTGATTGCAAATAGGGTGAGTTCGCGATTAAGATCACCAAAATGGACGATCCTAAATTGTACACACAATACAAATATAAAATACATATTAATTAACTACGTGTATATAGATTTATAATTATATATTATTTTAGATAATAAAAAATTGAGCACAAATATAAGGTAAATGGTAATTGAGTTAGTGTTTATGGATGTTCTATGATATATAATGTTTTATAGTGGTGAAAACGATCTAGATAAGAGTTTAAAAATGAATTATGACCCAAGATATCGTACCAGCTAGGCCTATTCCCATCGTACCACATATCTAAAAAAATATTGTACCAAAACTACCCACAATTCAAATAACATTGTTTCAAACCAATTTTCCTCCTATCACATTCCAATCTAACCACTTTCCTAATTTTCTAATTATTCTTCAACTTCTAATCTCTATTCACTTATTCCAGTGGCATTACTGAACAAATTAAACAGATTGGGGGCAGGGACAAATAGAAATATTGAGGCTGTGGGAGAAATTTGTAAATTCTTTGCATTTGCACAAGTCCACCGCTAGTTCAATTATAATTTTTACTATTCACAATTTTCTCGATCCTCCTGAAGTACAATTTTTCTCAAATTTCCTCAATGATATATCATCCGTCATGAATTCAAGTGAGACCCACTATATATACGGGTTTTGAAAAAATTATACGATTAAGAATAAAAAATTAGGGACAACCACATTCGAGGGTATGAGAATGCGCCGTTGGCGGCGGCCGGCGGGTGGTTGTAAATGAAATCAAGTACTCACGTAGCATTGATTGAAGGTTTGTACATCCACCAAACATAGCTCTCAAATACTAGAATATCGACTCCTTTCCACTGTTCGCTGTGTTTGGCAATGGAGTCAAGCTTCACCAGCCGTTTATGAACTGTATGATTTGTTGCATGATCTGAAATAGACTCAATAAGGAAAGGAGCCCAATAATACTCAATCGATGCATTGTACTCCTGAAACCAAACACCACTCAAATTGCTAAGTTCATCACAAAAATGCAAGGTTGGAAAGCTATAAAGCCAAGACATCTTGGTAAAAACATAAGGGAGGCTATTGTTGAAGTTGAGCTTCAAAAAAAAAAAAAAACAATTTAGTACACAAGACTCTCGTTACTCTGCAATTTAGGGAAGGTCGGATATATGCAGTATGTGAAGAGACTGTTTCTCGAACATATTAACATCAAATTAAGGCCTTAAGGACATTAGTCCATGTTATGTTACATCAGTACCTCAGCTATGAAAATCTTCCTTGGAGGGATTCTTTGTAGAGATTTCTTTCCATCAGGAATCACAGATTGTACCAAACAAACCATTGATTCAAACATGCCTCTCTGAATTGAGTCTCCCACGAACATTAGCCTTTTATCCCTCAACATCTCCAACAACTTCAAAGCATTGATCCTAAGGATTAAGTATAAGAAAAATTCATTATAGATTCCACTTTACAATTTGAAGGAATTAAGCCCCAAGGTTCGGTTCAGACGACAAATAAAAAAAAAAACATTAATTCCACATTTGTTTTGCTGTAAAGATTCAATTCAACAATGATTTGTATTCCAAAACTTTTTGGGAATTTTACATTCCAAATCGTTGGAGATCGGATCAGTATGTCTTACTAACTTTTTCTACTAGAATGCACCGATCTAACCATTCATGTGGATTTGAGATGCAAAATGTGAATTTTTTTTTCCGGGGAGAAATTATGTGGATTTTCCCTCACGATTAAATACGTTAAAAATGTAGACTATCACTAAGTTATCAAACAATGCAATTCTTACAGTAGATGCCCATAACTCGCAAAGAAATGAATTCTCCAAAACGATAGAATGTAAAACTAAGATCGATATTTTTTGACACGTTTCCTAACACGAAATTAATGGGTATGAGTTTAGGTTCAATGACTTAAAGTCATAACCAATTGACTAATTGAACTGTTTAATATAAATTGATTTACGAATTTGATTATCTACAACATGAGTCAACCCAACTTATACATGATTAGACATTAATACGAGAGGAGTTAGATATGAGCTCGACATGATACGACAAAAATAATTTGATGTTTTCATGGAACTTCAAAATGCACGCATGACCCGGGGGAGGGGGGGGGGGGGGGGGGGGGGGGGGGGGGGTTTACCTCGGCAGATTGCATGCATTGGGCTGCCACCTCCAATTCTGATAGAAAGAATCAGGTCTTCCATTCCTCCGGCAAGTCACCTGCTTCACCAAGAAGGGACAGCTATCTTCTGCATAAAGTGGGTATGATAAATTGTCCCATACCCATTTTCCATCAAACACATTGCAACCATCTTCAATCACTTCATCGTCAGAAACCCGAATGGGCGGCCTCACAAACCTCTCAGATGAACGCAGTTGCCACAGGAAATAGTTCTGACCCTTCCTCAAATCGAGGACGACTCGTAACGACCCGAGGATCAGAAGAGAAGCCAATGCAATGGGGAGGAGAAAGAGGATCCGGCGGTCCGGTGATGGTTGTGTCTTCATGGAAAGCTGGTGGATGAAGAAGATGAAGTGGTGTTTGGCTCGTAGTTTTGAGAGGGTTTGTGGGCTTTTCTTTGGAGGAGTGACTTGAGTTTCAAGCATCTATGAAGTTTTCTATGCAACTACTGGTTGGTAGTCTCAAGTTAGGTATTGTGTCAAGTATAGCCTTGTTGTTGACATTATGGATCAATAATATTATTTGGATTCAATTAGTAATATGACCCATTATTTTTTTTTACTGTTAGATTGATCCTATCTAATATCGGAATTTCCGGCTTATCAAATAACAACATATGATTAAATCAACAAATTATGTTTAGAAATTTACATACATTCCTAAGCATAATAGTTTAGTTCACTAACATTCTTTCCTTCAAAGACATAAAATCATTAATAACATGATATACATAAGAATCATTAATAAGAATCATTGAGTCTGACTAGAATATGGTATTTGAATATTTCAAGTTCAAATGTAATTATCCTGTTTGGTTCTCGGTTATGTTGAGCTTTGACTAGCTCCTTTTGTGAACATGACTCATTAACAGAACGAATTTTTTTTACTAAAGCATCAGAACTAAATAAGCATGTTAACCACCTCAAACTTACATTTATTCCATAGCTCAATTTGTTGCTCTTTTTCTTTCATAATTTAACAGATTTGTATTGATGATACCAAAAATTAGCTAAGGCTAAGCTCGGACCTCTCAACTCATGATCACTAGCTCAGGTGCGTAGGTCGAAAATCATCACCAACGTAACCCTCGTGCACACGGTGACAGCGACACCTTGCACCTTCTAGAAAGTCATGTCACACCTAGGGAATATAATTCCTAATAGCCAAATATTCTTGCACATGAGTCGTAACAGCCCCAGGGGAATCATGTTGATTATGCAAGAATCGCTTTGGTTACAACAAGACTACAAAGATCACGCAAGACAATCAAACAAAGTAACTGTATACTATAAATAAAGATCAAATCTCTCACATTGTAATCAAACAAGCATCTATGGTATTACCCTGTGTAATTATGTAATCTTCTTCTCTCAAGTAATATAAAACTCTCCTGGAGCAAGAGACTTCATTAAAGTGGACTAGCCAAATTTCCGAGCTAGTGAACCATTATAAATTCTTTATCTATTGGTCTTCGTTCGTAGCTAATTAACTCCAAGATCCATTGTTCAAATCTCAAGAGACCAGAAGCTCTGACTAAAAATCCCAGTAAACCCTGTTAGCATTTTGAACGTCCTCAAATCATTCACCTCCGTTCAATCGCACAGAACACACCATTAGATATATATTTATAGGTTTTTTATTCGACCAATATGGGGTTGTTTAACCAAGATCCCTTCCAGTGCTTTTTCCCTCCATTTTTCTGCTTGGCAAATTGATGATACCAAGGAATATGCATATGCAATCCATACCCAAAAAGGTAAATTTAGAAGATGTGCAAAGTTAAATCAACCTAGTCAAATCAACCTGGTTAAAGCCCAGCCAAGCTGTTAGCTAAAGATCCGAGGGCACAAACAACTCAAGAAGATAAGAGGGCAACCCAGCTCAACTGCAATAGCTCAAGATGAACCCAGAAAAGACTCTGTTTGGCAAATATTTGGGGGATAGGATTGGTTTGGTTTTGTAATCCAAACCAATCCAATGAAAACCTAATACCCCGGACATAGATAGGATAATAATTAAGTTGTGTAATCTTATACTTGATTTGTGAAGTACTTTTGTATATTATGGAGCCCACGGAAAAACCTTTGTTTTTTGTGTCAAATATCTTACCTTTCACATTAAATTACAATTTTACCCTTCACTCCTATCCAATCCAAAGTCAATTTTTGGTTTGCAATTATATTTATTTTGTCCACCTTTAAACTTCATTCCAATTTTCAGCTGTGTCACCAAATGTAAATACCGAAAACAATTTGTTTCTAATTTTTGCAATACAAAAAAATTGTGATCACATTAATTAGCTCATAAAATTGTCCTACATTGTTTTAAAAAAAAAACGATATACACAATCGATAACCAACTAAACATATTTTATTACCACACATAGCCTTATACAAAAGACGAAGCAAAAGTAAGGCAGCGTACTACGTAATTACACGTACCCGATATGTTTATATTCTTTGTTGCCTTCAACTATACATACAAAACGAAGACAACACTATTAGGTAAGAAGTGTGAAGCTACATGCACACACGCTATTGTGTGTTGCATTAAAAAAAAATGACTCAACATACTTACCATGTGCTACATACACATATGTATTTTAATACATACAAATATTATAAGTTACCATTACAACAGACAACCAGCCCGATCGATACCAATAGTCAATCATCGATCACTGTGACATCACCGTCATAGTGAGAGTTAACTGATGGTGAACTCCCAACACTGTCACTGACAGGGTGACTTGAGCTTGCTTCATCTTTTTTGAAGATAACACCGAAATATTCAAAATTTGGGCATGGTTAAAGACAGTATTGTGAAGCAAAATCATCCTCCTACAATTAATAACATGCAAGTATTAATGTTAATGGATGCTAAACAAAAAATATGAAACATCATTTCATAATTGACAATAATGTACGAAAAGTTCAAACAATTAAGTAACTTACCCCCAAATACTCATCAGGTCCTCTTCCCGGTCCTTTTACGACAGACTTCTTCAAAGGGTCCCAAGTAAAACTGTCTGAATCAAGCATTGCCGAAATAGTGAAGAACTGTCTTTCCCAATAGAAAATTATTCGTATAAGTTCAGTAAAAGACAATGTAAACCCTCTCGAGCGTCGTTTAACAACGCGCAACAGATCATCCATCATCTTGTGGGTGTAACAGCTCAAAGGAGGTAACTTTCCTTTATTCTTGAACTCTAATAATGTGTCGATAATGACGTCTGATTCATCCTCCGAAATCTGTGGGATCTTCATTGTAAACTACAAGCATATAATTTACATATTAATTTTTGTTCATACCTACATAAGTTATGCGTGTTAGCAGCCAATAAACGAATCACATGCAATATAGTATTATACTCAGTCACCATTACATATATGTAACATTAATCCGTACGGACAAAATGAACTTATTACTACCCAAATATAGTTGGTCAAAATGCATAAGATAGTAAGGTTTGCATAGTACATGTACACAAGTCATTACATAATGTCTGACCATTAAAAAAAGATGTTTTTTGTTATGGTAACAATTTAAACTAACCCATGATTACTCATTATAGAGTACACAATATGGGTGAGCACGATACCCACAATAAGCATGACTACACTTATCATGCACCAAATGAGATCATGGTTGTATGCATTTGTTCCAACTGCACAAACATGTGATTCATCGTTGTTCACAACACCATCGTCAACGGCATTGTCCATAGGTGCAGGCAGATGGAGAGCCATCGCATTGGGTACATCAATTTCATGGCGTGCAGTGTGCAAGACCAATGTTGTTTCTGCCTTAGCATACAAATCATAAGATTTGTATAAAGCACCTAGATACCTGTTAACATGCGCATGACATTCCACCCATGACTCGTAAATACCAACTTGTCGTCCAACGAAAACTACGTACCAACGTTGCTTCTTGTTCATATCTAAGTACAAAAAAAATGAAACATGTTGTTACTCATAATACCTTGGTTCATTATTCCACTCAAATGCATATTAGACCATATTAACAACGTGTCATCCAATTTGTATATACAAAATTTAGTTCTACATATTACCCATACAACATATCAAAACCAAACACATAGTCGTACCATATTAGGCAATATATGACATTACATTGGTTACATACACTCCAACAGACTATATTGGTTACCATATTGGGCAAAAAATACCAACAAAATATACATCAACATCTTCAAAGTCGTTAGCAACTCTTACTGTAATCCAACTACCTCCACATATAAGGTTACATTTACCTTCAAAAAAATCCACAAATTCTTACCACTCCAACAGACTTTTAGGTGGTGGCCTTGTCAAACGATATCTATGTATGTTGATCAATGTTGTGGTGCCTGCCACAACAGTCCACCAACCCACGCAGGTCGCTCATAATCCACAAACTAAAGAAGATGTCAACCTTGACTGGATCAGAACAAATCTTAAAAAGTGTTGCATGTCGATCAACCATAGATAAACCATTGATCTTCTCAAGTTCTGCATTCACTCTCCTTCGTGCATCTGCAACATCATGCATGTACCCGACTCGATGTGCAATAGTGTCAAGCTGTTTACGACTCTCTTGAACATATTCACCACAGATCTTGGAGATGTCTCCCAAATTTTTTACAATAGAGTCAGATGCATTATTTGGAGATGCCGGCACATTCGTTCCTAATGGATTTTGTGCTTCCATGGTCTCAACTTCCCTCATTGACGCTTCAGCCTCGACATCGCCAACCATGTTTTCAACATCAATAGCGTACTCCCCGGTTGCCTGGTCCTTGCCAAATATAATTCCCCAATCATTGAAGTAAGGTCACGACTTATCTCGCATGTCTTTTGCATTGCGGTCCTTCTACAACATATATGGACAATTATAATCAATCTTTAATATAATTAAACTATGTTATTACGTCAAAAAATGAAACATATTTAAATTGTTGGTTAACGAGTTTCACCTTCATGTAGTCTTACCAAATGTCGTCGTCGTCGACCATGATCTTATTCTCAGTACTGTTGAACCCAAAACCTGATGTGGCCACCATGGTAAACAAGGAGTTGTAATTCTTCTTCCAAATTTTCAGCTTTGACTCTATATGGGGCGAAACGCGCAACTCATAACTTGGAATTGCTACTTTCAAGCTGTTCTCAAGTGCTTGTAAGTATCCAAGTCTAAAAGTGCCATTTTGGCACTTCCACCCATTAATTAATGCACAGTTCCTTCAATGATTGTAAGAGCTGATTCTCTTTAGCCGTATTTCATGTCCTTCTAACACCTCTGTCTGATTGTGTACTTGCAATGGTGTCTGACATTGTCTACTATAGTGTAAAACACAACAACATTACAAGTTGCTACATTTACTGTAAAACTAAACGTTAATTCAGGGGTAAACATGACAATTGACAATTTAAATCACCTTCTGTGTTCAAATACAAGATTACATTATTAAACATTCAGGTCCTCATGTACCACAACGTCTACATTAATAAAACCATAAAAATAGTAAACAACATAAAAAATAGCACAACAATTATGTAGCTTGGCCATGACTACTTCTCCACTCATTGTACATTTCTAATGCCATCTGATTGCAAAACGTAGACCATTTGGTAGATATCTCGACAATGTCTGTGATATCATCCGCATGGTCACCACCAACAATAATTTCTTTAGACAAATCCTCCTCAAATGGGTCAACACTCATTTCATTCCTAATTAAGTTATGTAACAAATAACATGCAGCTATGATACGATTATGCGTGCGGACAGGGTAGTAGCAAGGTGCCCTAAGAATCGCCCATCTATTTTTTAGCAAAGCAAAACATCTCTCAATGCTAGTCCTTGCAGCAGAATGACGCAGATTAAATAATTCTTCGGGATTTCTGGGTGCTGCAGAAGTAGCCCCAAACTCTTGGATATGATATCGTTGTCCCCGAAATGGTGCTAAAAATCCATCACCATTTGTATAACCAGCATTAACTAGGTAGTATGTGTCAGTGTTTTATAAGAATATATTGGTTACACGTACCAAACACGGGTAAATGTGAGCATACTTACAAATTTTTTTTTTTTTTAACAAAAAAGCATAATATGTTACGTACCACATGCTACCTTCAAACCATTTGGCCTACTAACCGCATCACGCAATATCCTATAATCCGCAGTTGACCTTTCCCATCCAGGAAGCACGTAAATGAACTTCATGTTCGGTGCATATGCACCCAACACATTAATTGATATATCACCTTTACATGTTCTATATCTAGCTTGATGGACAAGCGGTACTCGGGCAGGAACATACGTGTCATCTAATGCCCCCACACAATTCTACAAAGCCAAGTGAGTAAACAAGTTTAAACAAATTTATTAAAGAAAAAAATCCATGTTAGATGGCGTAATAATCAATATTGACTTGAATGTTAAATGGTCATTACCTTAAACCACTTCCATTTAGTGTCTGTATTGTTTTCGGCAATTGGATCGGGCGATTGGAGTAATAACCTCCGTAGGCTTAACACCGCAGTAAGGACATTGTTGAAATGTCTGCTAACGGTTTCACCCGAGCGCAAGAAATTGAACTTAACTGGTCTATTTTTGTCGTCATGACCTAAAATACTTAAGAACATTGCGACCATCTCCTCGACACTTACGTACCTAGTTGGTCGTAACAGCCTCACATCACCAACTAGATTACATATTACCACAAACGTGTTCCTATCCATCCTAAGTTGGCTTATACACGTCGTGTCACTCTCCTCAATGAGACGGTGCAAGTGTTCAATCTGTAACTGAGACCTATTGAAATTTCGTGGAACCTCGGATGTTGTACCATTGTGTTCCATGTCCTATATCATCAACATTATAGAGACCACAAGATTAAACACAACTACCATCTCCCGAATAGTCTTATGCATAAATGTGAGTAACAAACATAATTCATCGGAATAGCTATCCATGGTTACCTAATTCAATGGAAACAGAAAAAATCCAATAACGTTGTTATCACCCAACTTGGATATGTAAACAACAAAAACATATTACAACGGAAATTGTTTGGGCAACAAACTAATACACATGAATATGGTATGCTAATTACGAAAGATGTAAAACTAACCTCCTTCAACGTATAAAGAGTAAATAAAAACATGTCAAAACATTAGTATACAATCTGCCATTACAGTTTTTAGTGCCCACTGTCACAAAAAAAATAAAAAACAAAAAAAAATAAAAAAAATAGGTACCTAAAGAGTGCTTGTGAAATTGCTGATTTGAGACACTGTTAAAAACGTAACAACTGTATTAGTAATACTAAACATACCACAACACATAATAAAAAAATTCAAATAATGTCCATGAGGAGTTTCTGTGTCTCTTTATCTCCATGCCTCTCTCTGTTTTTTGGGAAAGTAGAATACCCAGCTGTAATTACTTGGTTTTAAGATTATTAGACCAAGAACTAATCCTCAAATCCTAGGTATACATTCCATGAATCCTAACAGTAATCGATTTAGATTAGCTGAATGAAAATTCGTCAAAACCTTGGTAGACAGAGAGATTCACCTTCTCAATAATTGATCACATTCAGTAATCAATGCAGCTGATCAAAAAAAAAAAAAAAAAAGGTAATCGACTCAAATTCAGTTATTCATATTCACTTATTCAATTGCAGCTCACAACCTCTATTTAGATTCACCGACTCAGTATTCGCTGGATTCATTAATAATCGATTCAAATTAACCTTCTGGATTCGTTCCACCAAAATTGAAAGTGTCCTCTTTTCCTTAACATTTTTTTTTTCGGGTCTGGTTTGCGTTTTGCAATAGGATTTTCATGGATGTGAATTTAATGGAGCACTTATTTGGATCTTTTTATTTTGCTAACTTAATTAATTATAATTATTAGATTGATCAATTCAATAAATGTGAAGATTAAATCATTAAATTAGATTAATAAATTAATTTTAAATAATATTATTCTGAATTTGTTGTTTTGTTCAGTGCATGTTTAGGATTTCGTGTGTTGTCCTGCATAGTGGTGTTATATAGGTGTTATTATATTGAATGATTTTTATATTAATCTTAGACGCTTTTGACACAGACAAATTTTCTATAGATGTTATTTTATTTTTTGGGCACACTTGTTTAGTTGGTATAGATGAGTCTTATTTTGGTTAAAAGTATTTGTTTTTTTAATGTCTGTTAGATTATTAATTAATGTAATTGAGATGGTTAGTTTGCTTTTGCAGGTGAAGAAACATGTGGATACTTTGTAGCTTCAAAAGCCAAGCCAATTGACCGAGAAATGCTTTACTTTGGAAAAATAACAAGAACACAGAAGAGAGAGATAGAGATAGGGAGTAGATCTGGAAGAACCCATAAACACAGACTCAGATCTGGGTAATTAAAATTTTCATTCACTTTTATTTGCCATATATATGTACTAGTTATTGTCTGTGTCTGAAGGCACAGAGTAATAAAAAATGATAAACGATAAAAATATTTGTGTTCATATCAAAAATCAAATCACAAACATAGAAAATAGATAAATGAATTTAACCATCGGTTGTAGTAGGGGTGAGAAGTGGTGGTAGTGGGTGACGGTGATGGTTATGGTAGGTGGCAATGACCGTGGTGGCAGTGGGGGCGGGGGGCGGCGATGGTGGTGGCGGCGGCGGTGGTGGTGACGGTGGTGGTGGTAGAGATAGTGGTGGTGGTGGTGGTGGTGGTGGTGGTAGAGGTTAGTGGTGGGGCGGTTTCAAACACAATTTTTTTTTTTTAAAGTACTTAGGAGAAATAATTTTTAGAAGTACTTTTAAAAAGTGACTCCAAACACACCCTTAGGGCATATTTTTTCTATTAAATTTAGGGTGTTAATATTAGCCGTTAGATTAACTTTAAAGTAAAATTTAAAGCGATCTGAATTGCGAAAAACAAAAGTCATTTTGTTTATCTTTTGAAATTTGAATTGTAAGCTACTTTATTATATACTAGTTATTGCCAGTGCCTGAAGGCACAATGTAATAAAAATGGCAAACAATAAACGTATTTGTATTCATATCCAAAATCAAATCACAAAAATAGAGAAGAGATAAATGAATTTAAGCATCAATTTGTAGTGGGGGTGAGAGGTGGTGGTAGGAGACGGTGGTGGCAGGAGACGGTGGTGGCAGGGATGGTGGTGGTGGTGGCGGCGGCGATGGTGGTGGTGACAGTGGTGGTGATGGTGGCGGTGGTAGTGGTGGTAGTGACGGTGGTGGGGGTGGCGATGGTGGTGGGGGTGGCGGTAACAGCGGTGACGGTGATGGGGGGTGGCAGCGGGGGTGGTGGTGGTGGGGTCGGTGGGGGTGGCAGGGGCGGTGGGGGTGGTGGTGGAGGTGACGGCGGAGGTGGTGGTGGCGGTGGCGGTAGTGGTGGTGGTGGTGGCAGTAGTGAGGGTGGGGGTGGTGGTGGCGACGGCTGTAGTGGTGGTGGTGGTGGGGGCGGCGACGGCGACGGCGACGACGGTGGTGGTGACGGAGGTGGTGGTGGTGGTGGTGGTGGTGGCGACGGCTACAGTGGTGGTGGTGGTGGTGGTAGAGGTAGTGGTAGGGCGGTTTCAAATACTATTATTTTTTTTAAAGTATTTATGAGAAATAATTTCTAAAAGTACTTTTAAAAAATCACTCAAAACACACTATTAGGAGCCTATTTTCCTATTAAATTTAAGGTGTTAATATTAACCATTAGATTAACTTTAAAGTAATATTTAAAGCGATCTCAACCGTGAATAGAAAAAGTCATTTTATTTATCTTTTGAGATTTGAATTGTAAGCTACTTTATTATATATATACAGACATAGAGAGAGCGAGAGAGAGAGAGAGAGATATATATATATATATAGATACACATATGGATATATATATATATACACAAATATATATACACAGTTAGAGACGCAGATATATATATATACACACAGAGATAGAGAGACATATATATATATATACACAGATGTAGAGAGAGAGACAGCGCAGGGCGAGATTGAGATATATATATATATATATATACAGAGAGAGAGAGAAATTTACCTTGCAATGGGGGACCAGTGGGCGCCGCTTGCGAGAAGAGAGGACCAATGGGAAGAACTGAAGAAGACAAAAAAAGGGAGGGGTAAAAACCCTACATTGGTTACTGTACAAGGGTATTAAAGTAATTTTAGGGCCAATCCGGTCATTGGGCTAACTAATCCCAAAGTTAGCGTGGGATATATTAAGGTGGGTCAGATGGGATAAATGGGGAAAAACACTATGGGACAAGGAATTGAGCCCAACGTTTATCCCATTCACAAAAGTGGATCCAAACCAAGGATTTGTGGGCCCCCGGACAAGAAAACCCAATCCAATAGCTGTTATCCCCCTTTATCCCCTTTGTCAAACACACCCATATATGGGTGTGTTTGGCAAAGCTTTGGGGGATAGGATTGGTTTGGTTTTTTAATCCAAACCAATCCAATGAAAACCCAATAGCTAGGATACCAATGAAGTGATGTAATCATATCCCTCATTTGGAAAGTAATTTCTTATATTATGGGGCCCACGGAAAAATCATTATTTTTTTGGGTCAAATCTCTTTACTTTCACATGAATTTACAATTTTAACCTTTAATCATATCCAAGCCAAAGTTAATGTTGGCTATGGAATTTTATTCATGTTGTTCACCTTTGTATTTCATAAAAATGTAAATGTTGTGTCACCAAAGGGAAATACCGAAAATAATTCGATTTTCATTTTTCCAAAAGTTCACAAGTGCGAGCACATTAATTTCCTCATAACATTATTCCACATTGTTTTGAAAAAAAAAATTAAGAATAACGAAATAAATGATTTGATGTCACATAAACATATTTTACATTACGTAAGTACACGTACCGATATTGTCATATCACATGTTGCCTTCAAGTATCTATACTACTTTAAAATGGAAAATACTATGTAACCCAAATTTGCAATCCAATTTTGTATCTCAAATGAAGGAGGATCATTGGATTAGTAGGTCCCATCAATTTTTTTAAATGGGACCCACTGATCCAATGGTCCCCCTTCATTTGTGATGCAAATTTGGGTTGCAGATTTGGGTTACATAACATTGCTCCTTTAAAATACCAACATATGTGAAAAACATTTTTTTTCCAATTTTATCCTTTAACATTACCACTATGTCATCCATATAATCTAGAGTTAATTGCTTCCCATTATCTAACCGTTAACCTATCTCTCACTATCCCTATTTTCTCTCCCTCTTCTCTCTTCCTCTCTCAAATTCACAGACCATCGATTGACTTCTCAACTGTTACTCTCTCCCTCTCTCCTACTTTCTCTCCCTTTTTTCTCTCTCTCTTGCTAATTCACAAATCACAACCCCTTCTCTTCATCTTCCCCTCTCCGTTTTTTTTTGTCCCCTGCGTTTTCACAGATCAGAGAAGAGCACACCACCCCCTTCATTGTCCCCCTCTCATTCTCTCTCTCCCCAAATTTATTTAATTACATGTATTCAATTACAAAAATCAGTTACCCATTATAGATTTCAATTAAGCATCAATTTTGTCTTTCTTTTAATGCTTTTGGTTATGGCTATACACATCCCAACAATTAATTTGTTTAATAAAAAAGACTGCTAAACTTCTTCGAAATCCTATTTACAATCGTTGTTTCCTGTCCGAAAAATTCTTTGAAATTCTATTTACCATCGCCCTTCGTCCTTCTCTGTCAAAAGCCAGCTGCTTGTTATGTCTTGGCATTACTGTACTGCATCATCAGGTAATAAGTTTTTGTGATTTCTCCCTTTACTGGTGTTTTCTTCTTTGTGATTTCGTTCTTGATTCAATTTATTATTCTATTTAGTTGCTGCAACACTGGTGGAGAACATTAGTTTATGTCTTATGATGGTGTTGGGTTTCTTTCTTTTTTTGTTGCTTAAAGAATGTGACTTGGGAGTGTTGTTGATAATTCTTTTTTTTTCTGTAGAATTTCTTTTTCTATCTAATGAGCTTAAGGGTTTTAATTTATATGTGACTAAGAGTACTGTACCCAAAATCTGTGGAAAATTCATTTTTAGAAAAGAGGTATCTTTCCAGGTTTGAAAATTCCTTACTTAGCCACATGATACACATTGTAATTACATGATGGGTAATCCTCCAATCTTAGTAACATTGTACTAAACTTTGTCTTTGTTCAAAATTTTTGCTAACATCTTAGAGTTTGGCCTAAAAAGTGCTTGCTTTGGAATGGTTGCTTTGGAATTCTGAGTCTGTTTGCATAATTTGTATCCAAATAATGAATTTGAATGAATTTGTATCCATATATAATGTGGGTATAATATTTGGTTGATAGCCATAACTCTGTGATATATGGGTTCCCATGGGCTGGGTTGGGCCGGTCCTGGCTATTCAAGAAAAATCACAACTCAATTCTACTCACCGAAGCCTTATCCCGACTTTTTTTTAGTCGCCAAGCACTCAAGAACTCTTCTCTGCCATGCTTTCAAAAATTAGTTAAACAAATTTCTGTAAACTCTGAGATGCAATATAAGAATTTTCATGAAGCAACTATTCTCCTGATAAAGAATTAAGGTGATCAGTTTGACTATCAGACTTTGAAGGTGAAGTTCATGACAAGTTGTGGCCAAATAGACACTTAGAGCTTCTTGAAAGCATTTGTCAGCTTACAGCTTTTAGGGATACTAAAAAGTATCATGACACTCTGTCAATTAGGAAATTTATGCATTTTTCCATTTAAAATTATTCATTTGTTAGCTTTTAGGCTATTGATTTGGTTGGCTCTGTGAACGTTGTCATTTTTTTCTTTTAATTTCATGATCCTGTGAATTTCAGCTCTATTTTCATGGCCATATTTCAATTTTTCACCTCCCAAATTTCGTGGTGCTGACGATGTAAATTGATTTCTATTGCATTCCTTTACATTGTTTCAGTTGCAAATATTTCGATTTGTTCAGTTCTGAGTTGCCTGGTGATTTCATATTAGAACTATTTACCTAACCTTCATGATTTGTCATTTTATAATTTATATGCTTGGAGCAAAACGAATCTGGCAGTGTCATGAGTCATGACTTGTGATTGAGATGTGACATTCGTTTTTCTCTTATGCTAAAAGTTTGGAACACAATAGGTGAAAGTTAGCATCACCAAGCATTTAAAATGGTTCAAATCTAGATGGCATCAATTTAAGCATGAAGAAGATGCCAATGAATAACACGATCATGAGGATTAAAATAACTAAAATTAGTAGATCCTAGAAGAAAGTGATTTCATGCTTTCCCTTTAGGTTGTTAAGACCTTGCTAGAAGTTTGCTTGTATTAACTCTTTAAATTGATGAACTGTTGTCTGATCCCATGACTTTTTAATTTGGTCATCGAAATGTCTTACTAGATACATGATTAAGGACCGTCAATGGTATATATTGGACACTTGAGCCATCAAGTTTATTACTCGGCAAAACTAGAAAATGTGGGTGGTTTCAATGGTCCATAAGCAAACTGGCCTATGTATATATGAGCTATGCGTCTAAAGAGTCCAATGCTTACGAGTCTCCTGCTTATGAGAGCTCTAAAGACCATGAAGAATTATGAATCAGGTGAGTATAGTGGTTGTGTTGTGTAATTACTTTGTTGAATCATGTGAGTATAGTTGATGAAAAGCTTATTTTAATTCTTGGTTATTAACTATCTGTTTGTATTTTTGTGAACACTAAACAATGTATACCACTTAACTCATTGTGGACATCTAATAGCAAAAGACCATGAAGAATTATGAATCAGGTGAGTATAGTGGTTGTGTTGTGTAATTACTTTGTTGAATCAGGTGAGTATAGTTGATGAAAAGCTTATTTTAATTCTTGGTTATTAACTATTTGTTTGTTTTTTTGGTGAACACTAAACAATGCATACCACTTACCTCATTGTGTACATCTAATAGCAAAAGGGTTCAAAACCTTTGTATGAAAGCTGACAAAGAAACAATGAATGTATGGTTTATAGTAGTTCATGATTTTTCGGATTTCAACCACAATATATATTATCATCTTTTATATCTATAGCTTGTGATTCTTCATGACTTCCACTATTGTCTTATTTTGGTATCAGAGCCAAGATAGTTACCCATGCAATTATATTTGAGTCATCTGATTCATTCTAAATCTTTGCTTATTCAATTAGTAAATCATTTGTTATTTTTATAACTTAGTTGCCTTAGCCCTGTCACCCAGCCTGAAACCGAGAGGTCCTAGTGTGTCATCCCGTTTGTAAGTCCATGTGTAGGCAGTCGAGGGATAAAAACCAATGGATGAGGTTTTACTAGAAGGGTATGAACAGAGGGGTAGCTTAGGAATAAAATTAACTCATAATTTACAAAATTGAAAAATTTTAGATTTAACAATGAATAGATTATTCAGATCTAATTCTATGGCTAGCTCATCTAGATCTTCATTGAACACTATACCGAATATAGTAAATGAAGAAGAACTTGAATATCACGAGTCTAAAGTAGATTGGAGTGGATGGAACATCCCTACAGTCCCCCATAGGGAAATCTACAAATCTAGTTGGCTCCCAAAAGCCTTTAACTCTGAATTGCAAGTAAAAACCATTGAACAAGTCTATGCCCTAAAGCAAGACGAAGAAGATATGGGAGAAGAAGACTTCACCCCATCTCCTTCAGCTAGTGATATAGCCTCTGTTAATCATCAACTTTTAATGATTAAAAGAGAGAAAAATTTAGTCTTCATGCCCAACACGAGTAGACTAATGAAAGAAATCGAATCTGAAGAAAATAAATCCAAGAAACAAGATTATTTTCAAAGATTCAATTATCAACAAAGAAATGAAATAAGGATAGGATGGGTCAAATTAATGCACAAGATTGAATCTGAAATCGCATTCTTTGATTACATTGAATCCTGTCACAAGGAAGTTAAAGTAGTTACAAAACATAAATGGAAAACTTCTGACAATGAGACAATATCCTCCAGTCATCCTCCAGTAGAAGCTATCACCTTCAGCCATAGAAACACTGAAGTCACTGTATCTCCTTTCAAGGTTCCCACTCTAGAATCTGAAAAGAAAATTGTAGAACAAGTCAATTTTACTAACCAAAGCCTGATCACAATAGGTAAACAGTTAGACAAAATTGAAACTAAAATTGATGAAATTAGACCATCTTCAAATAAGAAATTAGAGAAACCTCTAATCCAATTACATGAAGATAGAACTAAATTAGGGATATCAGAAAAAGATAATGTTCAAATCCAAAAGATTGAAAAACTGATGATGGATAAACTTATATCTTTTAGATCTCTGTCTTTTAAGTGCTTCCTTACTGAAGAGTTGACAAGTTTCTTCGTCTTGCTTTAGGGCATAGACTTGTTCAATGGTTTTTACTTGCAATTCAGAGTTAAAGGCATTTGGGAGCCAACTAGATTTGTAGATTTTCCTATGGGGAACTGTAGGGATGTTCCATCCACTCCAATCTACTTTAGACTCGTGATATTCAAGTTCTTCTTCATTTACTATATTCGGTATAGTGTTCAATGAAGATCTAGATGAGCTAGCCATAGAATTAGATCTGAATAATCTATTCATTGTTAAATCTAAGATTTTTCAATTTTGTAAATTATGAGTTAATTTTATTCCTAAGCTACCCCTCTGTTCATACCCTTCTAGTAAAACCTCATCCATTGGTTTTTATCCCTCGACTGCCTACACAAGGACTTACAAACGGGATGACACACTAGGACCTCTCGGTTTTAGGCTGGGTGACAGGGCTAAGACAACTAAGTTATAAAAATAACAAATGATTTACTAATTGAATAAGCAAAGATTTAGAATGAATCAGATGACTCAAATATAATTGCATGGGTAACTATCTTGGCTCTGATACCAAAATAAGACAATAGCGGAAGTCATGAAGAATCACAAGTTGTAGATATAAAAGATGATAATTATATTTACAAAATAAAAATTACAATATAAAAGATAACAGTACTTACAACACTAGTACTAGTGAACTAATGGAAATAAGTGGGGATAGAACTCTGGCTCTTCATTTGCATCATTATGAAGGTTGTGATACAATATGAGAGAGGGAGAGGAGAGTGTTTTACAGTTTTGTAGTTGGTCTAAGAAGACTTATTTTTGCTAGTGAAGACTGAAGTTCTTATATAGGTGTAAGGATTTTTGAGGGAATCTTTGGAATGATTACCCTTTTGTCTTCTGTGGCGGCTTTTACTCTGGGTAAAGGGTTTTCACTTTTGCTTTCGGTGGAAAAGTGAGGGTAAGTTCCTTTTACCGGAGTAAGTTATGACTTTGTGTAGGTGTGGGCCTCCTGCTGTCTGCTGAAGGAGTCTATTTTCGGTGGGAAAACAGATTGACATGAAAGGCGGCTGCTTTACTTGGGGAAAAAGCCATTTCTCTAATTGATACCTTATCATTACATGTGACAGATAGCTTTTCTTTCTTTAATTGAAGAAAGTAGTGATTGAAGCTATCACAAGTAAAGGTAAGGATCAAGGAGTAGAAAGATCAGCTTCATCAAGGTCATCATAATCTTCATACGGATCCTGGGCATCTTGGAAAGGGTCCATTGATGCATTAACGGATGCTTGTGATGATGCTGACGAACTGCTACTCTGACTAACTGCCTGTTGGAGGAGCTTCTGAGCTAGTTCTATTAACTCAGAGGACTTCTTTTTAGGCTGCTTGCTAGAATCCTTAGATGAGGATTTCTTCTGCTTCTGTTTGGAGGGTTGTGCTAACTCTTGGGGTTTTTTTGAAACCTTGAGAGGATGCATAACCATCTTTGCTGGAGGTAAGGTTGCTGGCACCGCTACTGGGGTTGGAACCTTAACTGGAAACTCCTTTTGTACTTGTGCAATGACCTTTTCCTGTTGGAACCTAGGCCACCATTTAACAAAGAACTGTTGGGCAATACTGTTGCCATTAATTTCCCAAGACCATTTACAGATCCAAGGGACTCTGTACCTGCAAACAAATGTTAGTAAAATAGGAAACTGACTCTCATGCCTGCTAGGTTTATAAGTGGAGGCAAAGTAAGTTATCTGATCTTGAAGATCAGCTGGAAAGATCTCATTAATGGGGCCATAAACAAGCCACCACTGTATGAACCAAGAAGGAATTTGTCTCTTGAAATCTTTACTAAATTGTATGAACCAAGAGTGAGTTAATGACTCATCTTGATAGAGGATAAGTTTAGACCATGTCTGTTGATAGTCATAGTAGCTAAACTTTTTTTTGTGTCCTTCGAGATCTTTGAGTAAGGAAGGGTGAGATCCTCATTCTTTGACAAAGATAAATTTTAATATATTCAGGGAATGGTAAATGACCTTTTTAGGGTTCAATTTATCAAATATGGGTTTGATAAATATAGATTGAGTAAAGAATAAAATATCCTGATAAAAGGTAAAGGTTTTCTCAGGATCAGATGGAATAAAGGTCCATCCAGGTTCAAGGTAAGTATTGACTAAGTCAATTGGGTTGCTTAGGTGAGCATGAGCTGGTTCAATGGAGAATACATTTCAAGGAGGTCCTTTTGGGATGTATTCTGCTTTTGGGCCTTTGTGGGCTGGTTGTGAACGGTAGTTTGAATATGGATCAACTAGTTGGTTGGGTTGGACAAAAGATATGGGTCTGGCCATATATGGGCTAGAAGAAGGTATTGGGCCTTGCTAGGCCATCTGTAGGAAAGTACTCTGGTTAACAATGGTTGGTTGGACTCCTGGCCTACCAAGGGGTTGATATCTGTTGGCTATTGCAATTGCTGTATTGGGCAATTGACTGGGTTTTGGATTAGGGCTTGGTAAAGCTAGTGGCTTAGTATCCTTCCCCGGGTTTTTAGAGGAAGTGCTAGGTTTTTTCCTATCCGCCATGAGGTTCCTGCAAGAATTCACGGGTTAGGAAATCAGGGATGCAATTATTACTGTCTTTAATATATTCGATATCAAAATCAAAAATACTTAAAATAGACTGTCATCTGGCAAAAATCTCCTTACTAGCAATGTTTTGAACATCTTTTTCTAAAACATATTTAACAGATTTACAATCCACTCTAACCAGAAATTTTTGGTTTAATATATCATCTTGGAATTTATAGATACACAGGACAATAGATAAAATTTCTTTTTTGATAGTACTATAATTGACTTGTGCTTTGTTCCATATGCCAGAATGGAAACGGACAATTTGTTCAGGAGAATTAGGAGATTCTCTCTTAAGGAGGATACCTCCATAACCAATATCAGAGGCATCAGTCTGAATGATTTTAAAGGAATCAACAGAAGGGATATCAAGACAATGCAAAGTTTTGATGAACTGTTTGACTTGTTTGACAATATTTGTATGCTCAGGTGTCCAAAGAGAAGGATTTCCTTTGAGCCTGTCATACAGAGGTTTAACGGTTTTCCTAAGATTCTGATAGAAGTCAGAAACATAATTTAGGGAACCTAAGAACCTTTACAATTGGGTTTTATCTAAGATTTCATCAGGAAATTTATCTGCAAATTGGTTAGATCTGCTGATGGGGATAATAGTGGACTGCTGGATATCATATCCAAGGAACCTTACTGAGGTTTGGAACAACTTAATTTTCTTGGCTGAGATGACTAGACCATTGTGTCTAACTGTCTCTAGGAAAGCATTAAGGTGTTTCCAGTGTTCTTCTATAGACCTGCTGAAAATGACAATATCATCTATATAGACTATAGAAAAATGACTTAAAGGATTAAAAATTTCATTCATTATGTTCTGGAATTCTGAGGGTGCATTTTTCAATCCAAAGGGCACTACATTCCATTCATAATGACCAAAGGGTGTTGTGAATGCAGTCTTATATCTGTCTTCTGGGGATATAAAGATCTGCCATAAATCACTTTTCAAATTGAATTTTGAAAATATCACTGCATTATGAAGTGTTTTAATCAAATCCTGTTTATTCGGAATTGGGTACCTGATCCATTCCAAAACAGCATTTAAAGGTTTATAATTAATGACAAGTCTTGGTGTGCCTCTTTCTAATTCTGCATTTTTGATGACATAGAAACCTGGACATGACCAAAGAGATTTGCTTTTCCTAATGATACCATTTTTGAGTAATTCAGAAATTTTTTTTTGCAAATTTTCATTATTTCATGGTTCATTTGGATTGGTCTGGATTTAGTTGGAATATTTGTCTCTCTAAATCCTTTAATAAACGAAAGTTTGAACATGTGTTGTTTCCTATGCCAAAAGGCTGTAGGAAGGTCAGAGCAAACTTTTGTTTCAAGTTTTTTCTTAAATTCTTCAATCTTTTCAATTAAGATTGGATTGATTAATTGTTCTTGTGTTCGTTTATGATTAATTTCTTCTTTAAGAAATTTTAGTTGATTAGTCTTTTGGTTAATCAACCTAACATACTTAGAGATTGAATGATCTTTAAGTTGTTTTAGATTTTTGACTTCAGGTTTAGTGATGAACCTAAAGGTTACAGAGTGACCAAATGGTTTTGTGGATACCCCATATGTATCTGTTGTAAAAGGGTACAACAGATAAATAAATGAATAAATGGTAATCCAAGGATAACTTCATCAGTCATATCTTGTACTAGGACAAAGGATGTTTTGAAACAAACATTGTCTTGACAGATATGCACATTTGGTAACTTGTATTTGACATTCATTTTACTACCATTGGCTGAACTAAGTCTTTCAATAGTCTTCTGATAGTATTTGGTTGGTATGATTCCTTCCTGGATATAGTTTACATCTGCACCAGTATCAATAAGGGCAACCGTATCAAGTTCAAAATCATTATCAATGATGATTCTTACTTGAGAATACCATTTTTGAAAATTAATTTTATTAACCAAATTTATCCTATTATCATCAGATTGTGAACACCCATCATGAGATGGCAGCTTCGTTAAACCCGAAGTTTCCACTAGAGAGGTGGAGGTTACTGGTGTCCGCTGTGAATATGTTCTCTGAGGATCTTCTGTTTCAGATTGTTCTTGAGGCTGTTTTTCAGGATTAAAATCCTTTGGCTCAGGAACTGCAGTTTGTAAAAGGCTTAAATTTTCAGCAAAGATTCTGTCTTGTGCTTTTAAGTCTTTTATCTCATTTAATTTTATTAACTTTAGTTTGAAGATCTTGTAAGGTGAGTTCTTTCTTTTTCTTCTTACTGAATCTTTCTAAAGTTTTGTTAAAACTAATTAGTTGTTTTTCAGAAGATTGTTTATTATCTTTTTTGATAAACAAATCTTTGAGATTTTTGATATACTTTAGTTTTAATTTTGGATCTTCAATCTTACTGATAAGGTCAATAAGAATTTGTTCCTCTTCATTCTGTTTTGTGATAACTCTAATTATTTTACATTTGCAGTTATCTTCACATCCTAACTTGATGTCAGGTTCACTAGGGCTGCTAGGGGCAGATTGGTAATCTGAAGAACTTTCAGGACTACTAGAGGAGTCTGAACTTTCTTCACTTTGATTAATGTTACTTAACTTAAAGATCTTGAGAATTTCTTCTTCATCTTGTTGGGTTAAGTTTAACCTTTTAACTTGTTTTTTAACCGGGCAATCTGGGCTAATATGGCCTGTTTTTCCGCAGTTATAACATTTAACATCTTTATCTTTTTTATTCTTTTTGTCAGCCTTTTTCCCTGGGTTTTTCTTATAAGTTTTATGCTTATAAGATTTCCTAGGTTTTCTTTTGTAAAACTCTTCTTTGGGGAAGTGTTTTTTACTATTTTTATGATAAGATTTACTTTTGTCATAAGGCTTGTGTGACTTGTGTTTTCTGCTGGTAGATGGTGCTACTGAAGCGAGACCATATTGTTCACAGAAATCACACATTTCATATTTAGCATTTTTCTTATCATCTTTTAATTGTTTACTAATATTCATGTCAACACACATTCGTAGGCCTTCCTTTTGAATGATATTGACAATTTTTCCATAGGTTCGAGAATCATATTCTATGATCCCTGTATCTTTAGCAAGGGCTTCTCTAATCTTATGGGCAAAGAGATTCGGTAAACCATTAACAATTTTTTCTTTCCAGGAAGATTTATTGCAATCTGGATGAATCATTACTCTAGAGATGAAGACATCTTTATACCATCTAAAATCACTAAGTGTTGGGCACCTGAGATTACTAAACTGTTCATGGATCCTAGCTTCAATATTACTGGGTGTGCCAACAAAATGTTTTATGATGGTGAAGATAAGGGTGTTAATCCCATATTGCTTGGCTCTACCTATCTTTTCATCAAAGATTGGCATTCCTTCATCATCTAAGACTACGATATATTTAATGGCGTCTCTTGATTCTTGAGTGAGATAGTTGTCCCACCAACTTCTTAAGACTCCTGTAAAATCAGAGGTGAAAATGTTAACTAATTCTGGTTCAGTGTTATCAAGGTTGCTAACATAGTTGTTGATAACCATGGACAGGTGGTTAATTTTATTAAGGATTTCTTGTTCACTCAAACCATCTATGTTCCATTCATAGAGTTTATTAGACTGAACAACAAAATTTATTACTGATATTCTTTTCTTCAAATTGAAGATCAGGTGGTGTTGGTCTGGGGTACCAATTTTTTGTGGTGCTAGTTGGATTAACATTTGAAAAAGTCAACTTGTTAATTTGTTGATTTTCAAAGGCTTCTTCCAGTTCTTTGATTTCAGGATCAGAAAAACTTTCATTAGTTTCAGAATCAGAAGTTTGGTTGATAACTGTTATTTGAGATGGTTCTGCTTTCTCAGGTTTAGCTTCCATCTTTTTAATCAAGTTTATTCATCTAGGTCTAGTCCAAGTTGCAATTAAACCATTAATAACAACTGGCAGAAATGCAGCAGTTTTATTAACCCTAAGAGATGCTAGGTTCAAAAAATATAAACCCAGTATCTTAGGAATAAGGGAAGCTGGTCTTCATGATGGACCAGTATTCTTCAACTGTTTCCCAGACTTCACTTTAAGTCTAACTTGTAAAAATACTCCAATGGCCTTAACCTTAGGTATAAAGTTAAGTGGAGATATAACAGAATTAGTAAAAGAGACAGAATATCTGGTTCTCATCTATAGGATTTACTATAAATGCATTACCACAAACCTGAATGTGCATGCATTAAAGAAAAGTCCTAAAGATAGTACCTTACTAATTCAAGCTAGTACTAATGAATCAAACATACAAGTCCCTAAAAGACTTTTATGGAAAGATGTTCAACTACTAGATCGTTGGATAGTTGAAAATGAAAATTTTAACAAAGATAGTGAAAACACTACAACAAACATAGAAGAAATCCAATAGTTTGTTGATGGATCAGTAAGAATCTCCTTTGATAGTGCCAGATCCCATAGATCTAGTCTATCATCTATTCCTCCTAAACTAATTAACAAACCAATCAGAATTAATGAAGGAAGAAAATCTGAATCTCATTCCACTAGAAGAGATAAAGAATTATCGGATGAATTAGAAAGAAGATTTAAATTGAAAGGAATAGATAATTCCTCATCCCAAGTCAGTAAACCCTATTATACTCCCCATCAGAGTATGCCACAACCTAATAATATATATATATATTATTAGATTTTATTGTGGTATAAACCTATTTCATTGTTCTTTAAAAAATAACAATATGGCAATGCAGCTTTTAAGATTTTGTTCTGCCATTGTTCTTATTCGGAGAAAATCAAGACTTCATTCAAGAGCTGTTGTGGAATATCCTTACAACAGATTTCATGGCTTCTATGGGTACAATAGCAGACTAACGAATGGAAGGGTAAGTCTTTGAAAAAGTTCCAAACATTGTGCTTACAATTGTCGTCTATAAAATTTTCAAATTCTTCAAGAAATAAACAAATGACATTGATTTGGAACCTACCAGTCCATTGATAATACAATACCAATATAATTATCAATTTCTGCTGGTTAACAAGTTTGGACAAGTGTTTCTGTAGTGGACGAGTAGCCTTTTTTTTTTCCAATAAGTGGACGAATAGCCTTCCTACAATTTGCTTGGTATGTATTTGCAATGTTTTTTGGTCAATAAGTGCATTGGACTTTGCTACTTTGTACTTGTTTAATGGGATTTTGTAGATTGTTTACCACTTCAATTGTAATGTCAATTATCCCCATCAACAAAATACAATTATATTTATGAAAAAAAAATAGATGTTGTATTCAATTAAGTTTAGAGAAATTGTAAGACTCCGTACTAAAAATTAAATAAGGATACTAAAACCTTAAGAGTTCTTCCAATATGAATAAAATGATGGTAGAAACTTAGAATCATTGTTGAAAGCTTGATCATGAAGTTTGAGTTTCAAACGAATTGACATTCGGGTCAAACTTAGTTTCGAAGGTATGTAAGCTTAAGAAGGGTGATTGGTGATTGGGTAAGTTTCTAATTTATTTTTTTTAGGTCAAAATAATATTATCATTGAATATGGGAGATCCGAAAAACTTGAAATAGTCGTTTAGCACATATAGCGGTTCGGAGGAATAAAATAGTAATTTTATTATTTCGAGTGTAAATTTACTTTAATTTTGAAATAAATCATAAAACTAAATGTTTTTAGGTTAAAATAACATTAAAAATGAATCCAGAACGTCGAAAAACCTTAGGATAGTCATATAGATCAAATTAGAGATTCTTAGTGGCAAAACCGTAATTTTGGAGAAAAACTCAAATTGCAGCCCAGTGAATAGTAAAAATCGGGGCTGCTATGTTTAAAACACCATTTTTCATTCCATTTGCTCCCATTCTTTCACTCCACTCTCACCTCCAACTTTTTAGAACCCTAGGGGAAGATAAAGGGAAGAAGAAATTGGGCAAAGAGAGTCTCTAAAGCTTGGGCTTTTGTTTGGACATTCTTGATTACAAGGTAGGAGTTTCTTTCCATTCACTTACATTGAGGCTAGGGTTATTATATATGTATGTTTTCACTCTCATTCTTATATATATGGTATGTAATACTTGATTCTTGACATTCTTGCAAAGATTATCATGTTTTAAACAGATCTATGGTGGAATAACCATTAAATCCTTTTTTCTTATCTTCAAACCCTAGGTTTCAAGAGAAAGGGGTTTTTCTTTTGATTTCTCTTATGTTCTTGATTTCAAAACTTTAGTGTTTCATATTGAACAACAAAATGGTATTTATCATGATCTCTTGTATTTTTCTTCATTGTTTATTTGAAATTGTCTCATGATGGATTTGTGGATTTTATGGAATTTGCTTGAAAAATTGGGGGTTTATGGTATTGTTGGTTATGTGAGATATTTGTTGGTATTTTATCTCTTGCGTGGTTGTACGATACGAACATGGATTACTATTGACTGGGTATCATGTAGTGAGTAGACGTCTTTATATGCCACGCGGGTATGAACTTTTCCTACCACATGGAGTGGGTAGACGTCTTTGTACGCCGTGTGGATATGAACTTTTCCTATCACTAATGATCACGGATTAGTAACGTGGGTTGTGTCGGACATATAGTGTGGGTTATCGTGCATTGTACCATAAATAGTTTCGACAAGAGTTTCGGGAAGTATGAGATTCCGCGAGAACTTGTTGGAAACGGTTTATGGTAGAATGGATTACCAATGGTATATTGTGTTTATTTATCTATTTCAATTATTGTTGATATCTAAACTTGAGATCTGTTTAAATTTCCTCGTTTTACTTCAAATGTTATATAGGTTATTTGTGAAATGAGACCGACCGTTTTAAATGCTTTTCTAAACTTTGTTTGGGTTTGGGAGGATTTTTCTACAGAGCTTCGTGCTCACCCCCTACAGTTGAACATTTTTAAGAGTTTGTGCCAGAGGATGAGCTATGTGCTAACGAGCCGAGCCATAGAGAGGCTTCACTAGAGGGATACTTGGATCCCGAGTGGGACATCTAGAGATGTCGTTGACTTTTATTCTAGACTAGGATATTCTTTTGAAACACTGTGTAGTATAGATTTCTTTTGTAATTTCCGCTGCGCTATAATAGTTAATGTTTTCTTTGGGAAATGTAAATGTCATTGTTGGGCTTATTCTGTTGATATTGTGGCCATGGCTTGACTTATTCTTTTGGAATGTTATTGTGGGTATTACATACGATGAATGGAAATCTTTTGGGATAATGTTGTAAATAGTTTATGGATAAATGGACCCGGTGTGGTCGATGTAGTATAATTGCACATGTTGTGTTTTGGGTAAAGCTCCCCGAACAAAGGAGACTCTGTCCGAATTTTGTTAAATTAAGGAATGATTGATATGAAGTCTTATTTATGGATGATTTATCTTAATGCTCTCATGATGTAAATGGTTTTAGTATGTAATGCCGTCCAGGGTGGTTTTGGGGGCGTTACAAAGTTGGTATCAGAGCTTAGGAATTAGGTCTTACATGGGAGCTGTAGGTTATGGATTATCACTGGAATATTAGGTTGGGTTGATTGAACTCTAGACTTGAATTCGTTTGAAGTTATATGTGTAGAGAATAAGTGTTGATTTAAATCTTATACAAACCTCTCGTTTAGATCGAGACATCCTAACCACGTCTTGTACATCAAGGAAATTAATTTGGGAATCTAGAACATGTATTGAGTACAGACATGCCCACGGGAGAACGGTTGGATACTAAGAGGATGTGTAGAGGTGTGTGTGCTTAGAAGTGGTGAGTAGGAATGGATTATTGACATAGTTGCATTAGACATGAATGGGTAGGCTAGTTTGTATCCTGTCGTATGGACTATTATAGAAGATGGATGGTAATTTGATTTTGGTTAATGAATGATGCTAGGCATGAATCTTCATGCAAGTGACATTATCTATATTGGAGATAGGTATGAGATAGGATTTGTGACAAAAGACACACAAACTCGAGTTAGACAAATATAGAAGAACCAAGCAGTCCGGCAGACTACCTTTCACTAATTCGATCATAACTCTTTGTAGGAAAGTCCAAATGGTGCACCGTCATTTTTGTTAGGACCCTAACTCGTATATCTTTCCAACCATATAGGTCACACAGGCTAGAAAGACCTGAGTCAAATCAGTTTATTCTCTGAAGTTGATCAAAAATCTGCATTGTGGTGTTCTTTGGATAGTAAAGTGTTGTGCTCTCTTCCTAGGCTTTGAAGGACTTGTCCTTAAGTGAACTTCCACACTATTTAGGCTTTGATTGAGAGACACCTCATGTTGATTGAAGTGTTGTTTATGAATAACAATATAAAAGGGTGACTCTGATTTGGTGTCTTGTCGACTTTAGGTACTCTTCTACTATTAGTGTTGCTTAACTTTTTGGAGATCAATGAGATGTGATAACCCAATTTGGATGTGTGGAGGTAAGGTTCACTTAGATGTTTTTAAGATGAACTAAGTTTTGAATAATAAAGTTAGAGAAGAATGGAGTATAGCAACCTTGAAGTCTAATGATTTTTTTTTTTTTTTTTTTTTAAACCTCCTCAAGCCTCATATAACTAGGAACGTAAAGTTCTAATATAACTAGGAAAGTACTAATAAAGTCCTAATAAAATCCTAATATAATAAATTCCTAATATAGCTAGGAAAGTCCTAATAAATTAAACCTCCACTGGAATTTCGTGCATCAGGTTCCAGCATGTGAACAGTGCACTGGCTGCAACTTCAAGTCCGATTTCGACCTTGATGCAGTCAATATCTCTCAAAACTCAAAACATGAAAGTTGTATAGTTCTTTCTTAGCATTCCATAGCATCTTGAATCATCTCAATCGGAGTTCAGATGAGAGAGTTATGCCCAGATAACGAAGCGATGTCGAAACAGTCCAATTAGCTTCGTTTTGCATTTAACGTCTCAATTTGCATCCTAAATCAAAATATAAGAATAATGAGTACATTTAGGCTTCAAATAAGTATAAAAGGCTAAATATTAAAAAAGTGAAAAAAAATTATGACATTTTGCATTCTCATCAATAGGTGATTGTTTCATAACTACGTACTTGAAGTTCTCAATATTAGTTTGAAAATATTACGGAGTATTGATTAAATTTATTTTGGAAGTATTAATGGTTTATAAGTCATAAATAGGATACTCATTGGGAAGAATATACTTAGGTAACCTTATTTCGTGGTGGACTTAGCTCACTACACTAAGACTCTCTAAAGTATTAACAATCAAGAATTTTTTAGTTGAGTGTGAGAGTTAATAGTTGACTTGTATGTACAACTTTTGATTGAAGATTAAGGTCAATTTATGAAAATGAACTTATAGACATTTAAAATGGGAAATCTAGGAAGCCTAATTAAGTGGTAGTAGTTACCTTTGACCCTCGACATTGTGGGATTAAAGATTATAGAGGCTTAAAAGCTCAAAGTTAGATATAGCAGACCAATATTAAAAATAAAGATAATATCCAAAGTTGGATATGAACTTCTATTATTTTGTGGGATATTCCAATGTTATTAGAGTTGTGCTGGGGGAATATGTAGTTCTCTTTCTTGTCTTTCTTAGTATATTGTTAAGAGATGTATGATTAGTTATACTTGAAGATTGTTAGTATGAGTATTGAAGATTTAAACTTGACAGTTATTGAAAATAATTGGAAAAATGTAATTGAGGAACTTTGGTTTGATCCTTGGGAGTCTTGTTTTAGCTTTAACTATACCATAAGAAGTCTGGTGAAAGGGAATTGAGAAATATTTTGGGATCCTTGACGGTCAATCTCCACATTTTGGCATATTACAAGATATCATGGATGGTATCATAGGGATTCGAAAGTATATGTATCGTGAAAAGAGTGGTAATATTAATGAAAGCCACTAAGAATTGATTTTATGGTTATTAGTTTCAGATCAAGGTTAGAGATTGAGGATGCATACTTGGGAGATAGAAGATCATTGACCTTAATCGAGTTAGTGAACCTGTAGAGGTATAAGATTGACCTAAGAGTATTAATCCAGATACAAATTAATTAGGGAAAAGATTGTATGGTTTATTGATTGTATGGCTTATAGTTAGTTAATTACTAAAATTCCCTTTGAATGGATTAGATGGATCGTTAATGTACACATTTTGGAAGCTATAATTGGAAGATAAATGTGGGTAGGTTTCAGTTGTACACCTTGGTGGAATTTGACATATCTTCTCAAAACTTTCAAACCAATGGGAATTCGTATCTTGTGGCTAATTGTGATTTGTGAATTAGCGGATTATAATTCATATCAGAGTGCGCAGCGAGCCATGGGATTAGATTTACTATTAGTGGAATTAATCACTAGTTATGGTTATAATGGTGAATGTAGAGAAGTATAAGCTTGAAGAATGAGATTCAATGTCTTGGGAAAACTTGGTGAATAGTTGGTGGTTATAATTGTTGGGAATCTTGCGGTGTCTACCAAACTACAGGAATTGATAAGTGTCCATAGGATGTGACGTTATTATTCGATTTTAAATATGGTGAGTTTCTCTAGTCTAGTGAGAAACAAAGTAATTGAGAATGGTGCATCTATTTAAGGAATCATTGTAAATCTTATCAAAATGACATTACTAAGTTTTGGATTATAACATAATTTGGGGTATAGAAATGATGAGTAATTCCTTTGGTGAAATTGAATTGGGTTGTTGCAAAATGCTTATGGATAAGCTATATGTAAAAGGCAAATGTGAGATTTTAAAATGATTCGTACCTTTAAAGAGAAGTGATATCAGATGAATAGGAAATAGTTGAAGATCTAGCAATTATGCATGACATGAGAATTAGTTTAGACAATCACATGAAAATTATTGAGTATATAGAATAATCAAAATTGGTGAATGAAGGTAAACTTGGGGACTTTCCTGATTGTAGTGACGGTATAAGTTGAAAGGTATGGATTTAAAAATTAGGATATGATGTTCTATTTTAATCTTGACTTTGATGTTTAAAGGATTAATAGAAGTAGAGACATCATGGTCAAATAAGAATTAGATAGACGAACTCGACGATTAAGTTTCGAGGACGAAACTTTCTTTTAGGGGGGTGGATTGTAAGACCCCGTACTAAAAATTAAATAAGGATACTAAAACCTTAAGAGTTCTTCCAATATGAATAAAATGATGGTAGAAACTTAGAATCATTGTTGAAAGCTTGATCATGAAGTTTGAGTTTCAAATGAATTGACATTCGGGTCAAACTTAGTTTCGAAGGTATGTAAGCTTAAGAAGGGTGATTGGTGATTGGGTAAGTTTCTAATTTATTTTTTTTAGGTCAAAATAATATTATCATTGAACATGGGAGATCCGAAAAACTTGGAATAGCCGTTTAGCACATATAGCGGTTCGGAGGAATAAAATAGTAATTTTATTATTTTGAGTGTAAATTTACTTTAATTTTGAAATAAATCATAAAACTAAATGTTTTTAGGTTAAAATAACATTAAAAATGAATCCAGAACGTCGAAAAACCTTAGGATAGTCATATAGATCAAATTAGAGATTCTTAGTGGCAAAACCGTAATTTTGGAGAAAAACTCAAATTGCAGCCCAGTGAATAGTAAAAATCGGGTCTGCTATGTTTAAAACACCATTTTTCATTCCATTTGCTCCCATTCTTTCACTCCACTCTCACCTCCAACTTTTTAGAACCCTAGGGGAAGATAAAGGGAAGAAGAAATGGGGCAAAGAGAGTCTCTAAAGCTTGGACTTTTGTTTGGACATTCTTGATTACAAGGTAGGAGTTTCTTTCCATTCACTTACATTGAGGCTAGGGTTATTATATATGTATGTTTTCACTCTCATTCTTATATATATGGTATGAAATACTTGATTCTTGACATTCTTGCAAAGATTATCATGTTTTAAACAAATCTATGGTGGAATAACCATTAAATCTTTTTTTCTTATCTTCAAATTCTAGGTTTCAGGAGAAAGGGGTTTTTCTTTTGATTTCTCTTATGTTCTTGATTTCAAAACTTTAGTGTTTCATATTGAACAACAAAATGGTATTTATCATGATCTCTTGTATTTTTCTTCATTGTTTATTTGAAATTGTCTCATGATGGATTTGTGAATTTTATGGAATTTGCTTGAAAAATTGGGGGTTTATGGTATTGTTGGTTATGTGAGATATTTGTTAGTATTTTATCTCTTGCGTGGTTGTACGATACGAACATGGATTACTATTGACCGGGTATCATGTAGTGAGTAGACGTCTTTATATGCCACGCGGATATGAACTTTTCCTACCACATGGAGTGGGTAGACGCCTTTGTACGCCGTGTGGGTATGAACTTTTCCTATCACTAATGATCACGGATTAGTAACGTGGGTTGTGTCGGACATATAGTGTGGGTTATCGTGCATTGTACCATAAATGGTTTCGACAAGAGTTTCCGGAAGTATGAGATTCCGCGAGAACTTGTTGGAAACGGTTTATGGTAGAATGGATTACCAATGGTATATTGTGTTTATTTATCTATTTCAATTATTGTTGCTATCTAAACTTGAGATCTGTTTAAATTTCCTCGTTTTACTTCAAATGTTATATAGGTTATTTGTGAAATGAGACCGACCGTTTTAAATGCTTTTCTAAACCTTGTTTGGGTTTGGGAGGATTTTTCTACAGAGCTTCGTGCTCACCCCCTACAGTTGAACATTTTTAAGAGTTTGTGCCAAAGGATGAGCTAGGTGCTAACGAGCCGAGCCATAGAGAGGCTTCACTAGAGGGATACTTGGATCCCGAGTGGGACATCTAGAGATGTCGTTGACTTTTATTCTAAACTAGGATATTCTTTTGAAACACTGTGTAGTATAGATTTCTTTTGTAATTTCCGCTGCGCTATAATAGTTAATGTTTTCTTTGGGAAATGTAAATGTCATTGTTGGGCTTATTCTGTTGATATTGTGGCCATGACTTGACTTATTCTTTTGGAATGTTATTGTGGGTATTACATACGATGAATGGAAATCTTTTGGGATAATGTTGTAAATAGTTTATGGATAAATGGACCCGGTGTGGTCGATGTAGTATAAATGCACAGGTTGTGTTTTGGGTAGAGCTCCCCAAACAAAGGAGACTCTGCCCGAATTTTGTTAAATTAAGGAATGATTGATATGAAGTCTTATTTATGGATGATTTATCTTAGTGCTCTCATGATGTAAATGGTTTTAGTATGTAATGCCGTCCAGGGTGGTTTTGGGGGAGTTACAGAAATCTCTAATATGAAAGACACACTCAAAATGGTCCACGTGTAACGCATGTGTGCACCAACTAGTACATACAAAAGACAACCATACACGCAACAAATTACAAATGCATCTTGATCCCACGTATGAAACTAGAAAATATATATTAATAGCAGAAAGATCTAATCTCATCTGTAAATTTGGGTAACCAAATCAAGTACCCAATGCAAGTTTCAAATTTGATTACACTCACTTTGTGATTTTCAACATGATCAAGCATGTTAATTCCCAAATATAATGAAAATAAAATCTAAAAAAAATTGTCAACCAATATTATTTCCAAATTCAACAAGAACCCGCCCCTATGCATTGAACAACTAATTATTAAATCATCAACTTGACCTCAATTCCTATCAAACCAAGAAGTCTTTGATTTCTTGTTGCAGAGTGTGTTCAAGCCAAGCCTCAGACTCCTGCATCAACTCCGGACTCAATTTGAACATCAATACACAAAACTCCATTTGATCAAGAGCCCCATCACCATTAATATCACCTTCTCTCACCATACTCAAAAGTGCATCGTCTCTCAGATCTTGTAACCCCAGAAGAGCAAAGTTCTTCTTCAAGCTCTCGAAAATGATGACCCTCTTGTCTCTGTCCATCAATAGCCGAAACCCATTACATAGAATAATGCCCAAATAATGCCCATGAGGAGTTTCTGTCTCTCTGTCTCTCTTTGCAACATAAAATAAATCCTGTTCTTGGGAAAGCAGAATACCCAGCTGTAATAACTTGGTTTTAACATTATTAGATCAAGAAATAAACCTCAAATCCTAGCTAGACATTCCATGAATCCTAGCAGTAATCGATTTAGATAACCTGAACCAAAATGCCTCAAAACCTTGGTAGAGACAGAGATTCACCTTCTTAGTAATCCATCACATTCAGTAATCGATTCAGTTGATCAAAAAAAAAAAAAAGTAATCGATTCAAATAAACCAAAAAACCTTCGTTTCTCTCTGTCTATCTCTCTCTCTAACCTTATACCTCTTACACCATCCCAAGCTGTCACCAATTACGCCATTCACCCTCTGTCCCAAACCCCCCACCATCTAAACTCACCCACACACAAATAACAAGAACAAAAAACAGAGACAGGGACTATATCTCGAAGAACCCATAAACAACGACTCAGATCTGGGTCAATAGAGATTTCATTCACTTTTATTTGCGATATATATGTATATATATATATACATATAGATAGAGAGAGATAGATATATACATATATATACAGAGAGATAGAGAGAGCGAGATATATATATATATATATACACACAGAGCTAGATAGACAGAGATATATATATACAGAGAGAGAGATAAAGAGACATATATATATATACACACAGACATAGAGATATATATATATATATTCACAAATGTAGAGAGAGATAGCGATAGCGAGATTGAGATATATATATATATATACAAAGAGAGAGAGAGAGAGAGAGAGAGAGAGAAATACCTTCCAATGGGGGGACCTGTTGGTGCCACTTGCGGGAGGAGGGGACCAATGAGGTGAAATGAAGATGAGAAAAAAGGGGGGTAAAAATCCTACTTTGGTTACTGTATAAGGGCATTAATGTAAATACAAGCCCAATTCGGTCACTGGGTTTACTTATCCCAAAGTTTAGGTGGGATACATTTAGGTGGGTCAGATGGGATAAATGGCCTAAAACACTACGGGCCAATTTTTTGAGTCCAACGTTTATCTCATTCACTAAAGTGGATCCAACTCAAGGATTTGTGGGCCCCCGGATATTTTTACCCAATCCAATAGTTGTTATCCTCCTTTATCCCCTTTGCCAAACACACCCATAGGACTTAAAGCATCTCTAACCCATCTCAGCCAAATAGCTTATCAAAATATATTTAAATATTATATTTTCTACTTTAACTAGCCATTTTTTCAAATTTACTCAAACCACACTCTTTATTTTAACTAATTACTTCAATTAAATTTAACTAATTTTCAATAATATAATTCAAAAATATCACGTGATCTAACATGTAAGCACCATAATGATGACGGGACATGATGATGTGTCACGCCACATCATCATATTTAACCACAAATCAATAACAATTCAACAATACATTGTATAAATTTAACCACAAATCTATAATAATTTAATCACCTATATAACCAAAATTCAATAGTAATTTAACAACATATTTAACCAAAAATAATACATATTTAACCAAAATTTAATACCAATCAATAACAAAAATCAAAGGGGAGGGTTTTCGGCAGCAAAATAAAGGGGAGGAGGAGGTGGGTTTCGGCAGCAAAACAGAGGAGAGGAGGAGGTGGGTTTCGGCAGCAAATCATAGAGATAGGGGTGGGTTTTGGCAGCAAAACAGAGGGGAGGAGGAGGTGGGTTTCAGTAGCAAAACAGAGGGGAGGGGGAGTTGGGTTTCAACAGCAAATCATAGAGATAAGGGTGGGTTTTGGCAGCAAAACAGAGGGGAGGGGGAGGGTGAGGGGGAGGTGGGTTTCGGCAGCAAAATAGAGGGGAAGGGGGAGCTGGGTTTTAGCAAAACAGCAGTAAAGATGGAGGTATACCTAGCTTCAGTTGGAGATGCTCTCAGCCAAGGCTGACCCAACAGTATGGAAAAAAAAACATGGGCTTTAGGCCTCGAAGTTTTAAAAGGCTCCATAATTTTAGGTACATCACTAGTCCACAAAAAAAAAAATTTAATCTATTAAATTTTAAGTCCTAAAAAAAAGTCTCAAAAAATTAAATTCAATTAAAATTTTTATTGCAATAATTTGGGCCTATAATCCAATCCATAACATTAAAAACTTAGAAATTAAAAAAATAAAAAGAATACTCAAAAGTCAACTCATATTTACTTCCACTCTCTCTCTCTCTCTCTCTCTCTTCGGTAAAAAAAAATTTGAAATTAAACACTCTTTCTCCCTCTCTGTGGTAAAAAAACAAAAACAAAAGTTGAAATCTCTTTCTCGACAACATTAACACATCTTTCTTTTGTCTCCCTCTCACATAGAAAATTAAAAATAAATTATTTTAAAAAAAAAAAATAATACTAAAAATAAAAAGACATCCATTTAATATTTTCGCTTTAGGCCTTAAATTGGCTTGAGCCTCCCTTGCTCTTAGCAGCACGAAGTGGCGAGCAAAGCTGGCCTCTCCAGATCTGGCGAGCATGAAGGCCTCATAGGTTTTGGCGAGGAGGATAGTGGGTTGGAGCTAATTTTTGGAGTAAACCTCATCATAATAGCTAAAAAGTGAAGAATGACTAGTGGGTTGAAAATGCTCTTATTTCCTCTAAATTCTACCCTTGACAAAAAGAACCTATTTTTGGGATGCCACATCACCAACTTTTAGAAAGTCACGTTATGTCTAGAAAATATAACTTTTAATGGTCAAATATTCTCTAGAAAAATAGGTTCTTTATTCGATCAATATGAGTTTGTTCAACCGAGATCCCTTCCAATATTTTTTTCCTCCATTTTTCATCTTGACAAATCATGTACTATTATTAAGAAAAAGACCCACTTAAATACAATAGTTTCCACTTGAATTCACGATTAATAATTTACTCAAGAAAAATATATATATATAATAAAGTAGCTAGATTGTTTGTCTTGAGCTTTTCGCGGTTCAGATCGTTTGAGGATTATTGATCTGACGATCCTAATTGGACTTTCATTTCTTTTACAACTCTAAGTCTCTCATAACTCATATAGCTCTCTCTCTCTCTCTCTCTCTCTCTCTCTCTCTCTCTCTCTATTTCATATCTCTTTAAAATACACTATATATCTATATAATAAAGTAGAATTGAGTTTAAATTTTGGAGACAAAGAGAGGTTTAGATCGTTTTGAGACAAAACATAAACACATCCAACGGATAACGTAATCCCAACATAAAAGATGGTTCATATCATATAAATACTGATCCAACGATCTACAATGAATAATGAATTTTGTTTTCCCGCCCAACAACATTTCTTTTTTTATTATTTGGACTTTTTTAATTAATCTCTGAATTTCTTTACCACCCATCACTTTTTCAAAATTCAGTAGGACTCTCCTAACCAAAAATCTCATCCCCCAGCAGTAGGACTCTCCTAATGATAGACTCTCCTAACCAAATAGAAGATGTTGTATGCTGGCTTTTGAATTTGGCAGACCCTTTCCTTTTCTCTCTCTCTCTCTCTCTCTCTCTCTCTCCCCTGAAATATACGTATGAATAGGCATATGTATATGTCATCTCTCTCATCCTTAGTTTCTTTGTTTGATCTTTGTGTTTTTGTATTTGTTCAAGCGAGTGAGATTGGAAGTATCAGATATGAAGAAGTAACAGATTCAACTGTTCGTTCTTTTCTGCTATTTATGATTATTTTGCTCTGACGTTTAAATTTTTTTGAAATTTTGCATGATATCTCTCTCCCTCTCTCTTTACTATTACAGGAATTCATATTGAATCCTCGAGGAATGAAGCTTTTCACGTGCAGATGGCTACCTACAAACTGTGAGCCAAAAGCTTTGATCTTTTTGTGCCATGGATACGCCATGGAGTGTAGCATCTCCATGAAATGTCAATAAATTATCTGCGAAAAACCTTAATTTGATTCCATTGGTATAAACAAACACAAAGGTAATTAACATGAAGATGATTGAAACAGGCGCAGCGACTCGGCTTGCTAAGGCAGGATATGCAGTCTATGGGATTGATTATGAAGGCCATGGAATCGATCACTCAATTTTCCTGTTGGTTAGTATTTTGTTTTTTGTTTCCCATAGTTCCGTTAGTCTTTATATTTTTGGTTATTCATATTTTTAGTAATTCTAATTGGCACACGACACTCACATACAATGCACACACCAAAACACTTGAGAACTTGCACTTGAACTTTTGTATTGATTTTGGTTGATCTTATGGTTTAGTGGAGATGAGGACTACATGACCAATAGCCATCAAGGGTGTAGAATTTGGCAATGTCAATATTAATAGAATTCATTTACACATAATCAATGTAGCTATATCATAACTGAACCTCAAGGAATTCATTTAGTTCCTGATTTTCACCGGTTCAAGTGTTGCATTTCTGATTCAATTCAATATATAACTGTCGGGAAGTCGACATTTAAGAATGATCACTGCTGATTCCGAGTCAAGTCTTTGAACAAAAGTGAGAATTAGGCTACTTGAATTCTATTTAAATCTTCTTTTCATTCTCGACTGCATCTACTATTAGGCTACTCTTTAATGCTACAATCCATTTACACATAAAAATTGTAACTATCAATGACTTGGAAAAACTAATTAGCTCAAGTTTGAAGTCCACTTGAAATCTCATTGACATCTATGTAAATCACTATACATAATTATTTTTGGATTGAGTTATCTTAGCGACTGAAAAGTAGATTCTTGATTTGTTGTCTTGCGGTTTTGTTTTTATGGGTATGTGTGTTTGCTGTGGATTTTGTCATATACATTTGTTTAACATAAATTTTTTTTTTTGTAAGATGAAACCTTGATAAAGAAAGAAATTTAAAGCATGTATGAATTTTTTAAGGAATGTCTATGATGGACGATTATTATATTTTTCTTTGTTTTTTTATAGGTACTTACATGGATTTGAGGTTTTTTATTGAGAGTTGAATTTGATGGAATTTTTGAAAGACAAACAAGTGAACTTTCTTTTGTATGTTCAAAATCTATCAACCCCTTTATATCTCTGTTTTTCATGTATAGGTGACATGAATTTCATGTCTCTTTTTTTTTTTTTTGTGGGTTTGAATTTGGTAACTTTTATTTGGGTTGGATGAGTTTTTTATGCAATAAATGTTATGTTTTGCCGTAGTATATTGTGACTTTCAAGCTTTTTTTATGATGTAGGAAAATGTGTCATGTGATATGTTTGAGTATGAAATGTTGATGGTTGTTTTGGTAGTTGGGTATGAATGCTTATTTTGGGGGGAAATTGAATTGAATTGTGATTGTACATTATGATGATTGTTATATATGATTGTGAGTTCTATAGATATGTTGAGATTTCTTTGGGCTCTTATTTTTAGAAGAAACTTTACCAATTTTTTTTGAAAAATATTGGGGACTAGATTGATTTCAATTTCTTTAATTAAAGTAAATGAAGAAAAAACTAATTCAAATTGACAAGTTGTTTTAAGTTACAAAGTGCATTTAGGCACGGATTATTACTAGTATATATATATTATAAGAGATATCGGTCCGAGTTTGTTAGTTAGCATGTTTGCATTTTTTTGTCAGCTTTAAAGTAAGGCCTATGGTGGTGTTTGGTTTGAGGGATAAAGGTGGATAACTCGCTGGATTGGATTTAAATTGTCCGGGGCCCACATAACCCAGGTTTGGATCCACAAATTCAGATGGGATAAATGTTGTTACCCAATTACTCGGCCCGTAGTCATTGAAGCCTTGTATCCCTTCTGACTCGGATTTATTAAACCCACGGGGTGTGTTTGTTTGGAAGGATAAATGTGGATATCACAAGTTGGATTGGATAAAAATAACCGAGGGCCCACATATCCCAGCTTTGGGTTTGGAATTCTGGATTGGATTTTCGTTGGGTTTCAATTACTCGAGCCGTATGAAATAGGGCAGTTATCCAGCTTGATCCGGATACATGAAACCCATGTGGGTGTGTTTGGCAAAGGGGATTAAAGGGGATAACTGCCATTGTACTAGGTTAAAATATCCGGGGGCCCACAAAACCTTGGTTTGGATCCATTTTTGTGAATGGGATACTCGTTGGGCTCATTTCCTCGGCCCGTAGTAATTTCCCCCATTTAACCCATCTGACCCACTTAAATGTATCCCACTCTAACTTTGGGATAAGTTAGCCCAGTGACCGGATTGGGCGGGTATTTACATTAATACCCTTGTACAGTAACCAATATTTTACCCCCTTTTTTTGTCTTTTTCAGTTCACCTCGTTTGTTCCCTCCTCCACGGTGCCCACTGGTCCGCCATCGGAAGGTATCTCTCTCTCTCTCTTTCTCTTTGTATATATATATCTCAATCTCGTTGTCTCTGTCTCTCTCTCTACATCTATGTGTGTATATATATATATATATATCTGTCTGTGTGTGTGTGTGTGTGTATATATATATATATATAGATATATCACTCTATGTCTGTGTATATATATATATCTGTCTATGTGTGTGTGTGTGTATATATATATCTCTCGCTCTCTCTATGTTTGTATACGGTGATGACAATGAAATTAGGATTAAAAATTAAGGATAGTTTATACAATAATTTTCAAACAATACTTAGTTCTGCTTCGGATTGGGAGGCCCCATTTTCCGTGTTTTGGGTTTGAGCTTCTAAGGCTAAAAGAATCTTCATTTCGTGTACATAGTCTGTGGAACATTGGCTACAAACTCCACATTTGCTTATTCTAGATACAAAGAATAGGTGTAAGGTTTCTTAGATTTCTTCTAGGATTTCTTGCATTTCGGTTGTGATATTTGTTCATTTTGGTGAAATGGGTCTCTTGCATTTTGCATTGGAATGTTAATGTGATGGTACTTACATCATTACATATGAATGTTTGTGTCGTCTGTAGTGGAATTGAGGTTTTTAGTAGTTTTTGTTGATTTTGGTATCTGGGTTTTTTGATAAGTTGTGTTTGATGATTTTGGTATCCGGGTTTTTTGTATCTGGGTTTTTTGATAAGTTATTTAATGTAAATATGTTTATGTGACATCGAATCGTTTATTTCGTTATTCTTAATTTTTTTTTTCAAAACAATGTGGAACAATATTATGAGGAAATTAATATGCTCGCACTTGTGATCTTTTGGAAAAATGAAAATCGAATTATTTTCGGTATTTCCCCTTGGTGACACATCTGTTACATTTTTATGAAATATAAAGGTGGACAACATGAATAAAATTCCATAGCCAACATTGACTTTGGCTTGGATAGAATTAAAGGTTAAAATTGTAAATTCATGTGAAAGTAAAGAGATTTGACCCAAAAAAATTTAGTTTGTCAGTGGGCCCCATAATATAAGATATTACTTTCCAAACAAGGGATAGGATTACATCGCTTCATTGGTATGCTAGTTATTGAGTTTTCATTGGATTGGTTTGGATTAAAAATCCAAACCAATCCTATCCCCTAAAGCTTTGCCAAACACACCATGTGAAGTTTGGGATTTGTAAGCCCATCGGTTGGATAAGGAAGAAAATGACTAAATTGCCCATTAAACAGTAACCTTGGGTAGGGTTTTTACCCCTTTCCCTTCGCTTTCAGTTGGTCCCTCCACTTTGACGACAAAGGCGCCGCTTGTCCCCTTCTTCAACCGAAGGTAAAAAATCTCTCTCTCTCTCTCTCTCTCTCTCTCTCTCTCTCTCTCTCTCAATAGTCTCTCTATCTCTTGCCTCTGTATTTTTTATGCATTAGTTACATAGTTTAAGGTGGTATTTTGGCGTGAAGCAGTAGATGCTTCCAAGAAGAAAAATTGAAATCGCCTAATTTTTTTTTTTTGTCGTTTGAACTGGGTAGAAGGGCTAGTTCTCAAGCAAGTGCTCTGTCTCTTTCTCTTCTTGTCTTCCTCCATGGATAACGTCTAAAACATTGCTGGGTTGAGGCCTGTATTTTTTCAAAATTTGTACAATACTATGTATTTTTTTGTAATCTACTATCTGAGAGTGCTCTGTCTCTTTCTCTTCTTCTCTTCCTCCATGGATAACGTCTGAAACGTTGTTGGGTTAAGGGCTGTATTTTTTTTTCGTTTGTACAATACTAAGTATTTTTTTATAGCAGCCAGTATGGAACATGAGCAATGGAAAAGCAACTTGAATCTAGAACTCGAAAGCAGTAATGCCGTCGAAACCAGATTAAAAAATTAGAAAGCAACCTTCTTCATTGCGAACAATTCTGATTTCAAGCTATAAGTTTCTTATAAGTTGAGAACAGTTAATGGTGATTAGTTGTTATTGCCACAAAATGAGCACAATCTTCTGTGTATTTATTACACAATTTGTTCATACAAAGATAATGATCATTCCAGGAAAGAAAAAGAACAGTAGCACAGCATCACTCAGATAAGGGTTTCTCTTCCTTCTGCTGCAAGTACCTATGATAGAGGAAACAAGGGTATACAAATCAATTCCATGGTGTAGTATGCTTCGACAGAGTACGTGTCCAATCTACTATCTAAGAGATGAAATCAGATCACTATCTGACCAAAATCAGGAATTTTTTTGTAATTTAGATCGTTCATCTACACTTTCTTCTTTTGGTTTTCTCCCATACTCGACGGAGGACCTTTACTTTGCAAGACCTGGGTTTGATCAGCTGGTGGTTTCAAATTGGGATCTAACTATATGCTTAAAAAAAAAAATATCGGTATGATATCTTTTTTTTTTCAACCAGTTATTTTTAAAGAAAACGTGATACGTATAAAACTCGTTTATTTTATTATGTCACTTTACTCAGATTATTTTATTTATTCAAAAATTCTTGTGTTTTCATTTAAGTTTTTTTGGTGTATCAATATGTTTTGCGATATATAGTGGTGTGAGAGAGATTAATTTTCCAACAAGTATGTTCATTGTGATGAGTTTGCATTGTTTTTACGGGTAATTTTCTGACCTGGGCTGGGCTAATTCCGTTGTATAAATTCAACGTGTAATAACAGGTATTTGGTGAATACATAAGCATTCTTAAATGTTTTACAATATTAAATTGATAACCAACAATGATAAAAAAAAAAAAAAGTGGTAACCAACAATTCTCAAGTCAAATAGGAGATAGGATTGGATAGGATTCAAGGGTAAAATGGTCAATTTATGTCAAATGTATTAGATGTTTAATAAAAAATTGAAATTTGTCCATATCCCAATCACATCATAATGCACTATCCAAACTTGGGATTGGATAACACAATTTCCTTTTATCCCTCTACAAATTCGACCCATTGTGATTAAAAGTGTATTATACAAATTATATTAAATAAATGAACAAAATATTTATTGCATTAATATTTTTTTTCCTAAATAAGACAATACTAATGGATTGGATTTTTTTTCATTCCATTCCAAACATGGTATAAGATTGAATAACATTTTTTTACATAAGGGTACAATGGTTATTTTAGTGTGTTTTATCTTCACATGTGAATAGGGCCCACAAACCAAATGAAACCTATCCAAAGATGGGATAGAATTTGAATCCGAACTTTATAATCCTCCAATCTGGATCACTTTGCATTGGGTTGGATTCGGATTCCAATCCAATCCAATCAAATCCTCCCATGGTGATCCAAACATCACCATAGTGTTACAGCGCAGCAACCAAGTGTAACCATGAGTTGTTGAGAATGAGACTTAGTTGGGGCAGTTCATCAAAGGCAGACTGATGTTGAAATGATGTTTGTGTTCAACCTCTTGTAATGTATCATAGAATATGTTGGCTTTCTGTTAAGTTTACAAAAATATTATTTGTATTTAATTTGGGATCTAATACAAATATAACAACTTAATACAAAGATCTAATCATTTATAATTATTGAAAAAAAATAGATTCTATTCAATTTTAAAACTCATAACTAATCTGATAGCTATAATATTATATAGCGTTGCCCTTAATTTTATTGGTAGTTGCTAGTTAACGATAAGAATATGTAATGTACTATATATATGCATTTGTTAGGATCCAAATTGTTCAATGTAAGATCACCTATCTTGTAAGGGTGGAATCCACTTATAAATAGTATATTCTATTTGAATTTATAATAGATAATTTATTATTAGGTAAAATTGGGTGAAAATATAATAGAAAATATGTCAATTTTAGTTGGCCGTAATAGATATTTGATGATGTACAAATTGGGTTTGTACACCACCTGTCAAATGTGAGTAGTAAATGCAGTAATTAAAGTAGAGAGAGAAGACGAGAGTTATAGTGGTTCGGTCAATGTGACCTACGTCCACTTCTCAATGGCTAGGGTCGCCGGGCGCTTTATTACTTTAAGAGTATAGGGAGAGCAGAGGGTACAAGCTTAGAGTGGGAGAGGAGTTATGTGCTCAGTAGAGTCTGATGCCCCCCAAGTGTTGGTGGGGCTTACAATTTATAGTCACCCCCTAACAGATTGGGGCGACTCAATAGCAACTAAGTATCTATTCTAGCGGAGCTCTTGACTTCTTCTCAACGGTGCGAGGTGGTTGAGATGCTCTCCATGAGACTCGGTCAAGGATGAGGCGAGGGCTGACCCTTTCCAAGACGGCTAGGGTGAGGCTCTTGATGCTTCCCAGGTGATGTAGTAAGCTGATGAGTTTAACTGGGTTTGGACCTCCTTGGGCCTGCTGGGTCTTCATGAGTTTGAGTCTTTGATTATAATTGGGCTTCAACATGGTTTTGGGCCTGGCCCATCATTTGCCCCCCAATGCCCCGTGTCCGAGGAAACTTGGAGAAGGGGGCATTTAGTTGAATTTGAATTCTGGCTCATGAAGACTCCTCTTTCCCGCTATGCCCATGTTGCGCTTCAACTCGGGGATTGACCTGCTGAACACCTCAAGCCTCTTCTATTTTTACTTGGATTTTTAAGAGAGCCCTTGGTTTTCAATTTGGGGCTTTTTCCTCTTAAAAAACCCTAGACTATATATATAGAAGCCTCCTTCCTTTCTCTACCCATTTCCTTCATCTTGAAATTGAGAACCTATTCTTGAACCCAAGTTCTCCTTTTTCCATAGAAGCTTGAGGTAGTGAAAGGGGGTGCTCTCCTTGAAACATTTGAGATCTTCTTCTTCGGGATGAGCTTCCAAAGATCAATGAGAAACGAATGAGGGGGAGCCACCGATTCCCACGGCCATGGATTGGTTCACGAGGTAAGCTATGAGGAACTTGGGGTGATGGAGAACCAAGCGGGTGGAGGATCCCAGGCGACCCAAGAGCTGGGCACCAACGTTGAAGTGCTTAAGGGTGCCGAGGGTGGAGCTCCGAGCGGTACCGGCGTGGGAGGCAGCCCGCTAGGCGAGCAACCTGCTCGGCTTAGGGGAGCGCGTGGTGATGGGCGAGATACCCAGGCATCGTGGAGTGGAGACGGGCGACTGGGATTTGGTCGGTGGAACGGTGGGCGAGCAGCCCATGCTTGCGGCGAGGCTGCCTATGGGCGAACAGCCCACGTGACTGGCGAGCTGGACTGCGCACTACCAGGCGAACAAGGGACAGGCGCTGCTTTTGCTATTTTGGGCGAGAAAACCAAGCCAGACGACCCCCATGGCGCTGTTCCAGCTGGTTTGGGCGAGAAGACCAGGCCAGGAGCTCCTATAGGCGCTGATTTGGCCAATTCGGGCGAGCAGAGTGAGTCAGACACCTTGCCAGGCGCTGGACTTTCCCCATTAGGCGATCAAAGGGGGTCAGACACCTCTCCAGGTGCTGGGCTTTCCCCATTAGGCGATTAGAGGGGGTCAGGCACCTCTCCAAGTGCTGGACTTTCCCCATTAGGCGATCAGAGGGGGTCAGACACCTCTCCAGGCGCTGGGCTTCCCCCATTAGGCGATCAGAGGGGGTTAGGCACCTCTCCAAGTGCTGGGCTTTCCCCATTAGGTGAGCAGAGGGGGTCAGTCACCTTTCAAGTGCTGAGTTGAGTAGTACAAATGAAGGAAAGGTTTTGACTTCTCAATCTCACATTCCACAAGACCACCCAGGCAGTGGGTCAGGCAATTCCTCGCACCCTCGCTCCAGAAAGCACAAAAGCAAAATTGTTCTTGACGAGGATGCTTCTAGGGTAGGTAGTCTTTCTAGTTCCCGCAATAATGATGATGATATTTTGAGGATTATTTCTGTTTATCATATTCCTCCAACTGTGCTGTGCCGCCGGGCTAAGAGGGGTGAGCCTGCTAGTGACGACTCCTCTGGTGACATTGTAGTTTATGAGGAGATTCTCGAGGCCGGGCTTAGGTTCCTAATTTCTCACTCCATTTGCGACATCTTGAATTACTTTTCTCTGACACCTGGGCGGCTGGCTCCAAATGGTTGGAAAGTTGTACTGGATTTTCTGGAACTGTGGAGGAGAGTGCACCACGAAGATGCTTATGCTACTGAGTTTCACGCGGCTTATTACCTGAGTGAGACTCCTGCTCCCAACGGGGGCTGGTACTATTTCTCTCCGAGGGGAGGCAAGTTGATCACCGGGCTATCCTCCAATTGCCACAGCTGGAAGTCTCATTTTATATTCGTTGGTGGTGGGTGGGCTTCAGACATTGATAGAGCCCTGGTTCCATCACAGTGGATTGTTTCAAAGAAAATTGGTATGCCCCATATACTTACTCTTCTCTTGACTCATTCCTTGTAGGTTGTGTACCCACCACGTTCCTTGCAGGTTGTCCCGTGCTTACTAAGGATCAAGAGCGGAAGCTGGAGGTTGTGCGAGCTCATCCTACGAGAGACTTAGGGGATCTCTTACTCAAAGATGGTGGAGTTGGTGTTTCCCCTTCGATTCATGCTAAGGCCGCTGCTACTTCCTCGAGGTCTAGGGATCGGCTACACCTTCTGCTCCTCGCTCGTCCCCACCTCTTGTGGAAACTTCAACGAGGGCACCGATTTGGGCTAGTCCCATGCTAGGCAAGCCGCAAGTCATCAGGGAGAGGTTTGTGTTTGCACCCGAAGTTAATCAGATCGGCAATCTGGGCACCGAGGAGGTTATCAACACATTTTTGGAAGGCTTGGCTCAGGTAAGGGTCCCTTATTTCCCTTTCCCCAGTTTCTTCCTATGCATTTTGTCATTTTTTCTATCCTTGATATTTTTCAGGCTTCGACTGCATCTGTCTTCTTACTTTCAAGGGCTCATTATCACGGTCAGCTGAAACAGAGTAATGAAGCCATGCAGAAGGAGCTCCTTGCTGCCCAGAGGAGGATCGCTGAGCTCGAAACTGCTAGTAGGACTTCTCAGGCTGAGCTCGTGGCGACTCATGAGAGGGTCACGCTCAGAGAGACCGAGTTTGTGGAGGCCTATAAGGGGGCAATTAAGCTGGAGACTGAGCTTCTGGCGACCCGCGAGAGGGACGCGCTCAGAGAAACTGAGCTTGTGGAGGTCCGTGAGAGGGCCACGCTCATAAAGGCTGAGCTTGTAGAGGCACGCAAGAGTGCTATGCTCAGAGAGGTTGCTGTAGAGGCAGAGGTGAAGGCAGCTCATGAGAGAGCTTTGCAAGCTGAGGAGAGGGCTGCCATAGCTGAGAGGGACTTGGCGAATGGCCTTGCAGATGCCTTCCTTGATGGCTATGATGAGCTCCGAGGGAAGATCTCTGCCGCCTACCCTGATATTGATGTTTCAGGCTTCTTGCCAACTGAGGCGTCTGAGGAGACTGGGGATGATGAGGAAGAGGAAGAGGAGGATGACCATGAGAGTAGCTAGAGTGTTGGGGAGTGTTGTTTTTTTTTTTTAGAAAAGCAGTTTGAAGCCCTACTTTTGTACTGACACTCTTTGAAAATTGAATGAAAATGCAAAGATCTTTTTTGAAGTTAAATGTAGCTAGTTTTATTCATTTATTGCTTATGTCAAGCAATACCGGGTAATAATCTCCAAAAAGTACACTGAACATTGGGTAATAATCCCAAAAGAGTACATTTGAATATTGGGTAATTACCCCAGAAAGATAGAAAATAAAACCAAGTCCCCAACTTTATTAACTTGACTCTCTCAAGGTGTCATTGGTAGTACCTCTTCAAGTGTTCAACATTCCACGGATGAAGTAAGAATTTCCCCTCAGAACTCTTGATCTTGTAGGTACCTGGTCTCACCATTTCTATTACGAGGTAGGGTCCTTCCCAATTTGGTCTCAGCTTCCCTTCACGTGAATCATTTGTGGCGAGGATCACTTTTTTGAGCACCAAGTCACCTGGTTGGAAGGAACGATGCTTCACCCTCGAGTTGTAGAACTTCGCCATGCGGCGCTTGTACTCGGCGTTGCGGACCACCGCCATCTCCCTTGCCTCCTCTATCAAGTCGAGGTTGATACGAAGTTTCTCCTCGTTGGTGATGGGGTCGTGGTGTTGGACCCTTAGAGAATGCACCCTGATCTCCACAGGGATGACTGTCTCAGCTCCAAAGACGAGAGAGAAAGGGGTTTCTCTAGTTGGAGCTCTTGGTGTGGTTCTGTAAGCCCATAGGACACTTGGGAGCTCGTCAACCCAAAGACCCTTCACTCTCTCAAGCCTTGTCTTCAGGTTGCGTAGCACTGTTCTCACCATGACTTCTGCTTGCCCATTTGCTTGCAGATGTGCTGGGCTAGAATGAGGTTGTTTTATCTGAAGATCGGAGCAGAAAGAGTTGAGGAGCTTGTTGTCGAATTGTTTGGCGTTGTCACTAACAATGGCATGGGGTATCCTGAAGCGACAGACCAGGTTCTTCTAGATAAAGTCTTTCACCTTTGCGTCTGTTATTTTTGCTAAGGGTTCGGCCTCTGTCCACTTGGTGAAGTAGTTAACTGCCACCACCACGAATTTGCACTGTCCTTTGCTGAGAGGTAGGGGGCCTAGGATGTCGATGCCCCATTTGGAGAAAGGCCACAGACTTGTGATGACTGTGAGTTCTTCTGGCGGTAGCCTAGGCACAGTGGCAAATCGCTGGCACTTGTCACACTTTTTAGTGAACTCATGGGCGTCCCTCACCATGGTAGGCCAGAAGTAGCCCTGTCGGAGTGCCTTGTTGGCGAGGGAGCGTCCTCCAGAGTGATTCCCACAAATTCCTTCATGGATTTCCCGCAAGGCGTAGTCAGCTTCCTCGAGTGAAAGGCACCGCAACAATGGCAATGAGTAGCCTTTCTTGTAGAGGATGTCTTGTAAAATAGTGAATTTGGAAGCTCTCATCCTAGTCTTCCTGGCCTCGAGGGGATTGTCTGGTAATGTACCATCTTTGAGGTATGCCCTTATCGGGGTCATCCAGTTTGATTCAGTGGATGCACAGTTGACGTCTATGACTCCCACGTCCAACTTGCTTGGTTCAAATTGATGACCGATGAGTGCTGGCCCTGGAGGGGCTTCGGAAGATGAGGCGAGTCTGGCGAGTGCGTCTGCCGCCATGTTGTCTTCCCTTGGGACGTGGCAGATTTCGAAGTACTGGAACTTAGCGGTCAAGGCTCTTACTATGGCCAGATACTCTTGCATCTTGGCACCTTTTGCCTCAAACTCTCCCTTCACTTGGTTAACTATTAATTGAGAGTCACTATAGGAAAGCAGGTGTTGGGCTTCCATTTCTATTACCAACCTTAGGCCAGAAAGAAGGGCTTCGTATTCTGCCTCATTATTGGAGGCAATAAAGTGAAGCTTCACTGCATATTTTAAGGGGGTACCGTCGGGACTAATCAGAATAAGGCCTGCTCCACCTCCTCCACTGGTCGAGGAGCCATCGACATAGAGTCTCCATAGTGGTAGAGAGGAATGCTTGGAGGCTCCATCCATGGGAGGCAGGGCGCGAGGCTGGGCTACTAGGGCGCCAGTCTGGGTTCCAAAGGGGGTCTGGGCACCAACTTGAGCTCCAGAGGGGGTCTGGGCGCAAGCTTGAGCTCCAGAGGGGGTCTGGGCGCAAGCTTGAGCTCCAGAGGGGGTCTGGGCGCCAGCTTCAGCTCCAGAGGGGGTCTAGGCGCCAGCCGCAGCTCCAGAGGGGGTCTGGGTGCCAGCCCTAGCTCCAGAGGGTGTTTGGGTGTTCTGCCTGGACGAGGTGGAAAGCTCGTTGTTCTCTTCTTCTGCCAGAGTAAGCTCAGCAATGAAATCCGCGAGTGCTTGTGCTTTGATGGCTGTCCTTGGCTGATATTGAATGTCAAACTCGCCGAGTTCCACTGCCCACTTGAGGAGTCTGCCAGATACGTCGAGCTTTCCTAGAATTCTTTTCAAAGGTTGGTCTGTGACGACCACGACGTTGTGACTCTGGAAGTAGTGTTATAGGCGCCTCACTGCTGAGATCAAGGCGAGCGCTAGTTTTTCAAGCTCTGAATATTTGACTTCTGCTCCCCTGTATGCTCTACTCACATAGTAGATTGGTTTTTGCACTCCATCACTGCTTCTGACGAGGACTGAGCTCACTGCCAATGGAGAGGCAGAAAGGTATAGATACAAGGTTTCTCCTGGAGTAGTATGTGAAAGGAGGGGAGGTGTAGTTAAGTAGGCTTTGAGCCTTTGGAAGGCTTCCTCTGCCTCAAGTCCCCACTCGAAGGCCTTTCGGAGAATTTTGAAGAAAAGCAGACACTTGTCTGCAGACTTGGAGACGAACCTGTTAAGTGCTGCTATTCTTCCATTGAGGCGCTGGAGCTCCTTGGCTGAGGATGGTGACTTCATGTCAAGGATTGCCTTGATCTTGTCAGGATTCGCCTCAATCCCCCTCTGGTTGACCATAAAGCCTAAGAACTTTCCTGACCCTACGCCGAAAGCTCATTTATCAGGATTCAGCTTCATGTGGTACGATCGTAGAACATCGAAGGTTTCTTGGAGATGGTCAATATGGTCTGCTACGACAAGACTCTTTACCAACATGTCATCAACGTAGACCTCCATCGTTCGCCCAATCTGGGACTGCAACATTTTGTTCACCAATCGTTGGTAGGTTGCCCCTGCGTTCTTCAAGCCAAAGGGCATAACCCTGTAGCAGTAGGTCCCCTTCAGAGTGATAAATGATGTCTTCTCCTGGTCTGGGGGGTGCATACTGATCTGGTTGTATCCAGAATATGCATCCAGGAAGGTGAGCAGTTCATGCCCTGCTATGGCGTCGATGAGGAGGTCAATCCGAGGTAGCGGATAGCTATCTTTTGGGCACGCCTTGTTGAGCTCAGTAAAGTCGACACAGAGGCGCCATTTCCCATTGGCTTTGGTTACCATCACCACATTTGAGAGCCACTCAGGGTACGCTACTTCCCTGACCGCCCCATTCTCTATTAGCTTCCCTACCTCTTTGTCCATCGCTTGGGCCCTTTCAGTGGAGGCGCCCCTTAGCTTTTGGCGAACCGGTTTGTGGCGAGGGTTGATATTGAGGCGGTGGGTGGAGACCTCAGGGTCAATCCCTTCAAGGTCTGCATGTGACCATGCAAAAATGTCCATATTATGTTTCAAAAAGTCTATTAGCTGGTGAGTCAGGTCTTCAGAGAGGGAGGAGCCAATGTATACTCTTCTGTCTGGATGCTCCTCATCCAAGATAGCAGGGGTGAGTTCCTCAACTGGTTCTCCTCTTTCTACAGTGGTGTCATCCCTTGGGTCCAGGACATCCACTTGTAATGCCTCATGTGGCTTCCTGGTCTTCATTGAGGAGACATAGCATTCCCTTGCTGCTACCTGATCTCCTCTGACCTCTCCGACTCCATTAGGGGTTGGAAAATGGAGGATGAGGTGATAGGTGGAGGGCACAGCTCTTAGTGTGTTGAGAGCAGGTCGCCCTAATATGACATTGTAGGCAGATGGACAGTCGATTACCAGAAAATTGATCATGACCGTAGAGCTTCGGGGTGCTGCACTGACAGTGACTGGTAGAGTGATGGATCCTAGGGGATACTTCTCCCCTGAGAACCCAATGAGGGGTGATCTTATGGGTTGGAGTCTCTCCCTACCCAGGTTGAGCTTGTCGTAAGCTTCTGCGAATAGGATGTCCGCAGAGCTGCCGCTGTCCACCAGGATCCTTCGCACCTGGAAATTGGCAACGGTCATGGTGAGCACCAGAGGGTCATCATAGGGGTGCTGGATTCCTTCTAAGTCCTTGTTTGAGAAGGATATGACTTTGTTGCTGCCATGCTTGGGCGCCTTGGGTGGACGCTCATCATCAAGGTGTCTAGCTTTCCTGGTATGAGCCTTCATGGCGGAGAGGGATTCTCCTTCTCCTGCAAGTCCTCCAGAAATGGTGTGAATTTTCTCCAATGGGATGTGGATCTTCTTGATTGTGAGGTGGCGGCGGTGCCTGTCCCCTTCCGGCAACATACTGGCGAAGGTGTCCACGTTGAATGAAGTTCTCAATTTGTCTTTTGAGGTCATAGCAGTCGTCGGTGTCATGGTCATGGTCGCGATGAAAGCGGCAGTATTTGCTTGGGTTCTTGCGGTTTGGAGGAGACTTCATCCTCCCAAGCCACTTTACTGCGAGGTCATCCTGGATCTGGAATAGAATGTGCCCGACAGCGGCGTTGAGGGGAGTGAAGGCTTGTCGGTCCCTCTGAGGAACAGGACCAAGCCAGTCCTTGACGGGTACCCTCTCTGTCCTGCTATGCTTATTGCTGGTCTCCTTTTTGTCGTCTCTATCTCTTTCATTTCTCTTCTCCCCGGTTCTAGATGACTCGTCTGACCCTCGTGATGTCCTCTGCGTTCATGTACTTTTGGGCTTTGGCTAATAGCTCTGTCATGCTCCTTGGTGGGCGCTTCATCATCGAGAATAGGAAGCTTGACGAGCGGAGGCCTCCCAAGAAAACAGTCATGGATACCTTGTCATCGGGCTCTTCGACCTGGAGGACCTCCTCGTTAAAACGAGTGAGGTAGCTTCTCAGACTTTCGTCCTTGTCCTGCTTTATGCTGAGCAGGTGAGTAACAGGCTTCTGGTGGCGGCGCCCTCCAATGAAGTGTGACACGAAGGACCTGCTCAACACAGCAAAGGAGGCAATGGAGGCTGGAGCGAGCTTGGCAAACCACTGTCGAGCGGATCCCTTCAAGGTGGTTGGGAACACCCTACACATGATTTCATCGGGGACATTGTGCAGCTGCATTAAAGTTTTGTAAGTTTCTAGATGGTCCAGTGGATCTTTCTTACCTTCAAAGGTCTCCACTGATGGCATTTTAAACTTTTGAGGGAGGGGGTAGTTCGCCACGTCCGGTTTGAAAGGTGTGTCAGTTCGCCTAACAAGATAGTCCATAGTCTCAGGTTCTTGCACCTTCATAGCGTTGAAGACATCACCTAGCTGATTTTGTACTTCTTTAATTTTCTCGTCCTAGTGATTGGGATTTCGTCTTGAATTGTCGTGGAAATGGCTCACATGCCCTATGCTCTGATTTTTGCCCTCATCCTCTTGGAGAGTAGGGTCTCCACCGTGAGGAGCAGGAGTTGGAGGAGGAGGAGGTGGAAGCCCCTCATGGGGAGTTCCCCCATGCTGGGCGCCCAAGAGGGCTCCCATAGGCTGGGCGCCCAAGTGGGCTCCAAAGGTGGCGCCCTGATGGGGAGCACCCATGTAGGGAGCCTCTTGACGCCCAGGGCGTGGAGCTCCTCTCACTTGAGGTCCAGGTTGTGCTCCTCCTTGCGCAGCAAACATTAGTTAAAGGATCTGTTGGTTCTGGGCCACAAGCTCCTGCATGGTCTCCAGCATCTGCTGCGTACTTGGTACAGGATTGGCTAGTGGAGGAGCAACCTCCTCTTCTCTTGGAGGATTATCTTCATGTTGGTTTATCGATCTGGTAGTGATTGTCATCGATCCGACAGAGGGAATGATTAGAAGTGAGAAGTTTGTCGTTTCCCATAGACGGCGCCAAACTGATGATGCACAAATTTGGTTTGTACACCACCTGTCAAGTGTGAGTAGTAAATGCAGTAACTAAAGTAGAGAGAGAGAAGACAAGAGTTATAGTGGTTCGGTCAATGTGACATACGTCCACTTCTCAATGGCTAGGGTCGCCGAGCGCTTTATTACGTTAAGAGTATAGGGAGAACCGAGGGTACAAGCTTAGAGTGGGAGAGGAGTTATGTGCTCAGTAGAGTCTGATGGCCCCCAAGTGTTGGTGGGACTTACAATTTATAGTCACCCCCTAACAGATTGGGGCGACTCAATAGCAACTAAGTATCTATTCTAGCGAAGTTCATGACTTCTTCTCAACGGGCGAGGTGGTTGAGGTGCTCTCCATGAGACTCGGTCAAGGATGAGGAGAGGGCTGACCCTTTCCAAGGCGGCTAGGGTGAGGCTCTTGATGCTTCCCCGATGATGTAGTAAGCTGATGAGTTTAACTGGGCTTGGACCTCTTTGGGCCTGCTGGGTCTTCATGAGTTTGAGTCTTTAATTATAATTGGGCTTCAACATGGATTTGGGCCTTTTGGGCCTGACCATCAATATTTTCAAATTTTGATGAGTTTCATGCTAGGTGGACATGACAACGTGGGTCTGTTAACCAATGATAGTGAGTACCATGAGAAAAAGGAAAATATTGTTTTGAATTAAGTTGGGGATTTAATTTGAAAAATTAATTTAATATAATTATTAAATTAAAAATCAGAACTACCTAACATTAGATTACCTATTTTTAATATGGTGCTATTTAGGGGTATCAATTTTTGAAACGACGTGTTATGATAAATAATAAATGGGTCAGATTAATGTCAAACACGAATAATACGAAATTGACACGATTAACTAATATTACAGAAATAAAATGCAAGATTTTTATTAAGTTTTTCTCAAGAATCGACATAATCCTTATACACAAAAAGAATTTTTTTTACTTTTTTGTATTATTATATTTATTAAGTTAATTTTTAATTTATAAAAAAATATACGTGTGAGTTCGATTTGAAGATAATATAATATTAAACTTAAATCTTAGTGTTAAAATTTTCATTCATAAGTTATATTGGTCAATACGAATATAACATAAAAATAAATAAGTTAGATCGATACAATATAATTAATAAAATAGGTTAAATTTAGATTGATCAGAACTCTACACAAATCCATATACAAACACTATGGATACGAACCAATTGCCACCTCTATGGCTAGGGGCGGAGGTAGAATTTTTTTTAGAGTGGACACACTAGCATGTTTTAATTTTTTTTTAATAGATTGTAAAAGTTCATAAATTTATATTTATTAAAATTATATTTAATACTTTTTAAATATAGAAGATTAAAAATCGATATACTCATAAATAAAAAAATAATAATTAAAACTTCTTATCGAGAATGTAACTAGTTATTATTACTTACAATTGATCATGATATGTTTTTATTATTTGAAAAAGTTACAAATTAATTTTATCAACAATATTTCTTTTATATATAAAATCGGGATAACAATCTTCTATTTATGATCCTATAGTTTACTACATAACGACACACATTTTTATACAATAACGAAATAACCCTATAATTTAAAAAAATTATAAAATAACATCAATATGTTCAAAATATATTCGGACATGTCAAAAACATGTCTAAAAGTTAACAATTATATTAGTTGTACCTAATTTGAGATTTAATTGATGGAGACCCAATGTTTTGTGACCATTAGATAGATAGTAGAGTTTATTAAATATTAAGATTCACTATTAAAATTAATATTGCAATGTATTAGGTTCTTAAATTAAGTGTTAATAACATTGTTCAAAACAGTAACAATCATTTAGATAGAGATCTATTCAAATCAATATCACCAAAATATAATATTAGGGTGGACACAATTAAATATGTCTAAATTTTATTTTAAAAAATACATATTTAATAAAAATTGAGGGGAATGTGCCCACCCTAGCCCAAGGGTGGCTCCGCCCCTGTCTACGGCCATCCACCTCCAAAGTTTGGCATGCAAAATGGTTGAAAAACTTATTGAGATAATAAATAAATCAATATTTGACCTCATTATTTTTTCCAAAAATTAAAAAAAAATCGTAAATGATTTTTACAGAAGGTTCTGTCTAGAAGGGCAGGAGACGGACATCTCGGAACTCACAACCCCTTTCTTCTTCTCCTCCATAAATTACATCTCCTCCCCCCGCACCCCCACCCCCAACACTACATTCGCTTCACCTCTTACCTCTCATTCTCTCTCTCTCTCTCTCTCTCTGTGACAATGAAGGCAGCGATGTTGAGATCAGTTCTCAGAAGAAGCTCTACCGCTTCAGCATCTTCCCTACTTCGACGTGGATACTCATCGGAATCCCATCCCGAAAGGAAGGTCGCCGTATTGGGTGCCGCCGGAGGGATCGGTCAGCCATTGGCCCTACTCATGAAGCTCAACCCTCTCGTCTCTAATCTCGCCCTCTACGATATTGCCGGCACACCTGGTGTTGCCGCTGATGTCAGCCACATCAACACCAGATCTGAGGTATCTCTTTCTTGAACTCTACCCTTTTTCCCTCTAACTCTATGCATAATTCGCTCTAAGGGTTTTGTTGTTTAGCTACTGTATTGTGATTTTGTTTAGTTTCTCATTGCTAAAGGTTTTTGATCTGAAATTGTTCGATTTTAACTCCATTACTCATTTAAATTTCTCTGTCATGAGTTTTGATCGATTATATTCTGATTCTGCTTCGTTTCTCATCTTCAGGGTTTTTGATCTATATTCGATTGATCTAACTCGATTACTAATCGAAGACTCTAGCTTTCTGGGGTTTTGAGCTGAATAAATTCGGTTTTGCTATAGAGTTTCAATCACTTTTAGATTTTTATCTAGCTCAATTTCCTCCTCATTTACACATCTCTTTCTCTACATGGTTCTGTTCTAACTCATTTGATTCCACTTGATAACTTTTCTTTTTCTTTTTTCTATCTGTGTGATTTTTGTATATTTTCTTTTGATTCCTATCAATTATTTGTTAATCTCTCTCTCTCTTTCCACCCTCCTCTCTGAATGTATTTTCATTAATATTTCTATACATCTTATTTGCAAATCACAATTTGTTCACATATATGTGAGTGTGAGTGTGTGTGTGTGTGTTTTTTTTTGTATAGGTTGCTGGGTACATGGGCGAAGAACAGCTGGGGCAAGCTCTAGAAGGATCTGATGTTGTCATCATTCCAGCTGGTGTGCCAAGAAAGCCTGGTATGACTCGTGATGATCTCTTCAACATCAATGCCGGCATTGTTAAATCACTTTGCACGGCAATTGCCAAGTATTGCCCGAATGTAAGTGATGTTTTTTGTCACAAACATTGTAGTTACAGTTTTGACTTAATGTTCATCTCCTGGCAATTTTAATAATGATGCAGGACGCATTTTTCTGATCATTTGGGTTCATGATTTTTATGAAAAAACAGGCACTTGTTAATATGATAAGCAACCCTGTGAACTCTACAGTCCCCATTGCTGCTGAGGTCTTCAAGAAAGCAGGGACATATGATGAAAAGAAACTGTTTGGTGTGACCACTCTTGATGTGGTTAGGGCTAAGACATTCTTCGCCGGAAAGGCAAAGGTCAATGTTGCGGGTATGCCTCGTTACCTACTTCCCTAGTTGCAGTTTCTTGTTCGTTTCTTAAGCTTAAGTTGAATTATTCTTCTCTAACAGAGTTCAATTTATTCTTTTTAATTATCTTGTATTCTTTCATCCAGATGTCAATGTACCTGTTGTCGGTGGACATGCTGGCATAACCATTCTCCCATTGTTTTCACAAGTACTACATTACTTTCTTTATTTTGAATTGTTTATCTTGTGACAAATTGTATTATGCAACATATCATTGCTTATCTTAAAAGGGTGTTGATTTATGTGATGAATGTTAATAGGCCACACCAAAAGCCAATTTTTCAGACGAAGACATTAAGGCTCTCACAAAGCGAACACAAGATGGTGGGACGGAAGTTGTGGAAGCAAAGGCTGGAAAGGGTTCAGCTACACTTTCAATGGCGTAAGTGTACATTGATACCATTCGGTTTTTATGTATTCTTGGGCACTCTGCACTGAATTTAAGTTTGGATTTCTAAATATTGCAAGAAGTTATTTATATAATTTTTGATAAATGACTTGGCTAGAATCAGATATTTTTAATTAACTGTGGTATTAGTAAGAGAATAGGCATTTTACATGAGAATTTGTATGCTCAGAAACAAAATGTCGTTAAAAAATGTCCACTCAGACCTATTTTTCATGATATAGATTGGAGTTGAAATCTTAGTGAGGATGTCTTTCTACAGGGTTTTATGTTTGGTAGCCATTGCCTGACAGGGAAAAGAATTTATTAGAGCAATGAGAAATGCTTAGCCATACAAGAATTGAAATATGGTCAGAGGGGAGATGCCATGTAAATACTTTCATGAATATGTTTCAAGTTTCTGGGCACATGGAATTAGCTTATGAGCCTTATATCACATCATGAGAAATGGTGGGTACCTTTGTGGCTTATTTAATTGACCGGGTTTCAACAACAGAATTTGATATTCGTATCTGGGTCCTCATGAAATTCTGTCTTCTTTTGAGGTTATAGGATTCATGTATTCATGTAGCCAACTTCAAATAGTCGGGGCAATGCTTTGTTGGGTTGATTTTAATTTTTCATGTTGTTCTGCTTTTCTTGGTGGTGTGCATGACCATACATGTTTCTTTTGTTTTCGTAGTAGATTGGTACTTTCTGCATTGTTAGGGGATACAAAGGACATTGGTGCATGACCATATATGTGCTTTGGTTTTTGTAATAGATTGGTACTTTCTGCATTGTTAGGTATGCATCTTCAAGAATAAACTCAATCCCTGATAAAGCATCTAGTAATCTACATTGTTATGGACCAAACACGTGTTATCTCATACATCTTTCTCTCTGGAATTTCAATTACTGCCTCATGTTAGTAGAAGCTACAGGGGTCAAAACATTTTTGTAAACAAATTCTGAATAATCTGTGGTGTTCCCTGCAGTTATGCTGGAGCCATATTTGCTGATGCTTGCTTGAAAGGACTTAATGGGGTTCCAGATGTCATAGAATGTTCATTTGTGCAGTCAAGCATCACTGAACTACCTTTCTTTGCATCTAAGGTAATGAGCATCAATTTAATTAGGAATTTTCTTCAAGGGAGAAAGTGCGAACTTTTTTATCTATGGCAATGATATACTCATGGGCATTGTCTATGATAATGGTAAACTGATGGTAGCAATTGATTACAGTTTGCATAATAAGTTGATTTCATGTATTTATCTTACTATTGTGCTGGTCCTTTGGAAACTAGTCTCATTGTTTATTTTTTCTGTAGCCTTTGGTTTGAGTGAGAAAACTATAGTACAGTTCACAATGCTACACGGGAAACCATTGTATAATTAAATAAATTTATGTGCAAGAGTTTAATAATCGTTACTCTACATCCTGTTGGGAAATCATTCTTTTAATCACTTTGGTATGTCCTGGCTGTACTTAGCATAAGGATTTGTGTGTTAATACGTTGTTAACATGAATAATTTCCGTTGGTCTAATCATGGTAATCTGATTGCATGTTGGGATATGCTTCCCTAGATTTCGGCAATGACATGAGTCCCACTGGATAAAGATTATTTGATCTTAGAAGGTATTGTTGGAATTAAAGTACATGTAGGATGTAAGGTTCATATAACTCCCATCCTTGCTGTGAATGGCATGAGCATATGTTTGAAGGGGTGCTTGGTCGAATGTACTTGAGCTTCTGAAGTGCTTGATGACTTAGATTGCATGGGGTGCTTTTTATTTTCTCATCCAATCCTTCTTAAGAGGTTTCTATTTCTTCATGTGGATTTCATCATTGGAATAAAATGGAAAAACTTAGAAGATTATAATAACTTACGGAAGTAAAAGAACCAATGCATACTAGAATAGGGTATGTAAATGTTATATTTTGGTGGTTGTATCTATTTATGAGAACAGCAAAATTGTTTCGATGGTTGGACTCTCTTGTGCCGAACACTGACTAGTAACATGGTAAGACTGGTGATAGGATTTGCTTGTGAATGCTCTAAACGGTCATTGCATCCATAACCTGCAGGTGAAGCTCGGAAAGAATGGTGTGGAGGAAGTGCTAGGATTGGGCCCACTTTCAGACTATGAAAAACAAGGATTGGAAGCTCTCATGCCCGAGCTGAAATCCTCTATTGAGAAGGGAATTGAATTTGCGAACAAGAGTTAATTGAAGGTTATATGTCTTCTGGAGTAATACTTACCCATTATTTAGAACCCATCACAGTTTTGCACTTTTTACCAGTCTTGTATTGTTTTTTGAGTCTTTTGCTGCCATAGCCATTTGATTTAGCTATTTCCAGCAAAGTAGGTTCAAACAGAGTCTGGATACTTCTATGAATAATCCCACCAAAGCAGAGGTTTAGCAGGTTCAAGAAACTGTCATTAATAATGTCGGCGTGATTATCCAGCAGTCACCCATTAGCAATCTATTTCGGATTTGAATATGTTGATTCTTTCCCCCATGATTGACCTCCTGCACAGATGATAAACTGTTGTATGTTTCCAGAAAGAGCATGATTTATTTATGCAGATTGGTTTCTACCGATTATATTGATGGTAATATGACAGGTTTTCCATGTTGCTAGTATGCCCAGGGACAAGCACTTACCGGAACCTGATTCCTTTCCTACACTTGCCTTTCATTTTTTCCGCTGATAAAATTATAATGCATTGGTATGTGACCTTAATGATAGATGATCAATCATTGGTGAGAGACCTACTGATTGGTGGTTTCTGGGAATTGGATCTCTGGTTATGCTGCCACTAATAGGTTGTTTATTGGAATTGGATCGCAGGCTAGGTAACATTTGCCTGATTGCCTTAATTTTTTGTGCTTGAATGTGTTTTGGAATTGAGGTTAGAGATTAGCCTAATGGCTACCTCTCCGTTGGTGGATCTTTAGGTCGTAAGTTTAAATATTGTCGTTCCCTTCTCTGTAATGTAATAGAGCCTAACAAAAAAATAAATTTTTTTTTGGAATTTGACTGACCCAACAGTATGTGTTTGGTGTATGCAGTTTCACAAATATTTAGGATTGTCATCAAATTGGCATTATCTCCCAATAATGCCCTTTTATTGGCGTGTGAAGACATGACGGCCTAGATAAAACTTGAAATTGATCACCCCAGGGCCATGCCCTCAAAAGCTCATTTCCTTGATGCGGTAAAGAATAAAGTAAGCAGAGTCACAAACCAAACTTAGAAGCAAGAACGAAGAATCCACTGTTACTGTTCACCTTTAACATCTTACTAAGATTATACAAGATGCAACTATATTTGCATTTCATGCATTATTCAAAAACTACCATCACAACATCGGTGCCATTTTTCTAACAGAATGATAACCATATTGCAATGATATGAATAAAACCTCGGACAAGTTTCCCATATCTGAAATTGATAGCAATTTTTGATAATTTACATTTGCAACACAGGTCTCCCAGCAACCACCATGACCAATAGACACCACACACATTCTTCTCAATAAAAGGAAGCACCGTAAAACAGAGACCAACAAGTCGAGTGATTGTAAGAATGAGAGTTTCAAGTCATACACCTTTCAACACTTCTGCAGCCAGACAATAATGCACTGCCAACAATACCCATTCACACCCACCACAGGCAGAAGCAGAAGCAGAAGCAGAAGCAGAATCAGAATCCTCAACAATCGTCAAATAGATGTCAGTGTGGATCAATGCTCATAGATCGACTACCCTATGCATCCTGACTAAGGTCTCACAAACATGCACTTCCTTTACGCACCCAGCCATCCAACCAAGAGATATGCTGCATCATTGGAAAACTTATCAACTTAACTTCACCATATCTTATGAAAGCACTGAAAATGAAAAACTAGAAAAAGTAACAGCCAATAGAAGTCACTTCTCTAAAACTAGGAAGAAACTATATCTAAAACATGTGTGCGCCCCCATGGTAGGTCAAAATGGAAAATAACCGCTGAATACATATTCCAGTTGAAGTAATTGCGAAGTCCTTCAAGATTAAAATTCAAGTAATGGTTGTCCATGTCTAAAGGTCATTTGGTCCTACAAGATTTACATGTCAATAATGAAAGAATTCCCTGTAATGAGCTGTTTCTTTGGTTCAAATTTTCTTCCATCTCGCTTTTATTTTACTAATTATTGGCACCTCCTACTGCAACCATCTCAACATTTTCTACTCTTTTAGTTACCTACGCCTTAAATTCAATCTGCCAATTCCAAACAGACAAATACATGCAAGATTCCTTGAATAAATTCTACGGAATGATTTCCTAATCTACTCTCCCACATGTATTCCATTTTACTGGAAAATGATTTAAGTGACAGCACAGACTAACAATGGAATTACATCAGACAACCAAGGAGAGCTCTCTCTATCATAAGATTTCTTATCATTCTGCTGGTATCGTATGATGAAGACATGCTCTGTGCATATTTTGGCCTGATGGTGAATCAAAACCCAAATAGCTGGGACAAGTAATTCTGCCAAGATCGTTGCATAATCTCTTATTCTGCAATTGTTAGGCGGCTCAATTTATGGCAGAGTAGTCATCAACTCATCATCAACATCCACCCATTCAATCTTTGTATTATTAGTTCTCTAGGTAAATGATAACATGTAAAAAAGTCTTTCACTGAACATTCTAGGACAGCACAGAGACCTCGCATAATTCCAAGGAATTATAGTCTTTCAGATACTTGTCCTTAGCACCAAAAATACATTAAAAACATATAAAAAATTATTACTCACAAGGGCTCAAATTAATGTTGAGGTGCTCGTCAAAACAGGGATAAGGAGTCTGAAAGTTGACTAGAAAAAAGCAAATATTTGTCCAACAGGGGTTCCTACTTACGGGCTTATATGGTTCCCTAAAGCAATATGGGCAAGTAAAACCCCATATTTCGAACTGCCAAGGACAACAACAGTTCCGCAAAAAATGAAACCTAAACATTACAAACAAGGATGCTTACTCACTCAAAAAATGCATCCAATTTCTTGGATAACATACTGCGGGATCAACCAGTAAACAATTTTGCTCACTATGAGTTGACCAAAAGCAGGAAACCCCATGTGAAAACTGAATTAGATTCATCAGGAGTGTTCCTGCAGAGACTGCGACATTCTCCACGAATCATTCAAATAATGTACCAATATTCCAAGAAAAATTGTGATAAACAAGCGAATGATCTACTAATATTTTTGTAAGCATAGGGTGAATGTCCACCTATGAGGCTATATTTTTGTAAGCCCATATGCACCTTGAAAGACCCGGGCTATTCAAATCAAAATAGAATGTGCACCTATGAGGCTATGAATGAGGTGAATGTTAACCATAGGGTGTGAGAATCTTCTAATATGAGTGCGAGTGGTAAAGTCATTAAACTAAGCCCTTTTGATCAACATGGCTGCAAGTGGAATGGGTTAATGTCTTTAAACTGACTAAAACCAAAGTCGGGGCTACTTCAATCAAAGAAAGGGTGACCCAATTCAAAACAGCAGAATTGTAAATTCCTGCCATTATACCAGTGGGAATTCATCACACAACCCTTCAAACTCAAAAATGATTCATGCAGAATTGAAATATAACCACAGAGATTTTGCAGCTGCAACTATTAAAACTTGTACACAAAACTAAAATATTCCAGATTTTATTAGTCTACATTATACAAAAAAAAAAAAAAAAAAAACGAATTATATTCATTAGCCAAACCACTGCTTCCTACCTTTGGTCGAATCCATTCAAGCCTTAGGTGAATGCCCTGCATCTGATTCATGTGCAGAGGAACTATCACTGTCGGATTCTGCAATTAACATTAGCAAAGTGAATTAGGGAATGCTCACCCTGACAAGATAAATTATGATCAAATCTGAGATACTAATATTTTTATTATATACAGAAGTTAAATTAACATTTACCACTTGAAGAGGATCCAGAATCACTACTAGAACTGCTTGAACTACTAGACCTACTTGCATTATCCCCTTGCTTTTCTCCTTGAGCAGGAGAAGAAGAAGCAACATTCCTCTCATCTGTTTAAAATTGAAATATTTGATTACATCAGTGCACAATACTCAGATTTCCATTCATTGCCAGCATATGAAACCAAGCAGAAAAGCTATAAACTCATTTCAAACTTACCTATTTTACTTTTTTTCTGTGCCTCCACAACAGCTGGAGCTGGGTTCTGTAGTGATGAAATAACAATCATGCATCCTCCATGCAAAATGAAGTGCAAAATAAAAACATTCTACAATTCAAAGTCTTACCATTGCTGGAATAGCACTAACTTCTGTTCTTGCTTGAAGGGCAAGTTCAGCCTTTCTCTTGTACTTGCTCAAGCTCTTCTTGTAATTGGTCACAAACCTATCAAGTTCCCACAGTGTTTCTGCATCAACACTGTCTATGTCCACCTCTATCTCATCATCATGCTGACAAAGCGCCGTATTCCTCCTCTTAATGATCTGAACAATCGCATCAAGTTTTTCTGAAGGTAAGCTCTGAAGGTTTGTGCTAAGCCTCTGCTTCTCCTCAAAGGTCATGTCCCTTTTATTCAGATCCTTTGCTTTAGGTTTCTTCGGAACCGGTGTCCTTCCAACGGGCACAGAATTTGAGGATTTTATCATGGAATCAACAGGGGTTGTCATGGATTCTGATCTATCTAAAGTCCTCATTTGGGGCACAGGTGTAAGAGGTGGAGGATCAGGGGGAGCCTTTCTTGTAAAGGGAATTGGCAACCCAGCATCATGATACATTTGATACCTCCAGTCAGGATTATACTCGGTTTCTATCACAACCCACCTCTCTTCAAAAATCTTCGACAACTCATCTGCCATAATGTGAACATCTTGTCCTTTCGGATTATAGGTCATGGCATTATGGAAAGTAAGTCTTACATCCTCTGCAAATTCCCTCGGAGACTTGTACCAGTTCTGCGCTAGCCTAGTCTTAATTGTACCCAAATCCATCGGGTGCTTAATAATATCATGATAATCATGCAGCCCCAAATCGTGTGCATTCACTTGCTCATTAAACACCCAGCCATGCTTGTGCTTCATCAACCTCTGAAGCAAATTGCTACATGCCCTAAGCATTTGATTTCTATTCTTATCAATACCAAATCCGTAAGACATGCCTCCTCCATGCTTCTTCCCACCATTGGATTTCAACTTCTTGTTACTCTCTGGAGGTAACCTATCCTTCCCAAGAAGGAAATCAGAATTCTGGTAATATTGATTAGCCTTCGGAGTCCTCTTCTCTTTCTCAACAAATTCACCAACAACCCCATGATTGTGATTGTTCTCCATCACCAAAACACTTAACTGCCCAGAAGGCCTGGAATCATGAGGTCCCTGCAAACCCACCTTCGAATTCAATCTCAATAACTCTTTCCTCTCTCTCAAACCATTCCCAGGCCTGGAATCATGATGTCCCAAAGAACTCAAGTCCGAATTCAACCTCACTAACTCTGTACTCTCTCTCGTACCATTCCCAGAATACTGGGAATGACTATCACCAGCACCACCACCTCCAGCAGTAGTAGTATTATACTCAATAAGCTGAACCTCCTTAGCTTCAAGCTTCTTGATTAAACTCCTAACCTCACCAAGCTCGCAAAATAAATTCTTCCTAAGCTCTCTACTTCCATTTTTTGACCTCACTGCCGCCCCCAAATTAATCCTAACCCTATCATCAACTCTTGTAATCAACGACTTCACCGCCCCATTAGCTGCCCCGTTTCCAGTACACGGTTCACGCCCATTGGGCACCACTGCTCCAAGCGGGAGATTGTGACTCGAGGAATCATCAGACACCACATCAAACCGAGGCTGCTGTTGCTGCGCCGAATTCGCATCTTCGGTAGCTAGGGTTTGCGAAGACTGTTGCAAGACGTTGTCGTTCTGGTTCTTGGTGTTGTTAATGTCGTTGTTGTTATTTTCGGCGGTAGCGGTGGCGTCGTTGTTGTTCTCGGTGGTTGTTGTAGAGGTGATATTTGTGGCGGTGGTGTTGGTCTTGAGGGCTTTCTGGTGGTGAATCTTCCGGGTATAGACTTTTTGACTCTCACCCCATCTATGCTTTTCTCTCGAATTCGACTCGTTAGCGCCTAAGGTCCCCGAATCCATACATGAAACAAAACCCAGCCACCCAAAATTTTCCAATCTTCCTCAAAAACCCTAGAAGTCCCCTCGATCAATTCGATCCAACTCTAGGGTTTCAACATCACCGATCCAATAAATCTAATCCCTAAACTTTAAAGGTTAAAGAGGTTTAATCTGTACCGAACTAGGGTTTTGGACAGTGAAAGAGAAACGATCTGTTGCTAAACATGAGAAAATAAATTAAAAAAGAAAATTAGGAAATTAGGGTTTCGAGTTTGAGAAAAGAACAAACCCGAAAGAGCGACACTCCGATTGGAGAACGTCGGTGGTCGATCCGAACTCTCCTCTCTCTCTCTCTTTCTCGTTTGTCGGAATTTTGCGCTGCGGATTCTAATCACACGCGCTTTTGTTGACAAAGATCTAAGGGCGGTTGGTTGCCACATCGGATTCGGATGACGTCACTAATATACGTGGCTGCTTGTCAAGCGTCACACGTGCGCGTGATCAACACGCTAAGTGGAGCATGAGAAAGTCAAAAAAGAAAATGGCCTTTTTTTACATCAGAGCAAATTTTTAAAACACCCTTTTTTTACTTCTCTCCCCCGTAAAGAAATTGTGCCTCTCTCGTTTGACAAATACTCGAGCTGAGTTATTTAGGTTTGATTCGAATTCGACTAATAAAATTAAATAAGTTAAGTTTTAATAATTTTTTAAGTTTAATTTGAGTTCAGCTCGTTTTGAGTTTAACTCATTTTTCAAACAAGTTCGACAAGTTTAATTCGAATTCATAAAACTCAACTCGATTATCAGCCCTATTTACGAAATAAAGTGACAAAATCAAACCTACCTCAATTTAACTCTGACAAAGTCTTATCTCTACAACTGCAATATAATATTAAGTAACATATGTTCAAAATTTATATATTTCATTTTATATTTTCATAAAAAAATTTAGTTGACTTCAATTACACTATCATTTTTGTTCGTTGAAAAAAATTAGTTAACTTTATTATGTGATTATTAAAGTTGAGAGCATTTTTATTCCATTGCTATATAGCCTACTTTTGTAAATCTTGCTGGCACTATCTTCCTTTCAAACTTTCCTCATTCATGTTTGGGTGTGGAATAGCTAGAGGATTGAATTAAATTTAGTCATCGATCCACTTATCCTCACTTGGAAGTGAAATTGATGTTATTGAAATGAATATTTTTCTTTGCTAAGATGGATTTTTATTGTTAAGTAAAAATAAGATTCAGTACAAAACCAGAGAGGGGCATATCCAATTGGAAGATGTAAGTCAAATAATGGAAACAAATATAAATTTAGAATCTAAAGCACCGAATGTATTCACTATTTCTAAGATGAATTTGTCACCCTTTTAATAAGTATTGTGAGTGCAAAAAAGACTACAAGACAAATTGTCTCCATAATATAGTGGACACAATTTCCCTTGTTACTATTTGAAGGATTTGCACAAACTAAGAATAGTTCGAACTTTGAGAATGAAAGAAAAATAATACCACAAAAAAGAAAAGAGTTTTGGGAGGTGGAAGAATATAAATACTTTTGATATGAATGAAATGAGATGAATGCACTCTTATTTATAGAGAATGAGGGGGTACAAAGACACCCTTATATTAAGAGTAAGCCTCTCAATGGATCGGATTCTAATTCGAATCTGACTAATCGGATATAGATTAATATTTTTTACTGATAATTTGACTTCGAATCTGATATCTTATATTTCACGGATTCGAATTTGAATATATCTATAACTGATCTGAATATGATTCGATCCAAATTATTTATATATTTATATATAAATATTAAAGAAAATAAGTGATTATTTAAAAAAAATTAGTTGAAATTTAGGTACAATTTGTTAAAATTTAGTTGATTAAGTTATTCAAATATTTGGATCGGATTTTGGATTGCTAACGGATTCGGATATAGATCACAAAAATGAAATTCATCGAATTATCGGATTTGAATTCGAATATGAATCACAAAAATAAAATTCGCCGAATGATTGAATTCGAGTTCGGATCGGACTTTGAAATTGGATTCGAATTCGAATTCAAATACGTCAAAATCCGATCTAAAACCCGATCTGTTGAACATGTCTAACTAAGAGACATCATTTCACGAAAATATATATTTTCATTAAAAGATATATTTTTCGAAAGACACACTTTCATATTAAGACACACATATCTATTTATACTACTTTAAAATATCATAATACATGAAAAATATTTTTTTTTTTCACTTTTACCCTTCAACAAGACAATTATACCATGATTATCCTCTAAATTTAATGTCACAAGGCACATGATGTATGTTGTCATTCTCATAATAACTCCCACCTGATTAGGTCTGTCAAAATTCGACACGACACGATTAACCGACACGAATTAAACGGGTTTTGGTGAGACCTTAACGGGTTTGGATGGTAAACGGGTTGACCCGTCAGACAAGTTTAATAAACGGGTCACGTTCGGGTGAGACCTATCAACCCGTTTATCACCCGTTTAAATCAATTTAATATAATAATAAATTAATAGTTATTTTATATATATATAAATAATGAATGAGTAAATAAAAAACAGTAAAGAAAACATTTCAAAAAAAAAAGTAAAGAAATCAGTTCAAAAAAAATAGGAAACAAAAAATTTGAGCCTTTGAGACATTGAATTGTTTTTTCTTTGAATCCCACTTCGATAGGGGAGTGGAGAGAGGGGATTTTAGTTGCCTATAAAAGAGGTAATGGGCCTCCTCCTTTTAGTTGACCTTTGTGGTCTGGCTTATCACTTGGCTGTAGGCTGGAACTCCTACAATTGAGGAAAGTACAGTTGGAAGCAAAAAAAATGGAGTGTAAAAATTTGTTAAAATAATTTTTTTTTTTGTTTTTTTTAAAAAGGGTTAAACGAATCGTGTCGTGTTACTCGTTTATTAAACGATTTGTGTTCGTGTTGAACCCGTTTATTAAACGTGTCGTGTATGAATTTGTATATTTTTCACCCGTCGCCCGTTTAACCCGACACGTAACCGTTTAACCCGACACAATTGACAGCCCTACACCTGATGTGTTTGTTCTTATTTTCCACCTTGTTGTTCTTATGTCGGTCAGCCTATCTTATTTCTCCTTTCTATTTTTTTTCTCTTCGCCCTCTTTTGTATTTTTCTCATTCTTGCTAAAAAACACATATATTTATCTTCATGTTATTCCAATATGTTGCAGAAATTGAGTCCATGCCAGTAGTGTCAGTTTCCATGATTTTCATTTCATTATGCATTTCATTTTGCCTTTCAATTTCTTGCACGTGTCTTACTTCAATTTCTAACTGTCTACGATGTTGTTCAAATGCTATCTCCTTTTGAGCATAAATTTTGTTGTGCCGCTCAACTTTTTGTCATTTCACTTTCATTCTTTGATTCCAGTGGTGATGATCTAGTGATGTTGTAACACTGTTTTACTTCTCTTTGTTTTTAAGTTGTTTCTTCGGAGCCTTTCTACCCAATGGCCTATCGAGGTTGGGAGTGGACGAGGGTTCAGTGTCATCCCCTAAATATGTAGTTGAATAGCAAGATTCAACATGATTTGATTCAGCAACACTACCAGTTGAATAGGTTTTTGCTCTCTTATTGCTGTTGAGATTATCAGTTCATTTTCGCTCCATTTTCAATATATTCTAACAATGTTCGTATTGAAATGGTCTTCCAATGATCTTAGCAAACATTTATTTTGCTTCATCAACTTGAAAAACATATGAAAGCATTCAGTTAATAGTTCAAATATCAAATCATAGTAGTATCTATCTAAAAAAGCTCAATCATTACATTATTTTGCTCGGTGTGTCCACTTTGTCGCAGTCTTTCAATTTGACTATAAAAACTGACAAATTTGCCGTATTTTGCATTTATTTCAGTCCAACGGCTTTTAATAGAGGCTTGCGAACGCTCTTCTTCATTGCCTCCATGAAGTTCTAAGTATTTCAATATTCTATGCCAGAAAACACCACCTTGTTGTTCATTCCCAGTAGTTGCATCTTTACTCATGTTAAACCACGCAGACACAATTAATTTATTTTTTTCTAGAGAGAAATTTTTTGCCTTTGCGATTTTCTCACTCTTGGAGCGGCTTCATTTTGTACTGGCGCCAATACTGTGAGATTGGTCTGCATAGCATCATTATATAAATCAGTGTCGTTCATAAGCAAATCAGTGAAAGAACCGTCAAATTGTGAATCCATCTACAAAAAAAAAAAAATTATAATTAATTTAAAGAATGAGCATAAAATAATCAATTAAAAAATAAAATTTATAAATTAAAACAAATTATAAATTAAATCTGCCATCCCCTTCTCTATAAATTAAAACAAATTTATAAATTATAGGTTTAATTGCACTGGAAGTCCCCAAAGTATGGAGTTTGTCTCATTTTGGTCCCCAATATTTCAATTGCATCATTTTGATCCCTGAATTATTGGATATGTTTCTATATGATCCATCATGCAGACAGTGTCCAGATTGCTAACGATTTTTTATCATAAAGTTGTCACATGATACTTAAATATGGATAAAAAAATAATTTGAATAACTCTTGAACAAATTTCTACTCAAATTTTGGTTAAATACCTGCCTAAATTACACAGTTTTGATCACTAACTATCCAAATTTTGGTCAAAAGTTACTCATATTACACATTTTTTTGTTAAGAGCTACCCAAATTTTGTTTAAGAGCTATCAAAATTATTTTTTATCCATATTTAACTATTTTGTGACAAGTTTAAGATAAAATATCGTTAGCAATTTGGACATTGTTTGCTTAAAGGACCATATAGAAACATATTCAATACTTCAGGGACCAAAATGATGAAATTAAAACATTAAGGACCAACATGAGACAAACTCCATACTTTGGAGACCTATAGTGTAATTAACCCTAAATTATAAATTACGCTTTTCCCTCTGTTTCCAAATTCTCCTCGCATATATTCTTCAAAATCACTCCCCAGATCTCTTTAACCCAAACGGTCGCTTCCCTCTCCATTTGTCTCTCTCTGTCTTTCTCTCCCTCCCATGTTTCCTCCCTCTCTTTGTCGGCAGAAGCCATGCGCAGCCACACCCTAATCGCCCCAATTCTCTCCCTCTCTATCCAGCCACACCCTAACGGCCACTTCACGAAATCAACCACAAACACTGATTGGCGTACGACCTATACACCCACAGAGTCACAACTATTTCAATCAGGAGCAAGGAGCTTACAACGATTTTCACGGCATGCTTTGGTAAGTTTTCTCTTTCAAAATCTCTGTATTTATAGAATTTTTTGTGGAATAGAGCCGTTGAGATTGAACAATAGAATTTGAAAAGCTTTGCAACCTCTCCCTTTCTCTCTCCAGAGTTGCCAAAATTGCCACCCCAATACCATTGATGCCATTTTCCAACCCTTGATGCCACCCTCGTTGGAGTGAAAAATTTTGAATTTGAGGTGGCATTTTGGCAGTTATGGGGTTGCCACCCCTGATGCCACTCCCCCTTGGAGTTGCTCTTAAAGAACGCATTCAAGGCCACTCTCACCTCCGATCAGAAGTTGCCCTTCAAAGTGTAGTATTACCACTATAATTGTTTTAGGGTTTTTTTTCCCCTTTTTAGTACTTGATATTTGATTTTCAATTGTTTTCCATTCAAATTCTGAGTTTTTCTGGCTTAAAGTTGTAGAGAGAGCTCCATTCACTGTTGTTCTTGAATTCGTTGATGAAGAATTCAAAGTCCATCCCAGATCAGCGCTATCATCTCCAACGGTGACACCTCATCTCTCTAATATATATGCATATTGGTTCCTATTTGATTCAACTTCTGAGCCATATGCTTCAACCGTTATTGATTCAGGTGTGAAGCTTAATAGGTCCAATCCTATGGCAAGCTCATCTCAGGAGGAAGCTGGTAATGGCCCTTCTCTTGCATCCTGACATCGAGTCTTTTTATTTTACTGAGGATATGAGATTCATGTGTGTAGTAGTCATGAAGACCAAGGGATCATGACTTTTGAGTAATATATACATATCAATCACATGACGTCATGAAGACCAAGGATCACCAAAAGGCATGGAGCAATGATAGCTTTCTAGAACATAAGATTGGATACATTCAAAAAGGTATTGGATAAATTGCAGTCACAAGTTATAGCTTCACTATTCCAATTGGTATGAAGACTCACTGGCCAAAACACGAAATCGCACAAACACATTTCACACACAGACGCATTTCACACACACTTAGGTGTTTTGATTTTATTTTTTTTAAATTTTTTCATTGATTAATTGTTATGATTCGTGGTTAGTTTTGGGTGTGAATATGTATGATAAAATATAATATGTTTTCGAAGAGAACTCTATTAAATTTTTTCTATTGAAATATTATTTGTTACACCAATTATTTTGATATGAGATTCATGTGTATAGTCATAGCTACATTTAATATGCTGCTGGTAGTAATATGTTGTCGGTAGTGGTATTGCTGAACAGATGGCTGAATGTTGAAATAGTAGATCCTAATATAACAAAAGGTAAATTTTCAATGTTGTTAGCTCTGTTTTATTTGATATGCCTTTTAATCAGAATCGCTATATATCTTTATCTTATTTTTGATTCTTTTGACTATGTTTAATTTGTTGATTATTGTTCAAGCTTTCAACTATGTTGTGGGGATTTGAATTCATTTCAAAGCTGTAATTGCAATGCTCGTAGGCAATGTGCTCCAATCAAATTAAGAGCGTGGAAAGCTATTACCCTTGTGAAGAAAAAAGTGTTTCTGGAACTCTTTAGAGTTGTAACAATTAGTGGCTTCACATAATCAGTTAATGTTTGATCAGATCATTGAAAATAACCTCACTCTTTGGTGTTAGGCTTACCTATTATGTCACGTTCAAACAATAGAAAGAGTATTTCCAATCGGATATATTATTGAACACCAATGTTCTAGATAGTGAGGATATTTACTGTTTATGCTCTTGTTAAGATCATTCTTAAAGTGATGAATTATAGTATCAGAAGTTAACTTGGATTGTAAGTGGGGCTATTTAATTTGTACCCAACCCTTTGGATTTAAAACTTTGTTTAAATCACGGTTAAACTAATAGATGTTGTACTGATGCTGGAAAGTGTTCTTGGGTTTTGCTTAGATTTTGTTCATCTGCAAAAAGGTAAGCTTGAAGCCACTTAACAATTTTTTTTTTTTGGGTAAATGTCATGTTCGAATCTCAGACTTTTGTGCTAGATTTCACTTGGGTTTTCTTCCTTTATATGAAAACTGCAGAAAGATTGGATTTTTATAATATGGTTGTGTTGAAAAATTGGACAAAATGCCATGCTATTGAAAAGGTAATGCCACGGGTTCTATGTAGTTGTCGTTATTCGTTTACTTTTTTAGGCCACATAATTATTAAACTTATAAATGCTACTAAAATCATACTCTATGTCCATGTCAATCTTTTCATATGACTTGAGACCTTAGGAATAACACGAGATTAATACGATAGCAATAAGGTCATGCTAGCTAGTGTTCTGGCACTTATTTAGCATGTGGTATACACAAATACTTTCTAATTCAATTAAGCTTAATTAAACTTATTTTGTCAGTCATTGTATTCCCTCTTTGTCCGTTCTTGTTTTTGTTTTTTTGTGCTGTTTGGTTTCTTCAACTGGTTACTTTGTTGGGTATCACTTGTCTAGGTTTATATTGATGAGTTTTTTTCGTAATCCTGACATTAGACTTTTCTTTTAGGCTGAGGACACTGTGCAGGGAGATCAGAGACATTTATTGTTGGCTCACCGTTTTGATAAACCTTGTGTTCTTGGACTGCTTGCAGTAAAGGTGTGTAAAAATATCATACCTGTTTGTTTATTCTGCTTTTGTCTATTAGATTCGATGATTATCGCTAGTACACATGAATCGGTAATGTGTTTAAAAATATATGCATTTGGTAAATCATGTGATGTGTTTACCATAGTGACTAGGATGTTTAATACTATTTTGCATTATTGAATTAGCATTGAACTATGTTTTACAATTGTTACTTACTGTAATGTTCTTAAAGCAGAGAATGTCCTACTATTGCTATTGGTTTGTAGGTAAACTTGTACATACACTTATGCACTTCCAATTGGATTCGTTTTGTACCAAGTACAACTCACCCTTCAACGTATTATTTACTTCTTGAGGTGAATATCATTTATGTTCTCTGCAGCCATCTACACGCTGGCAAGCACTCAAACAGAAACTCCCCAACAGTGTGTACCATTTAATTGTCTTTTGAAATGTTATGAATGGGCCGTTACTTATTTTTCATTGTATTGCAATTTGAAGTCAATTTTGTAGTTGAAATGGACAACAACTTTGAAATATTCCATTTACTAACAGTTTTGCAGCAACTTTGTGCACAAGCCAGCCGTCACTTGTGCTTCCCTGGAAGCCGGTGAGTCCCCAATTTTCTCAATCCGAATCCTTTTAGGTGGACAAGTTTTTATTTTTTCTGAAACAGATTCTATCTTTTAAACTTCTTTTCTTGTGTCCATCGCTATCAAGATAGTTTGGCAAAAATAAAATATTTACACTACTTTTAAAAGTTGACTATTGACTCTATTTCCAAGTAGTATCATTAATGCACACATTAATCTAAGAGGGACCCGACGGGTTACAGTCGCTAAAATTGCCTCAAGTATGGCTGCATACCCAGATCCTACAGGGACGAAAATCTCATGCACTAAACCGTTCTGACATTTTTTCATTATTGGGTACACAATCAAGTATTAGACTAATGGAGTTTACTATCTATTTTGTTTGCAGCTTTTTGCCTAGTAAATATAATAGGGACATTAAAGCATTGAAGATGGAGGTAGAGAGGCTATTAATGGAGATAATACAGAGTCGAAAGGATGGTGTAGAGATTGGCCGAAGCAGTTCATATGGAAATGATTTACTTGGTATGCTGCTGAATGAAATGCAAAAGAAGAGAGGCAATGGCTTTAGCTTAAACCTACAGCTGATCATGGATGAATGCAAAACTTTCTTCTTTGCTGGACATGACACCACTGCTCTCTTACTAACATGGACTGTCATGCTCCTTGCAAGCAATCCCTCTTGGCAAGACAAAGTTCGAGCTGAGGTGAATCGAGTCTGCAATGGTGGTTCTCCCTCTGGTGAACACCTCTCAAAAACAATATCGTATTAGCAACTTTTTATACTTTACAGTGGTAGTGAATTTTCTCTAACATAATTACTCTGGGAATGTTGCAGGTCATGCTCCCACAGGACTTCATGGAGTTCATGAATGATCTGACTTTCCAGGCGAAGAATAAGATCATCCCTATGAACAGAATTTATGACGCGAGGTAGAACATTATCCATGGGAAAGGAGTGATAAAACCTATTGGGTAAAATAGTTTCTACCCTGTCATTGCCCATCAGTGTGTTTTTGGCTCTGTTACACGTACATATAAAGGACGGAAGGAAGTGGGATGTATCATTTTTGTTTCCTTTTATAACTAAGTGACTTTTTTTTTTTTTTTTAGTTGAAGATTCATGTTTTGTTGCTAAAGATTTCATATAAATATTTTGCCAGTAACAGTTAATACCCTTGTTGAAGTGTCGAGTGAGATTAAAATGACTGTGGACTTGTTATTTCAGTACGCATATATATTTCTCAATCGAGTTGATGGCCTAAGATGGCGATTTTCGTTAACTGGAGAATTGGAGGATGCCTTGGATTATGGATTGATAAGGGACACTTTTCAGGTTTGTTTGCTCAACTTCACATTGTATTTGCTGGTTAGTTCCTTGGAGAATAGTGAATATATTTTTAACATGTTATGGTTGATTTTGTCAAATCTTGTGTCTTGCTTCAACAATTACTCCATCAAACATTACCATAGTTTTTCTTTATGAAGATCTTGCAATTACATCATAATGCATTTTTAAAAATAAAGAAAAGAAATAAATTCTTAAAACTAGTTGAACAGTAATGTGAACAGTACCGTGAACAGTACTGTTCACAGTTAGACTCCTAAGCAGCTTGAAATTCTTAAATCTGATGAATGATAAAATCTCCAAGCTAAGTAGTCTCCTCAAATGGTTGAAGTCTTCCTGCCTTAGAATTCGAAAGAGTCCAGATATTGGGGTGAAATTTGATGGTTTCTATGAACATGATTGTTACTTTGGGTTCATTAATTTTTAGGGAGACAAGAGAGCTAGGAAGAGTTAGTATGTTCATGTGTTTTTGTAAGAGATTAGAATGGTGGTGGAAAACTTTGTGAAGATGGCTACCTTTCTGTAATTAATCCATGGAATTTGGGGTATGTGTATTTACGAAGTTATAATGATATGACTTGTGAGTTTCATCATTTTTTTTTTTCACGAAAATGCATATGGAAGAGTTTTTAACTGATTTTTCAATCCTGTTCCCCTGCATGCCTTCTATTTGTGTGTATATTGTGTTTTTGTTTTTCTTCGAATAACTTGGACTTGATATAATCTTTCTTTCAGATTGGCTTGGATGGGATTCATATGCTTGATCCTAGTACTAGCAGGACATTGAGAATATATCCTCTCGACACAATAACAAGATGTGAAGTATATTCTTTTGGACTACTATATAGTATAAGTTTATCTCGATCACTCTAACTTACTTGCAGATATCATTGAAGTTCTTGTTTTTGTGCCATCTAGGCAACTGATTCGTCTACCTTTACCTTTTGGTCCAAAAGTTCCGTGGACATTGAATCAAGACGAATTAGACTGCAGTCAAATAAATATACTACCAACACAATTCTGGACACTGTGACAGCTGCAACCGTACAGGTTAGAAAGGGTGACATGGATATTTTTTTTTTCAACTGTTTCTACTGCTTTTTTTTTGAGTGTATTGGAGGCAGTATAGATATGTTAATGTTTATAGCATGTTTTAACATATATGTATGGTATTCTGGGATGAATGTTCTATCGACATTAGACACTGGATCTGGAACTTCAGGTAGTATTGAGCTCTTGAAGTTTTAATTTGTGATTAGGGGAGGGAGGGGAAACAGGAAAGCAAGGATGTTGTTGAGTTAGAAATGGCATTTATGTTGATGTGGCCTAGAAAAAGTTCATGTAGTTTGCTGGAAGTGGTTTGTCTTATTTTAATTTGAGCCATTCACAATGAGCAGAAGTTGATGAAAAAATGGAAAATTTTGTGTTGTAATTTTTGGACGACTACATTTTTTTATTTATGAAAGGAATTAAAAAGAGTGGGCATTGCTTGGTTCCGAAAGTGGTAGATGTTATAGTTTTCGGAAACAAAGTGTGCAGATATATCATGTAGGAGGTCTGCTAGTGGTTCTGGATAGCAACCTGTGCAGGTTGTAGTTGTTTTCAGTAAAGGCCAGTGGTTTGGGAATGAGTCAGTATCTTGCTGCTTCGTATAATTGTCAACAGCTTAAACTATTGGAGTCAAAGTAGGAACATAATTGAAGGAAATCAGTTCTTGGTTTTTAACCTTGGTTGTGTTCTAACCTTAAAGAGCAGCTGCCCTAGTCTTGAAGATAATTTTACCAAATAGTGCATACTAACTTTGACCTACCTTAGATTCATACTTGGATGTTGCATTTGCATGGGCGATATATGCATTTCATTCAGAATTTCACAAGCACTAATTATGGTGTTCCATTTTTTTGCAACATGATGACCCAATAACATCATTTGTAAAATAAACCTATGGACTTTAGGTACTGCCTATGCTACAAATTTGAATATACTAGAATATCCTAGGCCCCTAAACACATTAATTGTACAAATGGAAAGATGGTGGCATCCTATTAACCGAAACATAGGTTAAGTCTCGATTTAATCCTATTTTTTTGGGGGGTAGTATTTCAAATTGCAAATTTCCTCTTTTTTTTTTGTCATTTCCCGAGTTTTTTCGTTATGTGCTGTCAACTCCCTAATCTGTTTCCAGGCTATCGAGTCTTATGGCTTTTGGTTTTGAGGGATTTTTTTTTTTTTTTTGTTTTTTTTTTTTTTGTGGGGGGGGGGGAGGTAGCTGCTGCTATGCGGCTAGTGAGAGTTGAACCTGCATCAATAACATGAGGTGGGACTCTTATTATAGGGTCCAGCACCTGGCTTCTTTATATGCTATCAAGTAATACATAGTTTTTGTGTTTTGAATGCATTTCAAAGAGGGTTGTTCATACTCGCCAAAGTGTATTTCATATGGTTATGATTTTATCATTTTATGGTCCTGTCCATTTTGTTTTTTCTTTCATTTTTAGCTTGAGGTTGGTTGGTGAGATGTTAATTTTAATCTACATGTTTGAATTGTAGTTTAAGGAGATGGGTGGAAGAAGCAGGCCTCCTGATTCTTCTAAAATGGCCGAACAGCCTACTGAGAAGAAGAAAGGTCTTGGCGAGTGGATGAACTTGATAAAGCCTGTCAATGAAGAAAAAGATCATTGGGTAACCTACTAGTTTTTAATCTTATTCCATGTCCACACGATTTGATTCTTATGGATGAGAACTATAAAATAAAAGTGTCTATGAGACCTTCTAAAGACTTTGACTTGCCTGCATTTGCTTTGCATTTGCGTTTTCACTTGCCTGCATTTGCTTTGCCTCCTAGGCATTGCTATGGTGTTGATCAAGTGGAAGGATGTATGCAAAGCCAAGATCTTTCCCCCTTTTCTGGACATCATGCATCATGCAACGCCAAGATAGACTAGTCACAAAACCATAATCATTGTGAGTGGTTTTGGCTTGTTTGTGTGGATGATATGTTGGATGCTACTATTTTTTTTTCTCTTAATTGGCTTGATCCGAGTGACTAATAAGGGAATATCCAGTTAACCAAAAATCCTATGTTTGCTTTGTGGCAGCACTAAATAGGATTGTTTGGGTTTTCTAATTTGGTCTCAAATTGCAAGCTCAACAGCTGAACAAAGACATATTTCAGATCATATACTACCAGGCTTTAAAGGCTTCATCTAGAGCACTGGATTATTTCTGGAAGGAGGAGGTGGCTGGATATGAAGCAGTTGCATGGAGCTTGCTTGAGGCTTGGTTGCAGAAAGTTTTTCATGTTCATTGGTTTTCTGCTATTTTGACAGATTGTTGTTGTTCTAAATTCTGTTTAGTTTTGATTTACATGACTGCTATAGTTGTTCAAGTTTAAGAGACATTAAATGTAATTAGAGATGGTTTAAATCCTCTTGAAGGATTAAAACTATTTTTTCAATTTTTAGAACTTCTTGTTCTTTAATTAATTCTTGTAATTCATTCTTTTTAGAAATAAAATTTTGTTTTTTTTTATAAAAAGATGTGAAATGTATAAATTGTGTTAGTTTTTTATTGAACTCAGGTATTATTGGTATACATGTGAAAAATTTTACTGGAATATAATTTTTTATGAATTATTTTAAAAAAAAAAAAAAATTTTGCGACGAAATTAAAAACGTCGCGCAAAATTGCAGAAATATTAAATTATTTTGTGCATTTTTCTATTTATGTAAAAAATTATTTGCGACGTTTTTTTTTACGTCGCTAAAAATTAATTAAATTAGTATTATTTACATATTTTTTGTACAAATTTATTCGCGACGATTATTTTTACGTCGCTAAAAATTAAATAAATTATTTTTTTTACATTTTTATTTTCGTAAAAATTTATTTGCGACGCTATTTTTTCGTCGCTAAAAATTATAGTAAATTATTTTTTTTTCCATTTTTCTTTTTGTAAAAATTATTTGCGACGTTTTTTTTTCGTCGCTAAATATTAATTTATTTATTATTTTTTATATTTTTACTTTTGTAAAAAATTATTTGCGACGATTTTTTTACGTCGCAAAAAATTAATTAAATTATTTTTTTTATTTCGTTACGCTGGTGGGATTTATTTTTGCTACGTTTTTTTTGACTTTTGGCGACGTTTTATTTTCGTCGCAAACATTTTTTTTTTGCGATGAAATAAATTTGCGTCGCAAAATACTTTCTGCGACGAGGCTATTGCGACGAACACGCGACGAAAAAAAAACGTCGCAAAAAAGTTTTGGCGACGATTTTTTACAATTTCGCGACGAAAAAAATCGTCGCAAAAAACGATTTTTGTTGTAGTGATATGAGGTGCTTGTGTATTGTTTCAGTTGAAATTTATAACTCCATTCTTTAATTTCCGAGAGAAATTTATAACTCTCTAATTCTGTTCGTAATTGAGTTAGAATTGCCGAATCTATCTAATCACATAGATAATATTGTTGTTAAAATATATATAATTATTGTTTATTTGGAATTAAGTAGTTTTTTTGGTCAAGGGGTTGAGTAATTAACTGTGAAGGAATCTAAAAAAAAAAACAAAAAAGTTAAGCAATGGACTTGTATTAGACCATTTAGGTCGCCAGATGGGTTTGTTCAAAAAATTCTATTTTGTAATTATTGGTAATCTTATATGTGTCATATATGTTTTTGTGAGAAACTTTGAATTGATTTGGATTTTATCTGAATTTGATTCTCTACGTGCCACTTGGTTCATGGTTTATTAGTTTTAAGGTGAGCAGATATCAGCGCAATGTGTGTTGGAACTGCAACGTGTACTATTCTTTGAGATATATTATTTTAAACAATGATTTGAATTTATGGATTGGTTTTCAGAAAATGTGTCCTTGACTACGTGGAATGTGACCCACACATGTTCTCTGTGTTGAATATGTTACCACTTTATTGGTGTTAGACCAACATAGTTACTATACTTAAACTTCAATAGACGAGTTTTCCAGAATCTTCTGAAACCCTATATATGCTTGGTTGGGTGGACAGTCCTAGGAAGTGCAGAAAAGGGAAAATTATTTCATTAATTTGGGAGTTTGGTTGGAAACAATTGAGAAACTAGATTTTCAGTAATTGATTGCTTCTAAAAAATTAAGCATCATTTTCCAGCTAAAAAGTATAGGATATTCTCGGTTTCCCTTTGTTCATTGCGGATAAACCCTTCTCTATTTTGCATAATCCAAGCATGACTACTGTAGGCAAATAAAACAGAATAAGTAATTTTCAAACTTTTAGAATTTTCTTGAAATTTGAGCATTCTTATCAAATATACTAGGACTTTGACATTTCTTTTGAATTATATTCTCTCTCTATTTCCTACTATTACTATTACTTTCCAGTGTTGTTCCTTCATGGCTGAATGGAGTAGTTTAGTGAGTTTATGGCCATCCAACAATCTTGAGCAACTGTATATCTTTGGTTGAACTTTTTAAGTTATGGCATTGATTTGGACTTTGATACACCAATCTATTTATAGTGTTGTTTTTCCCAACAGTTTACTACAAAAATACATCTGTTTATATCATTGCTACTGGCAAGTTGTGATTTGAAGGCGCAGGTAGGTAATGCATTCATTGTATCATTTGACCGGAGTTGCAATCGCATTTGCAAATCAGGATAAGATCACCTTTCTTCATGAAAAGTTTAGTGAAAGGGGATGAAAATCTTTGGAGTGTTCAAATCTAAATTCCTCTAGTGCAAGGTATTTTGGGCAAATGAGGTGTTGGTGCTGCCCATTTTCAACTAGCAGGTCTTGGGAGGCAGTTTTGCAAGAGACAACAACTTACAAAGTCATACACATAGCAAGTGCATTACCTCTTTGTAGGAAACCAATGAATTTCAATAAAAGATTTATGGTGCAGGGAAACTATTGTTCAACAAATCTTGAATTTCAAAGCAAGATGTCAAGGAATATACTGTTTAGGAAAAAAATATTGATTTTCAGTTGTAGAGTGACAAATTAAAGGCTTTTTCAAATAATTTTCGAAAGATGTATGAATATATTGTTGAAGTTTTGCTTTTATCACTGTTTGCATAAAGACATAGTTAACGAAAATTATTGTTTTATCAAATTGTCCATTAGGTTTGCTTGCATTCACATTACGTATGACTATCATGTCTAGAGGTGGCAATCTTAACTTATTACTCATTAATCCGCCCAACCCGGCCATATATAAATGGGTTAGACACCTATATTAATTAATATGAGTTCTAAATGGGTTGGGTAATATGATTCATTTTAATTAAGCGGATTAATATGGATTACAAATGGGTACGTATTGGGTTGAATATTTATCTTTTTATTAAATAACACAAGTAATAAAATTAAATAAATATACTAATATACCAAAAAATACACTCACTATTACACCAAATAATACACACATATACACTAATACACCAAAACATACAAACACTAGTACACCAAGAACACACACTAATATACCACTCATGACCCATGGGTCAACCCATAACCCATGGGTTGACACATGACCCACTAGTTGACCCATAACCCATGGCTGTCCCACAATTCATGGGTTGACCATAACCCATGGGTCGACCCACAACCCATAGCCCATAATCGACCCCGATCCATTATCTGTGTATTTTTTTTATTAAATGTGTTTTAGTTTTTGTGTGTATTTTTGGTGTATTAGTGTGTATTTTAGTGTATTATGTGTATATTTTTAGTGTATTAGTTTGTGTGTGTTTTGGTGTATTAGTGTGTGTGTGTATGTTTGTATTTTAGTGTATTACTAATGTGTGTGTGTGTTTTGGTGTACTAATGTGTCTATTAAGAATTTTAATTATTTTATGGGTTAATCGGTTTAACCCAACTCGTTATAAACCCAACTCATTATAACTCATTTATTACGTGAGTGAAAAATGGATTAGATTTATTTTAGCCCAATCTAATTTAACCAAACTCGTAACCAACCTAATCCACCAATTTGCCACCTCTAATCATGTCCTTCATGACCCATTATACCTCTCAATACTATATGATATTGCACTAATAGGTTTCGGTAATCTTTTTTGTCAATTCCTTGTTGCATGAAGCGAAGCTTAGGTTTGCTATGGTTTAATGTTTTCAAACTAAAGTTCTCCAAACTATTAAAGCACAGATAAAAATGAAAAAAACTAATAATAAAAATTATAGCTTGAAAGGGTTTAGTGCAACACAAGTGTGTACCAATTAGTATATGAAAAAACACCTATTTATAAATTATAAAAAAAAAAGGTATAAAAGACATCTATTCATTAAAAACACTAGTTCATAGAAAGATACATATTCATAACAATAAATGAAGGGTTACAACTATACACATTATTGAAATGTCTCACATACCCTCCATCTCAAAAACAATAACAAAACAAAGTAACACACAGTCCCATCAAGCTCAAGCTAATTAACCATAATAATCAAAGGAAAACTGAACCAGCTGCAAACTTAAAGCTCAAAGTGAAATTCAGGTTCACAAGGGTCATGTGAACTTGAATGTCAAAGACATTCATTTGTAAGAGTTTGCTTAGTTCTCTGCTTCTCTGAACCTACAAAAGAGAAAAGCAAAGTCGAAATGTCTAGAGCACCACAAGAATGCATCTCTCTAGTGTAAAAATGTTCCAGGCACCAAATCACAATGAAGAAGCAACATTTTGGTTTAATCCAAGCTCGTGACTTTGTTTGTTGCCAAGAAAATTCTTATACCAGCCCGTTAAGATAGCTCGGATGGAAACACTTCAAGGATTATCCCAAGCTTGACTATTGTAATAAACCTTTAGTTTAACCGATGCTCGTAGTTTGTGGGTGATTGGACGCATATACCGAATATGTTTTTATAATCAGGAATTTACAGGGCCAAGTGGTTGGATGTTGGAACAGTTCTCAGTTATTAAAAGAAAAAAAAAAACAGAAAAGCCTTGTATGACTACCAAGAACTATCTAGGACAGTGCTGGAGATTAATGATGTTGAGGATCAGGCCCTTGGGGCGCGACTCTGGTGGTGCTCCCATCTAGCATAGCCCTCCTGCGGTAGTACTCTAAATCTGATTCATCAAACCCGAGTTTACGCAAGGTGATCTTCATATCATTCCTATGTTGCAAGCTTGGGAATTCATGAAGAAGACGACCACTTGAACTTTCAACCAACATCAGTAAAATGATCATATATAGTAATGCAACCCTGGAACCAATCAATACTCTTCCCATCAGATTGGTGCTGATCAGTGATTATACTCTAAGAAGCAACTAGTTAGCAAGCTAAGAAGCTCAGGCTAGTAACACGCTCTCTCTCTCTCTCTCTCGCTCTCTCTCTATATATACACACACACAGAGGAGAGAGAAAAAGAGGGGGAGGATCATGGTGATGGGACATTGTGTTTGCCAAGTTCAATTTTGATGCAATTTTAAACGCTGCCATATTGGAAAATCGTCTAAGCAGATAAATACTCCAGGACAGGTAGTGTTTGTCTTCTCTAAGCAGATAAACTCCAGGACAAGTAATGCTTGTCTTCTGTGTGTTATGCATTCTCTGCTTTCTTTAACTCATCCATCTCCATTACTCAAATCATTGAAACACAAACACATAAGCATTACTTGGTGCTTCAGTATTCTTTGATTTTCCTCACAACCTATCAGTGGGGCTGTGGCTTTTAGTCAACAATCTAGTCATCCTGCTTCTTTTTTCAATTTTATCAAAAAAGTCCAGTGCACAAAGACACCCACGTAGGATTTGAGCAAGTTGTACTTAGCCTTACATCCATACGTGAAAAAGTTTTTTGAGCAATGTTATTGGAATTTAATTTACTGATATAATTTGTTGACCTAATTTATTGTAACATTTGAATTGACTGTAAATTCCATCAAACATTACAATTTGATGTTAATCCAATAATTTTTATAAAATCACATCATTATGTCAATAAATTAGATCAAATTTTTAAGTTAAAAACTTGACCAATAAGCACATGAACACTTGATACTCACCTTAATAGTTGTACCTTTTCAAGGTTTGAACGGCCATGCCAAAGGGGGCTTATCGAGGTATAATGTAGAGCTTGTCCTTTGGTACTAATTAAAGCCAAAAATATATATATACACTCTTGTCTGCCTCATGATTTTGGAAGGAGAGCTTTATGTAAGCCTGTTTAAAGAGAGAGACAGAGAGAGAGATCCAGGGCTAAAAGTAGGATTACAGGTAAGCATTAAGCATTATGTGGAAAAAAGATTAGTAACAGATCAAGAAGATAACATATGAAGTCTTCTTATGTGACATTTTTCTTCTTTATTATGATGAGTTTATGGCCCCAGTAGTCAGTTCGAGTCCTATTGGAATATGTGGCTAGTCTACTAGATATCTAAGAGCCCAGTTGGCTATAGGCTCTCTCTCTCTCTCTCTCTCTACACATACACAAGGTGTGTATATGTGTGCTGGAGTAGAAAGAGTCAAGATTTACTCTATTAAGTAGTGAGCATTTTGGATTTGGCAACTTAATTAGGGACCAACTGTTATATGATCATATATATTCTATCCATGAGGGGAAAAAAAGAAGAAGGAGATAAGCGACAGAGCATTATCAAAATCTCATACGAAGTAGTATGATGATCATTGCCATATTTTTCTTCTTCTTCATGATTGCCAAGGTGCTGTGTAGGTAATCAGCATTTTTCTGAAGACCACTGGCTATGTGATATGCTAGATGCTAATTCAAATTCTTTATTTATATTGCTTAGGTTCTTAATTCTCTTAATCTAATTATTTGTTTATTAATTGATGATTTTGCGTGTCAGTTACTATATTACATGGTATCACCATTATATTAAATATTATAAAAATAGGACCCGACATGTCACTGTCTGGTGAAGAGAGAATGGAGGATGTACTCTCAATAGGGCAAGCACCCAATACCTCGTCGAGTCCAAAGCTCCAGCTCAAGCAGTTCAATCCAAAAAATAGAGTCTGTCCTGCCTTCGTGTTTGCTCAAGCTAAAGCTTAGTCCGCTAGCTCAAGTCGCAAGTCAAGTAATGTTAGCTGTAAAAAATTGTACAAGTGGGTTTTGACTATAATGTCACCTGTCATCTGTGATACATATTTATATATTTTGCTAAGAAATTTGAGGAGAATCAGCCACCAAGTGGTGCACCACACATTTGTAAAGAAAAAAATGACGACCAGTTGGGAGATAATGAGCCCGACCATAGAAGGCTTTATATACATTTAAAACAAAGACTCATCCAATGCAACGGTGATACCATATTAGCAATGTTGACGTAATATTACCAATGAATAATAAAATACCAAGTGAGTAAGGCGCCAACCTCACTTGAATAGTTATTGACTTACATGGAGAAAGAGAGAGTAATTATTTTCTTACATGAAAAATTAGTTATTAATTTTTGTGGGATCTATTTATTTATTTATTTTGATATAATTAGTTGATGATACCACATCAGTATTGACATGTGATATCACCGTTGTAATGAATATTTTTTCAGTTTCTAGGTAGTGGTTCATTCATAATATGTTAAGAAAGTTTTACTTTTTTTTTTTTTTAATCTTATATGAGTTTTCACACGTAATACTCAACCATATGAAAAAACTTCCATTGGATTATGAAACGCAGTTTGTTATATACCTCATTGAGAGAGAGAGAGAGAGAGTCTCAGTCGCTGAACCAGGAAGTTGGAGTGACTAGACTTATGTAGTATGGTCTGTGCTTAATGCCATGTTCTCTCTATTGACTAGAGAAAGTGTGTTTTTTCTATTCACAGTACAAGCACCAACCCATACGACTACCATTAACCAATATTAAATAAATCAACTTTCTATAGGACCACAACAAGCATCAACCAGAGCTCCAAGCTAATTTATTAATTAAGCATGATATAAGAGCAGTGGTAGGCCCTCAAGGGCAAGCACATTATCACCCACTAGTAAACTTTTTGGTCAAACTATAGGAAATTCACAAGATTCATACAATGATAAAAAACTTATGTGCCATGTGGGATGCTTCTGAAATTTAAAGTGTATTTCATAAATGACATTTCATAAAGACACTTCCATTGATTAAATATTTCTTGGATGTTCAAAGCTCTTAAACAAAAAACTTTTTATAAAAAAAACCACTTGGATGGTCAATAAAAATACTTAGCTACATCATGATTACTTACTTATATAGCCTTGCATGTACACACATATGTGGCGACGATAATGATGGTGGTGGTGGAGCGATAATAGTGACATTAGTATTGGTGACGAGAACAATAGAATTGGTGGGTGATGATGAAAACAATAGTGGTGTTGGTGGTGATGTTGCGGTGGTAGGTGGTGGTGGAGGAGGGGCAGATGGTGGTGATAATAAAGGTGAAAATAAGAAGTATATAAGCAGTTTTAAATAAGTAAAAAGTTTTTTTTTTTAACTTCGGATTATGAAATTATTTGTGTGGTAAAAACTATGTTTAACTTATTTAAAAGTAATTCGGATTATGAAATTATTTGTGTGGTAAAAACTATGTTTAACTTATTTAAAAGTAATTCGCTACATCACTAGTTATTAAGATGAGGTTAGTGTTAGGGAAATTAGTATGATTATATATTATTTTTATTAACAAATTAATATCAATAACACAAACAAGAATATATAAACAAATATAAAATAACATTCAACATAGAATGGAATAAAATAAATTCTATGAATTAGAAAGAGCTGGGAGGTGTGTGATCACTATTCTAAAGCAGTTATGCCTCTCCACGTGAAGGTACTAACGAACATATACAGTTCCAAGATCTAACCCAGATATGCTCATAGCAGCATCTCCTCATGGGTCATGTCCACTGGAAGGTTGGGCTAAACCTGACTCGAGTCGAAGTTGCCCAAAAACATAATCGGAAGATACATCTACAATATATATGGAAAAAAATGCATACTACAAAAAAATATACTCCCATTAGATCATCTGAGTTCTTTTTATATATGCTTGAGAATGCTAGCCGTTAGAGGCTTTTAAAGCTCACCATCTAGTAACCCCCACCACTTAAAGGCATTCAAATGACCAATTAAAACAAAGTATAGTTATTCATTTAAATCATATAAAAATCCAATTAAATCCTAAATTAAAGTGATCCATTAAAACATATAAAATAAATTAAATGAGAAATTTTAAAGCTTTTATTTTTTTAACAATCCCCCACAAGCTTTAAAATTTTGAATATCAATAATAAATATATTTTTATACATATATATGCATAAAATGAACATAGATAAATTAGGGCAACTATAATATTGTGCAATTGGTGTAGGTGTCTTTCTAACTTGAACCTCACTTAGTGTTGACAGTCTCCCTCTGAAGGATCATAGTGACCAAAGGCTTGAACTAGATCATTTGAGCCAGAGTTCAACTATCACATACACAGTACTGATATTGATCAGTAACTAAGGGTGTGTTTGAAGTAGCTTTTTAAAAGTGATTTTAAAAATTATTTTTCATAAGTACTTTAAAAAAAAAATAGTGTTTGAAACCGCCCCACCACCACTCCCACTGCTCCACCACCATCGCCACTGCCACCACCACCCCTACCCCACCCCCACCCCCACCCCCATCGCCGCCGCCACCACTATCGCCACCCTACCACAACCACCGCCCCACCACAACCGCTGCCACCACCCTACCACCACCACTACCACCATCACCACCTCTGCTACCACCACCTCCATCGCCCTACCACCACCATCCCCACTACCACCACCACCACCGCACCACCACCATCCCCACTACCATCATCACCACCACCGCTACCGCACCCTACCATCATCATCACTGCTGTCACACCTTACCACCACCGCCATTTTCCCACCATCACCCCTACTACCCCCCCCCCCCATCGCCACCCACCACCGATTGCTACCATCGTCGTCCACCGCCACCGCCCACCACCATCGTCATCTTATTCTTATATTTATTATCATTACCATCATCATCCCACTACCACTGTCGTCCACCGTCAACACCCACCACCACCATTGTTGCCCGTCGTCACCCATTACCACAACCCATCACCACCCGTTGTCGCCCACCATCGCCACCAGCCACTATCACCCACCCCCACCACTGCAGCCACCCACTGTCACCTATCCCCACCACACTTACCATCGCTGCCATTATCCACCACCCATCACACTGTCGCCTAGAAGCACTCATCGTCGCCCACCACCACCATCGTCACCGCCCACCACAACCGTCATTGTCCCAGCACCACCACTACCAACCACCATCACCGTCGTCCACCACCGCCGTCGCCCGCGGCTGCCACTACCATCATCATCACCCAAAACCCACCACCACCATCATCGTTGCCACCCATGGCTGCCACCATCACCATGGTCGTCGCCACCTACCACAACCATCACCGTCTTCCACCATCACCACTGCTGACCACCACCACTACCACCGCTCAACCCCACTACAATCGGTGCTTAAATTTCTTTATCTCTCATTTATGTTTGTGATTTAATTTTGAGTGTGAATACAAATATATTTATTATTCACCATTTTTTTTTATTATTCCTTGCCTTCAGGCACATGGAATAACTAATATTTATATATTTTGCTAAGAAATTAGAGGAGAATTAGCCACCAAGTGGTGCACCACACATTTCTAAAGAAAAAAATGACGACCCGTTGGGAGATAATGAGCCCGACCATAGAAGGCTTAATATACATTTAAAACATAGACTCATCCAATGTAACGGTGATACCATGTCAGCAATGTTGACGTAGAATCACCAATGAATAATAAAATACCAAGTGAGCAAGACGTCAACCTCACTTGGATAGTTAATGGCTTACATGTAAGAAGAGATGGTAGTTATTTACTTATATGAAAAATTAGTTATTAATTTTTGTGGAATTCATTTATTTATTTGTTTTGATATTATTAGTTGGTGATACCACATCAGTATTGACATGTGATATCACCGCTGTAATGAATATTTTTTCAGTTTCTAGGTGGTGGTTCATTCATAATATGTTAAGAAAGTTTTACTTTCTTTTTTTTTTTTAAATCTTATATGAGTAATACTCAACCATATCAAAAAACTTCCATTGGATTATGAAACGCAGTTTGTTATATACCTCATTGAGAGAGAGAGAGAGAGAGTCTCAGTGGCTGAACCAGGAAGTTGGAGTGACTAGACTTATGTCGTATGGTCTGTGCTTAATGCCATGTTCTCTCTATTGACTATAGAAAGTGATTTTTCTATTCATAGTACAAGCACCAACCCATAAGACTACCATGAACCAAGATTAAATAAATCAACTTTCTATAGGACCACAACAAGCATCAACCAGAGCTCCAGCTAATTTATTAATTAAGCATGATATAAGAGCAGTGGTAGGCCCTCATGGCCAAGCACATTATCACCCACTAGTAAACTTTTTGGTCAAACTATAGGAAATTCACAAGATTCATATAATGATAAAAAACTTATGTGCCATGTGGGATGCTTCTGAAATTTAAAGTGTATTTCATAAATGACATTTCATAAAGACACTTCCATTGATTAAATATTTCTTGGATGTTCAAAGCTCTTAAATAAAAAACTTTTTATAAAAAAACCACTTGGATGGTCAATAAAAATACTTAGCTACATCATGATTACTTACTTATATAGCCTTGCATGTACACACATATGCATACGTAAACACATATGTGGCGACAATGATGATGGTGGTGGTGGAGCGATAATAGTGACATTAGTATTGGTGACGAGAACAATAGTACTGGTGGGTGATGATGACAACAATGGTGGTGTTGGTGATGTTGTGGTGGTAGGTGGTGGTGGAGGAGGGGCAGATGGTGGTGGTAATAAAGGTGAAAATAAGAAGTATATAAGCAGTTTTAAATAAGTAAAAATTTTATTTTTTTTAACTTCGGATTATGAAATTATTTGTGTGGTAAAAACTATTTTTAACTTATTTAAAAGTAATTCGCTACATCACTAGTTATTAAGATGAGGTTAGTGTTAGGGAAATTAGTATGATTATACATTATTTTAATTAACAAATTAATATCAATATCACAAACTAACAAGAATATATAAACAAATATAAAATAACAATCAGCTTAGAATGGAATAAAATAAATACTATAAATTAGAAAGAGCTTACATGTGATATCCGAGAGGCATGTGATATCTGGGAGGCGTGTAATCACTGTTCTAAAGCAGTTATGACTCCCCACGTGAAGATACTAATTGACATATACATCTCCAAGATCTAACTCAGATATGCTCACAGCAGCACCTCCTCATGGGTCACGTCCACTAGAAGATTGGGGTAAATCTGACTCGAATCGAAGTTGCCCAAAAACATAATCAGAAGATACATCTACAATATGTATGGAAAAGAATACATACAAAAAAAAAATATACTCCCATTAGATCATCGGAGTTTTTTTTATATATGCTTGAGAATGCTAGCCGTTAGAGGCTTTTAAAGCTCACCATCTAGTAACCCCCACCACTTAAAGGCATTCAAATGGCCAATTAAAACAAAGTATAGCTATTCATTTAAATCATATAAAAATCCAATTAAATCCTAAATTAAAAGTGATCCATTAAAACAGATAAAATAAATTAAATGCGAAATTTTAAAGCTTTCATTTTTTCAACAATCCCCCACAAGTTTTAAAATTTTGAATATCAATGATAAATATATTTTTATACACACACACACACACACACACACACACACACACACACACACATATATATATATATATAATGAACATAGAAAAATTAGGGTAACTATAATATTGTTCAATTGGTGTAGGTGTCTTCCGGACTTGAACCTCACTTAGTGTTGACAGTCTCCCTCTGAAGGATCATAGTGACCAACGGTTTGAATTAGACCCTTTGAGCCAAAGTTCAATTGTCACACACACAATACTGATATTGATCAGGATTCACAGGTTGGTGTGTTTAATGGTCATCCACTTGATCTTGATTCTCATGAGAGTTTCTAGAGAATAGCTCAACTCTCATAGTCGCGACCTCACGACTACCCTCACTTAGATGAGCCTTCCAAGGGTACATGTGCACAATACAAGATAAAATCCTTCCTTACTGTCACACTACATATGCACCTCTGCCATATGAATGAGCACGAAAATATCTTCTCTTAGGATATTTCCTCAATAACTGTGTTAATAAGTCACGCAGTATGGATTGTTTCTACCCATTGAACTTCCTTCATGGGGTCCCTAATCACAGAAGTTGAGTTACCTCCCTAGGTAACTATCTTGCGGGCTTAAGCACATCCCCCCTCGACAATTCTTGAGATAGCTTTTCTCAAAAGCATGGCTTTCCTCGAAAGCTCGTTGATGAAATAGATCATCTTTAATATATTCATGTCTCATGGCTTTCCTCGAAAGCTCTATAATTACTTGTCAACTTTGTTTGACTGAGATTTATAATTTCAATATAGAATGATCATTCTTTACAGATGAATGTCTCGCTCAGACGTGCACGCCTTATTAATTTCTCTATTTGATATTAACCTGACCTGTCTTTCAAACATCAAAGATAAACACCACATTAAAATGTATTTGTCTGAGAAGATTTAAGTGCCACCACAGTCAATAAAGATCTCAACAAATCATTGCAATCCTCATTACAAACGGACATATAACGAAACCATCTCATTAGGAAAATTCAAATTGCATATCCAGGAGATATCTTTTTAATATATACCCCTGCATTTCCAATTTTTCCATGAGAGTTACTAATGCTTTAGCTCTTTATTTAAAATTTGAGCTAAGTAATTTCTTAAACTTGTAGTTCATAAAAATAGCATTTGCATCACACTGCTCTATTGCCAACATATATAGTTCGGGTGTAATAATCATGCACAACATGTATCAAGAGAAAGTTTCTTGTATGACTAATCTATGATTACACAATATCTTCAACGAAACATAAGTTTAGCACAAAATAATTCGTTCTAACCCATGGTGCAATATGCATTAGTCAAGTGGTACATGTTATAAACATAATTATTGGTGCAACAAAACGTAATGAAAGATATGCAGTTACAAACATGGGTTAGACAATATATTTTTTCTTTAAAGTTGCGTTAATAGTAAAATTGTATGACGTCAACAAAGTTTCAAAGACTTAACTCCAAGAAAAACTAAAGGTGTTTAGACATATATCCAACCTTTATATTTGTATTCAGATTCCATAGGAATAGGCAACATAACATATTCGAACTCAGATAGATTATAACTGATGGTACCACAAATATGTCCAAGGTTGAGCTCGGTAACTTAGGTAAGCTCTCTTAGGTTGGGAGCTCAGCTTAGCCAAGTTACCCATAGACCTCAACTCTAGACCTTAGACCCAAGGAAGGCTACACATACAACAACTAGATTCCACTAAACACCCCCTCAATAGCAACGGTTACTTATCAGGCGCAAGTCTTGTAGCCGCCCCAACATCCATCGCATTAGTTGCGCAATAGAAGCAACTGTTACAAGAAAGAAGCAAGGATCTCGCCTCAGATCAAGCTAAGCCCAGGGAAAACTGCAAATAGGAGGCAAAGCACTCGACAGAAAGGAGAAATCATTGTTAGTCCACCACCACCGTGAGGTTCTTGGTAGTCGATGCTCTCTCAGCATACAATGTTCTGCTGGGAAGACATTCCCTCAACGGCATGAGAGTCATTCCTTCTGCCTACCACCTCGTCATGAAGTTTCCCATAAAAAATGGCGTCGGAGTGATCCAAGAAGACCAGTGTGTGACACGAGAGTGCTATATGGTGTTTATGAAGAAGAAAGAGGCCGAGAATATCCAGCTGGACGAGCTCGATATGAGAGATGAGCTGGAAACAAGGCCAATGCCTTCAGAAGAGCTGGAGCCTATCCAACTTGACGATGAGCCAGAGCATCTAGTATACGTGGGATCGAAGCTGCCCAAAGAAGTTAAAGACCTCCTTATTAAATCCCTCAGAAAGAATATGGAGGTGTGTACATAGAAATAGGAGGATATGTAGGAGATTGACCCCTCAGTCATCACGCACAAGCTCAGCGTGAATCCAACCTTCAAGCCCATCAAACAGAAGCGGAGGAGTTTTGCCCCAGAATGCCAAAAAATGATCAATGACGAGGTCAACAAACTTCTTTGTGCCAAAGTGGTCCTCGTCAAGAAGTCAAATGGCAAGTGGCGCCTCTACATCGACTTCACTGACCTAAACCGCGCTTGCCCTAAGGATAGGTTCCCCTTACCTCGGATTGACCTGATCTTAGATGTCACAGCTATGCATGAGCTCCGCAGCTTTATGGACACTTTTTCTGGGTATAAACATATCAGAATGAACCCCAGCGACCAAAAAATGACCTCATTCATGACTGAGCAGGGAACATACTGCTATCAGTTCATGCCATTTGGACTGAAGAACGCAAGAGCTACGTACCAGCGATTGGTAAACCGAATGTTCCAAAAACAGATCGAAATATCAATGGAGGTGTACATCGATGACATGCTGGTAAAGTCATTTAAAGCCAAGTTCCATATCGGGTACCTCGAAGAGTTTTTCCAAATCCTCAAAAAATACCAGATGAAGCTCAACCTAGCCAAATGTGTCTTTGGGGTCTCTGCTGGAAAGTTCCTGGGTTTCATAGTCAACAACAGAGGAATAGAGGCAAATCCGAAGAAGGTCAAAGCAGTGATAGACATGCAACCACCTTCAAACACAAGGGAGGTCCAACGCCTAACAGGAAAAATAGCAGACTTAAGTCGTTTTATCTCCAGATCTAGCGACAAGTGTCAGCCTTTCTTCCAAACCTTAAAAAAGGTATTCCAGTTGGATACGCGCTATGAGGAACCATTCAAAGCTCTCAAAGACTACCTGAGCTCACCCCTAGTCCTGGTGAGCCCTAGGGAAGGAGAGGTTCTCACCCTATACCTCATTGTTTCGGATTTCTCAACCAGTGCAACACTGGTCAGAGAGCAAAATAGGGCTCAATAACTAGTTTACTCCTGTAGCAGAGCTCTCAGGGGGGCAAATGAGAGATATCAAAAAATGGAGAAGCTAGTCTTAGCTCTAGTCACGACAGCAAGAAGGCTCAGACCCTACTTCCAAGCTCACACCATCGAGGTCCCAACAGACCAGCCAATGAAGCAGGTGTTGCACAAACCAGAATCTTCAGGAAGGCTGGTCAAAGCGAGTTCGATATCAGGTACAAACCTAGAACCGCAATCAAAGGGCAAGTTATGGCAGACTTCATTGCAGAATTCGCTACAACCTCAGAAGCATCCATGGAGGTAACCCAACTAGTACCCGACCTCTCGACTTGGAAGCTTTCAGTAGATGGAGCTGCCAACGCCCAAGGCAGCTGTGATGGATTGATTTTGACCTTCCCCGACGAAATAGATATCGAATATGCTCTCAAGTTCGGATTCATGGCATCAAACAACAAAGCTGAATACGAAGTCGTTATTGTCGGGCTCAGCATGGCACATGCTTGGTTAAAACCGTTGTTGTCCCTATCCTCTGGACATCATCCCTCAATGCGTATAGTCTATGTGTGGAGGTGAATGTCACTCTCCCTTGGAATGATGTCAAAAGAAAGGGCAACGGAATGGTGGAATGAATGAAATGTGTGTGTCTGTATGTGAACAAAAATGCTTCCCAAGCGCAAAAAGACTTTTGTGTTCGTGTTTTACTTGGAACCGTATTCCAAGGTCGTCTCCTCAGGGAAGGAGGTGAATCGTGTAGAAGGTAATTTTTGGTGAAAGAAAAGTGTAAAATCTTTTGTTGTTTGAAGTTGATTTTTGATTTGTGTTGTGATGAAATTGAAATGGGAAACAAGTGTTGGCTAATCAAAAGGTTTCACTCCAATTGGAATGTCAAGTTGACTCGAACCCTTCCTCCAATGGTGCATAGATGAACGATTGATTCGTGGGAAGCGAGGGACGAGATGGAAGTGAGGATCCAAGCATAACCCGTGTGCTTCAACTTTAATTATGTAAACACAAGCATAGGTTGAGCGAAGTAATATAATTCTCAAAAAACCGAGGTCGATCCCTCAAGGAATTGTAACAAGAAAACAATCACACAAAAACTAAAGCAAACTTAAAAATGGATGATTAGTTCAAAGATGTGTTGATTGAAGAGAATTGATTTGAGTAATTAAAACAAGATAATGAATATACTAGAGCATCGGGTATTCCCCTCTCAATTCCATACGATAACGATTAAAGAATCAAACTTTAACTTGAAACAAGAATTAGATGTCGGTTGATTCAAGAAACAAATCAAGTAAGAGAACCAAAAGTTATAATCAACGGATTATTCAGGAACCTGAACAACCGTCCAATTATATTATTTTATGAACTAATGATAATTACTTCAAGCATAGAATAACTAGTTATTTACTCGCAGGGAAATTCAAGCAATTGATGTACATGGCACAACAACTGAAGGATTTTTACAGAGCAAAAACTTTGCTAAGAAATTAGAAGTAAAATTAACAAAATGTCATAAATCATTCAAATCGAATTCAATAACGTTACCGTACTTCATTGAGAAGTTCTCCCTTAGCCCTAGTTCAGCCTTTTAGCCAGACATGATCAATCAAGAAAATAAACTAGTAATAAAAGAATTCTTCCCAAAACAAAAAGATCCCTATTACAAGATCTTCAATTCCTATTTATACTTTATTCCCCCAAAAAGATTGACTTGGAGTGAAACTCTTAATCTGGCGTTGGCAGATTATCCACACACGTCCAGACGCGTGTTCTTCAACCGTCCGGACGCAACTTCCAGTATACTCTTTCCTCAGCTCCTTGCCTTTCTGCCACTTACGTCCGAACGCATGGGGTTGTCCTGTCCGGACGCGTATTCCAGTGCCTTTCCTCTTCAGCTATGCTTCATCTCTCCTTACTTTCTTCCAATCTGATGCTATTCCTCTACAAAATATACAAAATTAGCATATCAACTATTCTTTAACCAATTAACCAAATTTATCATACTTTCATGACTAAATAATTAATCTTTCCCAATAATAAATGTAACTATTGGACCTCAATCACACCCCCCAACTCAGACCTTGCTAGAGAACATGTACATTACACAACCAAACTTATTTCCATAGCCTTTCACTCTCCATCATTTAGAAGCACAATTGACAAAACTTGCTCATATTTTTTTAAAACTCATGTTTGCTATATTTTTCTTTCTCTTTTTTTTTTTTCAATCTGTTTTTTCACAGCTAGACATATTGTCTTTCTTTTCTTTTCAATTTTTTTTCCAGCAAGACATCTAATGCAAATATTCCCAAGTATGCAAAACTTTTTTTTTTCTTTCACCCAACATCTCCCAAATTACATAAACAATAAAAGCTCAATCTCGGGATAACCAAGGGTAAATGATATTATTTTTTCTTATTGACTTGGTTATTATATGTTGGGTATAAGAAATAAAATTTTACTTCAAAGGCTCAATCATGGCTTCTAGGGATAATAATATTCAAAGAATAAGGCTTAGGCTCAAATAATATCAAAGATGGCCTAAAATCATATCTCAAGAGTTCTGGACAACACACTACCTTATGCAAATAATTTAAAGTCAAGTAATCATTCTCAATATTGGTGTTGAGCAAAACAAAAGTAATGAGACTATTGAAAGAGATTAGTTGAATAAAACTATTCTTTATTGAGTAAATGTAAATAACCCTCCAAGGAAGATTGGATCAAAACTCACCAGGGTTTTTATGCATCTCCACTATTTGTTTCAAGTTCTCAAGGTAAAATCCCTAACAAAATTTCAACTTGGTAAAGTCTAACGTGAACAAATTGTGAGTTTTTATAAGAACATGATATGAGATACAAAAATATAGAATAAAGTTCTATGTGATGCTCAAACAATTACAAATTTAAAGTTAAGCAAATTATTTTTATATTGTGGTGTCAATTCATGTATAAAAATGTTATTTAGATATTTGATGACACAATTGATCAAACTATGCATTTCATATAATATTTAGAATTTCCATACAATGCATAACCCAAAAGATAAAAGAAATCAAGCCTAACAAAAACTACCCAAAATAGACTTTGATTTCTAAAGATGACTTGAAAGAAAATCAAGAAAAACACCCAACTCGGGACCTAGAAGAAACATGCTAAGATGAGGGGCCTGCTTGACTTTGAGAACTCTGCCCTAAGCCCCTCATCTCTTTCCTCATCTCCCTCTCTCCTCTCAACAGCTCAAAAAGAATCTGCCTATCAGTCCTGGGATCAGTATCCTTATCCACTGGCAATTCAAAATCCTCATCAATATTGAGGAACAGATCCCAGTCCTCCTCCCCCGGTGCCATCCCCTCAGGTGCTGCTTGTTCGCCACCTGGACCCCTCTCACCTGGCACTGGCTTGGCTACACTCTGACTTTTCAAAAGGGAGCCAGAGTTTAGTACCACCACTTTCTTGGCCCGCTCCATAGTGGCATCGATCACCACTCCTGCCAGCTCGCACAATGCGGTAGCCAAGCCAGCAAAAGGGAGAGAAGGTTTTTTCGGATCCACGATAGCTCGCCTTATCTCAGAAAAAATCAATGATGGGAGGTCAATGGACTTTCCGGTACCCATAGCGTATAACAGGCGAGCACGGTCCGGATAGATGTGGTTGTTTCTCAGTAAGGGGAAGATATTTGATACTGAAATTAGGTTCAGTATCTTATACTTATTGGTCAGATCACCCTGCTGAAGATATTTAAGGTTGCCAGTCCAAACAAAATCATCGTCCCCTAGCAGCTCTCGTCCGACCTCATCTCCGGGATAGGCTTGAGGATAGTCCGGGTTGACCACCCGAGCCTGAGTCATTCCAGTTATCCTGGCAATGGCCACAACATCCACCCTAATCTCTGTGCCCCGAACATAGGTATGGATGAGACCATTCCCAAGATCGTCAGCATTGCTAAAAAATTCTCGTGCTAAGATGGGGATACATAGCCACTCTTTGCCCATAAATCCTGCCCATCGCCTCGAAATGATAATATCTCGGACTCCCAACCGGGTGAAGTCCTCATATTCTATCTTTCTCTAACAAAGCACGGACTTATAGGCGTAGTGTTTGAAGAACCTTACCCGAGCCTCCAAAGTTTGGAAACGAATGGGGTCGAACGTTGTGTCTTCCTCCTCCTGAATGTTCACTCGGGGCCTCTTTGATGTGGATGCTCAAGGTGGTGCCATAGCAAAATCGTGATGAAGAGAGCAAGTATAGAGAAGGGGAGAATTTGTATTTCAATTTGGAGGAGTGCAGAGCAAGAAATTCGATCAGACACTTGGTATTTATAAATTTTTACACGCGTCCGGACGCATGATGGAGTTCCATCCGGACGCGCCTCAACGACTGCTTTAATTAGCCTTAAATAGCACGCATCCAGACGCATGATCAGGTCCCGTCCGGACACGCCTCTGGAATTTGAAACGGTTGGTTTTCCTGTCCGGACGCATGATGAAGTTCCGTTCGAACACGTATTCCAGAGAGTTCAGGCTCTTTGGTCACTTCCGGATGCGACTTCCAGTGAGTTGATTCCTCTATACTTAGAAAAATTTTCACTTTTTTCAGCTCTTTTCTCCCAAGTGGCTCCATTCTACTCCTAAAAATTCCTAAAGGCTAAAAAATGTACACAAAGCTAAGAAAATCTTTTTTTTTTTTTTGTGAATGTATGTGCATAGTATATCGATCAAACACAGTATGGTCCTACCCCCCCACTCAAAAACTTATATTGCCCTCAATGTATGAATATGCGTATAACACATATGGGAAAAGAGAATCATACCTGATACGCTTATACTGTGCAATTGAATCTGCAATGTTTTCAAAAATAAAAGAAACACTATACAATAATATACATTAAAATACACAAAATTGTTAGAGAGGAATCATTCATAGTAGGGATCCACCAATTCGATGGATTCCACTTCAACTATACCTTCTTCCAAGAACGGTTTCAGTCGTTGTCCATTAACCTTAAAACTGTTCCCATTGCTGGGATTTTGAATCTCAATTGTTCCATAGGGAAACACTTCTTTCACAATATACGGACCACTCCATCTAGTCCGAAGCTTGCCTTTGAAAATGTGTAGTCTAGAATTATAAAGAAGAACTTTCTGTGCAGGTGTAAAGGTTTTACGCACAATATTCTTATCATGGAACACCTTCATTCGTTCTTTGCTAATTCGAGAATTCTCATATGCCTCATTCCGGATCTCCTCAAGTTCATTTAGTTGTAATTTTCGTACGGTGCCAGCTTTATCAAAACTAAAATTGAACATCTTAATGGCCCAGTATGCTTTATGTTCTAGTTCCACAGGTAAATGACAATCTTTTTCATATACCAATCTATACGAAGACATGCCAATCGGGGTTTTATATGCAGTGCGATATGCCCATAATGCATCGATTAATCGTAACGACCAATCTTTACGATCAGGGTTAACCCTTTTTTCCAAAATGTATGAAATCTCCCTATTGACTAACTCCGCTTGACCACTTGTCTGTGGATGATAGGGGGTTGCAACCTTGTGTGTCACTCCATATTTTTTCATTAAAGCTTCAAAAGGTTTATTACAGAAGTGCAATCCCCCATCACTGATAATGGCCCGAGGTATACCAAATCTAGACAAAATGTTTTCTTTTAGAAATTTCAAAACAACTTTATGATCATTTGTCCGACATGGTATAGCTTCGACCCACTTAGAAACATAATCTACTACCACTAGAAGGTACATATATCCAAAAGATGGAGGAAAATGTCCCATGAAATCAATGCCTTAGTAGTCAAAAATTTATATTATCAAAATTGGGTTCGGGGGCATCATATTTATACAGGTTAATCCCCTTAGTTTTTGACATCGCTCGCATACCTTACAAAAATTATACGAATCTTTAAAAATTGTCGGCCAATAAAAACCGCACTGCAAAACCTTTGCAACAATTTTTTTCATAGAAAAATGGCCTCCACATGCGCTTGAATGACAAAAAAATAGAATGCTACTTACCTCATCGTCAGGCACACATCTCCGGATAATCTGATCTGAACAATATTTGAAAAGGTAAGGGTCATCCCAGAAAAATTTTCTAACCTCAACTAAGAACTTCCTTCTATCCAATGTAGTCCAAGCTGGTGGCATGTTACCTGTAACAAGAAAATTCACTATATCAGCAAACCAAGGTATTGAAGAAACTGCCAGCAATTGTTCATCAGGGAAAGTGTCCTTGATCGGCACTGTCTCTATGGCCTTATCATTCACAAGTCTAGACAAATGGTCGGCCACTACATTCTCTACTCCTTTTTTTTTATCTTTAATAGTTAAATCAAATTCTTGGAGTAAGAGGATCCACCTTAGTAGTCTTGGTTTAGTATCCTTCTTAGTTAATAAGTATTTGAGGGCTGCGTGGTCAGTGAAGATGACAATAGGTGACCCTACTAAGTATGACCTAAACTTGTCCAGGGCAAACACTACTGCTAGTAATTCCTTTTCTGTGGTAGAATAATTCATCTGCGCATTGTTTAAGGTTCTACCAGCATAGTAAATGACATGCGGCTTTTTCTCATCCATTTGCCCCAAAACTACCCCTACAACATAGTCACTGGCATCACACATGATTTCAAAGGGAAGACTCCAATTTGGGAGTTGCATAATTGGAGCAGTGATGAGCATGCCTTTTAGCTTATCAAAAGCCTCTTGGCATAACTCATCCCACTCAAAAGGTATATCTTTCCCTAGGAGATTGCAGAGTGGTCTAGATATAGAACTAAAATCTTTTATAAATCTTCGATAGAAACCAGCATGACCCAAGAAAGATCTAATGTCCTTAAGGGTTTTGGGAGAAGGTAAATTAGCAATTAATTATAACTTAGCTCTATCTACCTGAATTCCCTCAGATGAGACAATGTGACCAAGAACAATTCCCTTTTGAACCATAAAATGACATTTTTTCCAATTAAGCACAAGGTTCTTTTCTTCACATCGTATAAGCACTTTCTCTAAATTTGACAAACATTCATCATAAGCATCACAAAAGACAGTACAATCATCCATGAAAACTTCAATAAAACGCTCTACCATGTCACTGAAAATACTTAGCATGCACCTTTGAAAGGTCGCAGGTGCATTGCAAATTCCAAAGGGCATCATTCGATACGCGAAAGTACTAAAAGGGCAAGTAAATGTGGTTTTCTCTTGGTCTTCTAGGGCAATCTCAATCTAGTTATATCCTGAATAGCCATCTAGAAAACAGTAGTACAGATGCGATGCTACCCTTTCTAAAATTTGATCCATAAAAGGTAAAGGGAAGGGATCTTTTCTAGTTACTGAATTTAATTTTCTGTAGTCAATGCACATTCTCCAACCAGTGACTGTCCTAATTGGTACAAGTTCATTATTCTCATTAGCAACTACAGTGACTCCAAACTTTTTAGGAACTACCTGTGTAGGACTTACCCACTTGTTGTTTGCAATAGGATAAATTATTCCTACATCTAACAATTTTAGCACCTCATTCCTTGCAACTTCTTTCATATGTGGATTTAGTTTACGTTGCATCTCCCTAGATGTTTTAGCATTATCCTCCAAATAAATCTTATGAGTGCAAACCAATGGACTAATTCCCTTTATGTCAGCTAATGTCGCTAATGTCCAACCTATAGCATTCCTATGCTTCCTAAGAAGTTGTAGCAACATACCTTCTTGTGCCGAATTTAACTGGGAAGAAAGTATTACCGGATATGTTTCATCATCTCCCAAGAATACATAATTCAAGTCTACCGGTAATTGCTTCAACTCAAGCTTGGGAGCTTGAATACTAGATGGGATTGGTGAATTGGGTCTTGGTGGGAGCTCTTCAAATTTCTGTCTCACCTCTCTTATTTCAAGTACCTGTGAAGAATCCAACAGATCAGTCAATGCAGCAATCTCAGAATTATTTTCCTCTGTCTCTAACAAAGGAGCTTGTTCCAACAAATATGCTTCAAGTGGATCTAATACAGAAGAATCATATACTCTGTTTGGAACAAGAGACTCAGTCATATTAATTTCATGCATATCCTCATCAACATTCCCCGGTTGTTTGCATATATTAAAAATGTTGAGCTCCAATGTCATATTCCCAAAACTTAACTTCATCACACCATTCCTGCAATTAATTAAAGCATTTGAAGTTGCTAGGAATAGTCTGCCTAGTATAACAGGAATTTGAGCATTAGTGTTTAGCACAGATTGAGTATCCAGAATTATGAAATCCACAGGGAAGTAAAATGTATCAACCTGTACTAAAACATCCTCCACCATACCCCTATGTATCTTCACAGATCGATCAGCTAACTAAAGCATGACTGAGGTAGGTTTTAACTCCCCTAACCCTAATTGTTCATATACTGAATAAGGGAGCAAGTTCACACTAGCTCCTAAATCCAATAAAGTTTGTTCAATTCGGTGGTTGCCTATAACACAAGAGATGGTTGGGCAACCTGGGTCTTTATACTTTGGTGGATACCTATGTTGTATGATGGAGGATACTTTCTCAGTTAAAAATGTCTTCTTTTGCACATTTAATTTTCTTTTGACAGTACATAACTCTTTCAAAAATTTTGCATAAGAAGGTATTTGTTTAATGGCATCCAACAAGGGAATGTTGATTTTTACCTGCTTAAAAATCTCTAACATATCATTGTGCATATTTGGCTTGATAGAGGTAAGTAATCTCTGTGGGAATGGTGCAGGTGCGACATAATTCTCAGGCTTATTGAATTTGGTTGGGTCAAGTTCATCACCACTCTCTATAGGTTTTGAAATTCTTTTAGATTCTTGAACTGGAGTAGAAATTATTTTATCAATTTCTTTTCCACTACGGAGTGTGGTGATAGACTTGACTTGCTCATGAATATTGTTAGAAGTGCAAGGTTCATGCACATTAAATTGATCTTGTGGATTTGGTTGGGGTTGGGCTGGGAACTTACCCTTTTCCTGATGGCAAAGGTCAGTGGTCAATTTAGTGATTGCACTCCTCATATCTTCAATAGTCCGTGTATTTTGTATGTTATATTCAGTCTGGCTCTGCATGAATTGTGAGAACACTTCCTCAATATTTCTCTTTTGGGGTGGGATATAGGGTGTGAAGTTAGAGGAATTTTGTTTAGGTGCTTGTGATGCATGATTCTCATTCCTCCAACTAAAATTTGGATGATTCTTCCACCCAGGATTATATGTATTTGAATAAGGGTTGTTGTATGGTTTTGTAAAAGTGTTTGCAGCATTTGCTTGATCTTGTAAAACATCTTTAAGAACAGGTAATGTTGGACACTCCTTCATGGGATGTCCAGGAATCTCACAAATACTGCAGACCTCTTCAACAAGTACTGTGTCAATTTCATTAACCCTTTTCAGTTCCATAGCTTCTACCCTTCTGGCTAAGATGGCAAGTCTAGCTCCTAGGTCATCCTCCTCCCTCAACTGATATTTACCCCCACTTGATGATGATTGTGTGGTCTTACCTTTAGGAGGTTCTTGAGAAGTCGTATCCCAAGACTGTGCATTCTCGGCTAATTGGTCTAGATAGTCTAAAGCCTCGTCTGGTTACTTATTCATAAAGTCACCATTGCACGTCATCTCTACAAACTGACGTATTTGTGGGCTCAGTCCCTCGTAAAAAAAAACTTATAACACGCCAGCTCTCATAACCATGATGTGGGCAAGATGCAAGAAGGTCTTCAAATCTATCCCAGCTTTGGTAAAAATTTTCAGACTCTTTTTGAGAAAAATTCATTATTTGTCTTTTTAAAGAGTTTGTGCGATGTGTGGGAAAAAACTTTTTCAGAAATTCTCTTTGCATCTCTGACCATGTGCCTATGGACCTAGATCTTAGTGCATGCAACCAAGTCTTAGCTTTTTCCTTTAGTAAAAAGGGAAAAAGTTTCAACCTAATTGTATCTACTAACACAGTCTGGTCATGAAATGTAGCACATACCTCCTCAAAGTCTCTAATGTGCAAGTATGGATTTTCAGATTCCAAGCCATTGAATTTTGGAAGTAATACTATCATGCCGGGTTTAAAAACAAAATTTGTGGCATTCAACGAAAACACGATGCATGAAGGTGCAGGTTGTAAAAAATCACGCAAAGTCCGTCCAAGATTTGCATTTAAATTATCCACGTCCAGGTTGTTTGAAGTTGGTTTGTGATTTGTGTTGTGATGAAATTGAAATGGGAAACAAGTGTTGGCTAATCAAAAGGTTTCACTCCAATGGGAATGCCAAGTCGACTCGAACCCTTCCTCCAATGGTGCATAGATGAACGATTGATTCGTGGGAAGCGAGGGACGAGATGGAAGTGAGGATCCAAGCATAACCCATGTGTTTCAACTTTAATTATGTAAACCCAAGCGCAGGTTGAGCGAAGTAATATAATTCTCGGAAAACCGAGGTCGATCCCTCAAGAAATTGTAACAAGAAAACAATCACACAAAAACTAAAGCAAACTTAAAAATGGATGATCAGTTCAAAGATGTGTTGATTGAAGAGAATTGATTTGAGTAATTAAAACAAGATAATGAATATACTAGAGTATCGGGTATTCCCCTCTCAATTCCATACGATAACGATTAAAGAATCAAACTTTAACTTGAAACAAGAATTAGATGTCGGTTGATTCAAGAAACAAATCAAGTAAGAGAACCAAAAGTTATAATCAACGGATTATTCAGGAACCTGAACAACCGTCCAATTATATTATTTTATGAACTAATGATAATTACTTCAAGCGTAGAATAACTAGTTATTTACTCGCAGGAAAATTCAAGCAATTGATGTACATGGCACAACAACTGAAGGATTTTTACAGAGCAAAAACTTTGCTAAGAAATTAGAAGTAAAATTAACAAAATATCATAAATCATTCAAATCGAATTCAATAACGTTATCGTATTTCATTGAGAAGTTCTCCCTTAGCCCTAGTTCAACCTTTTAGCCAGACATGATCAATCAAGAAAATAAACTAGTAATAAAAGAATTCTTCCCAAAACAAAAAGATCCCTATTACAAGATCTTCAATTCCTATTTATACTTTATTCCCCCAAAAAGATTGACTTGGAGTGAAACTCTTAATCTGGCGTTGGCAGATTACCCACACGCGTTCGGACGCGTGTTCTTCAACCATCCAGACGCAACTTCCAGTATACTCTTTCCTCAGCTCCTTGCCTTTTTGCCACTTACGTCCGGACGCATGGGGTTGTCCCGTCCGGACGCGTATTCCAGTGCCTTTCCTCTTTAGCTATGCTTCATCTCTCCTTACTTTCTTCCAATTTGATGCTATTCCTCTGCAAAATATACACAATTAGCATAGCAACTATTCTTTAACCAATCAACCATATTTATCATACTTTCATGACTAAATAATTAATCTTTTCCAATAATAAATATAACTATTGGACCTCAATCACCGTGACAAGTCTACGGGATTCAAAGACTCACACCATGTCCTCTCTCAACCCAGTTAAACCGAATCATCGTACACCGAGGAGAGGAAAGCAGATGAGTTGAAATGGCATACCCAAGAGGAGGTCTCCCTTGGATTAGCCAACTTAAAGATTTAGCTACTCATGCTTAAGGTAAAGACAACAATGTAATGAAAAGACATTATGAAGAATGAAGATTGGAGCTAAGCATAAACGAAATGCATCAATATAACTTCCGGATAATTTATACATGTCCATCACCTCTTGCTAAAGAGTGAATGAGAAACTACTCACTCTTCATTTCTTTGGTAAAGCTAGAAAAATAAGTGATGCTCATCCCTTCAAGTAGAGGAATTACAAGGTAAAAACATATTACACAAGGAGCCGATCTTCGACAAAGAATGAGTGAATCATATTCCACCCTTCACGGCTTTGGTAAAGCTCTAGAAAAGTGGAAGAGTTTCACTCCTCTAAGGGAAAAAGGAAGCTCAACAATGGAAGTAAAAGAAAGTCATAATACAATAAAAGAAAGCAATAATACAAGAAAGTAAAGAAAACAATAATACAAGAAAGTAAAGAAAGTAATAACTATTTGGAGGGTTTTCCACAACCAAGATAATGCTCTTTTACAAGAAACATGATACAAAAACAATAATGACTTTTGGAGGGTTTTCCACTACCAAAATGTGCTCTTTACAAGAAAGATGATACAAGAGAAAAAGATGATCTTTACAAGACCCAATGGGTGGTATTTATAGGCAACCAAAAGATGCCCTTTACAAGCCACAAGAAGATGCTCTTTACAAGTCCCAAGAAGATGTCCTTTAATTATACTTTGATCCCCCTTTGTTTTGCTTTAATAATTGGCACCATATAGTTTGTAGCTTGATAATTGGCTCCCCAAGTAATTTGTAGCTTTGACACAATTGGCTCCCCAGTAATTTTGACGCACAAAACCCTAAAAAGAACAACAATTAATGCATTATTCCTAATTCACACACTAACCTTGATTTGGCTTACTTTGACTAGTTTAACTTTGTTTTACTAACACAATTGACATATTAACTTAATTAAATTATGCATTAATTATGGTTAATCACACCCCCCAACCTAAACATTACTAGTCCCTAGTAATAAATAACAATAGAACAAAATAAAATCACTTTCGTAGATAACACGATTGCATTTTGCATATGCACCAAGTCGTTAAACCCCTAGGTGATCCCTAGTAGGCGAGTTTTGTCTCGTGAAAGTTTCCAGTGAAGCTACCTACAAACTCCAGTTAAAAAGATGTGTATATAAGTTAGCACCATGATCGTTGAGACACCCCATCCTTTAGTTAATTTTTTTTTTTTTAAAGAAAAATAAAACACTTCTCTGTCATTGGTACGTAATATATGCAAAAATAAACAATTGTTATATTGGTATTTGAAATTCCCTATGTAGTAAGAATGATCATTCTAGCAACAAGAATTGTTATATAACAAACACTCCATTTTACCACCTTCCATTGATAGCTTCGATTTCACAAACCTCTCGTAGAATGCTCTCAGCAAAAGTTCGCCCCGATTATAGTGACTTGTCTCTCCCGGGGCATGTGATCAGAGGGTGGCCAATTGAAAAATCACATGCACAATTAGGAAGGGAGTGAAGTTTAAGGAAACAAACTAATCATGTTTGACATAATCTCATGAAAGAATATTGATGCAATTTAAAGAAATACTATTTACCATACCTCACTTTTGGTTGACGACACATGCATGCAACAGACTTGAGATCAATTAGGGCTTTTTATAGGTTGTAATGTGGCCAGAGGTCAGTGGCTAATGAAATAACGTCAATGATATTCAAAAGCTATCCTTTCATTCTGTAATGTAGCACACTTCTTTCTAGCTTTTCGACATTTTGCCCAGAAATGATATTTCTTTCTTTCATTTTTCTCATTTTTCACTTTCTTGGCAATTTCCTGCCTTTCTGTTTCTTTTCTGTTTCAATTGTTCCCATCGATTTTTCTTGCCATTGAATAGTAGCCTCTATAGCCTTTTCCCTTTTTCTTGCATTTCTGTATCATATTGATTTATAAGAGGGTGCAAGAATATTAGATAGCAAAGGTATGTCAAATATATTCTCTTGTTGCTTGGTAATCATACGGGCTATTTGGAAAAAGATCGTTCATTAAAGGCTCAATCACGGTTAACTAGGGATATAATTTTGTAAAAGAAATGGCTTAAGGCTCAAAATTAAGTCAAAGATGGCCTAAGATCCTTTCTCAAGTATGTGCACATGTATGTGTCGTATGAACAGATCTCTTGGGAAATATGTCAACAGATTGCCTTAGTTGCGTCAATCAAAGCAAATTTAATGAGATTATTCAAAAATAGAGAGTGAAAGACCTTACTTGAGTAAATGTTAATTGTCTCTCAAAAGTATAGCAAGGCTCAAAACTTACTATGGTATTCTTTGTCATCTCCACTAGTAATGTCAGGTTTTTCGTGGAATGTCGGTTATTTATCGATTCAATTTTCGATTCTGATCATTCTGTACCTTAAGAATAACAAATAGCAATGTACATTTGACATTTAAGCATAGAGAAAATATCATTGAACTTGGAAAACTATGGCGTCTCAGGATAAGTCCCTACCCACGCTATAAGTTGGCATTTTAGGACATTCCTTACTCGGCCCATACATTTATTTCAACAAAAAGACTTTATACATCTAAAAAAAAAGTATTTACACTTTTTACAAAAAAAAACGTTCGGACCATTAACCTTCACCCCCAAAACACATTTTTCCACAGCTTTGTCATTTATTAGTCAAAATCTAATCCGAGTCTCCCTCTGTATCTGTGTAGTTCGAACAACCAGTGACTCTCCCAATTTTCTCTCTCACAAACCGGTTAAGCAAAGTACCAGAATAGCATGGCGTATCAGGGTAATCCTTACTCAGCCCATTCACTATCCAGTCTAATCGATCAAGTGCGCAACTGGAAATTGGTTCAGAACACTAGTTATATCTTTTCTCGTGAAAGACTCTGCTAGACTGTTTACAAGCACCCAGCCTTTTGGCACGACGGCGTTTGGCAAAGGTGCTCCTGCCACAGAGGGGTTTCGCTTGTTTTTCTTGGATTTCGGCCTTCCTTACAAGTCTTGCTTTTCTCATGATCACAGTATGCACATCAGATGGAAAAGTGCGTAGAACTCCTAAACTAAACCAAAAAAATTTAACATCCATGCTTTCTAAGTTAAAGACACCATATCTGGTTCTTTAACGTCTGCCAGTTACAAAGACGATTGAAGCTGCATTTGATATGATCATGAAACATAAGCAAAAATACCGTAAAAATACGCAATCTAGAATAAAAATAAACAGAACTTTATTTTTATTTATTTTTATTTATTTATTTATTTTCAACTAGAACAAACTGGAACTGGTAGGTCACACCCCCCAACCTAAACTGAACATTGTCCCCAATGTTTCGAATTTACCAGTGTATGGAGTTTAGAAATGAGGTTGTAAGGTAGAGATCTGTTCATCTGCCGAAACCTACAAACAAAACACAACAATTACTCATCCCTAGGGAGATTTGGGTTAGGCTGGAAACCCCTCATCCTAAGTGCGAGCAGAAGAAGAGCACTCATGTACAAATACAAACATATAAGACAAATTATTAAACAAAGGACTGGGTCTTCGGGGTATATGGTCATGGATTTACAGGGGGTGGGTTGTTTTTACAGAGAACAGAGAGAACAACGAAGAAGAAGAAGAAGAAAAAAAAAACAAAAGAATAAAAGAAGAAGAAGGGAAGAAGAGGGGGGCCAACACCGGTGGATGGGAGAAAAGGGAAAAAGGGTTGGAGACCTTATAAAGGCATCCCAGTGGATTTTTTTTTTTTTGAGTGTCGACAAGCGCGAATAAGTGTCGGCAAGCGCGAATATTCGCGCGGAATATTCCTACAAAACTGGTGTAAGATGCAATTGGTGCACCTCACCCCCTAACTTGATTCATGTATTATCTTCAATGCAACAAAAAGATATGATATTCAATGACGGACAGTAAAACGATGAGTAAGGTTAGAGAACACCTCGCACTGGAGCTTTAACCAACGCACCAGTATCTGAAACTTAAAAAAATGCTATACGACCAAGTAAGTAACACGAGAAATAAAAATAATATGAGTAAATAAAAAGACTGTACACTAAAAAGCATAAAAACTGGTTACTCCTCCATGAATTCCGGATACACCAGATCCGTTAACTCCTCCTCCACCTCTTGTCCTTCAAAACCCTCAAAGAATGGCTTAAATTTTTGGCCATTGACCTTGAATGTCTGGCCATTCTCAGGGTTTGTCACCTCAACAGCTCCGTTGGGGTAAGCCACCTTGACAAGATAGGGGCCATCCCAACGGGATCGGAGTTTTCCCTGAAAAATTGAGAGGCGAGAATTGTATAAGAGCACTTTTTGGCCGAGCTCGAATGATTTCCGTATGATGGAATTATCATGAAAGATTTTAGCCCGTTCCTTTGAGATTTTGGAGCTCTCATACGCATCTCGTTGAATCTCTTCCAACTCTAACTTCCAATGATCACTGGCCATTCTCAAATTAAAATTTAAAGTCTTAATGGCCCAATAGGCCTTGTGTTCCATTTCGACTGGCAAGTGGCAAGCCTTTCCATAGACAATCCAGTAGGGAGACATGCCCAAAACAGTTTTAAAGGCAGTGCGGTGTGCCCATAGGGCATCGGTCAATCTATCAGACCAATCCTTCCTATTTGGGTTAACCATTTTTTCTAGAATGTTCTTGATCTCCCTATTAGCTAGCTCGGCTTGGCCATTTGTTTGTGGGTGATAGGCAGTGGATACTTTGTGAGTGACGCCATATTTGAACATTAGAGATGCAAATGGTCTATTACAGAAATGTGATCCACCATCACTTATTATTGCACAAGGCATCCCAAACCTCGAAAAAATGTTCTCCTTGAGAAACTTGACTACGACCCGGTGGTCATTAGTCTTAGTCGAGATAGCCTCCACTCACTTGGACACATAGTCCACTGCCAGGAGGATGTACAAATAACCAAATGACACAGGGAAAGGACCCATAAAGTCGATGCCCCAACAATCGAATATTTCTATGACAAGCACAGGGGAAAGGGGCATCATGTTTCTTTGGGTCACTCTACCCAAACGTTGGCATCTGTCGCATCCCTTACAAAACGAAACACAATCTTTGATAAGAGAGGGCCAGTAAAAACCTGATTGGAGAATTTTAGCCGAAGTCTTTTTCGCTGAAAAATGTCCATCGCATGCTTGTGAATGGAAAAATGCAAGGACGTCCCGTTGTTCATTCTCAGGTACACATCTTCTCATGACTTGGTCGGGGCAGTACTTGAACAGGTACGGGTTGTCGAAGTAGAAATACTTCACATATACCATAAATCGTCTTCGATCTTCTAGGCTCCATTGCGGTGGTATCTGTCATGTTGCAAGATAGTTACATATATCAGCATATCAAGGACATACATAATGAATTGAAAGCAAATGCTCATCAGGAAAAAATTCAGGGATAGGAATGTGTTCATCGGCCTCTTGCACCACAAGCCGGGATAAATGATCAGCCACCACGTTCTCGACTCCTTTCTTGTCCTTGATCGTTAAGTCGAATTCTTGTAGGAGGAGTATCCACCTAATGAGTCTCGGTTTTGCATCCTGCTTAGACAACAAATACTTCAAAGTAGAGTGATCAGTAAAGACAACAATAGGTGAACCAATGATGTAAGAACGAAATTTATCTAAGGCAAACATTATCGCTAGCAACTCTTTCTTGGTGGTAGTGTAATTCATCTGAGCCTCATTCAGTGTTTTGCTAGCATAGTGTATCACATACGGTCTATTTTCCTCCCTTTGATCGAGCACTGCACTGACCGCGTAACACTCGCGTCGCACATGAGCTCAAAAGGTAGATCCCAATTGGGTGGTCGCATGATCGGAGGTGTGACTAGCATGCTTTTAAGTTTTTTAAAGGATGCCTCACAATCATCCGACTACTCGAATGGGACCTCCTTAGACAGCAGGTTGGTCAAGGGTCGGGCCAATGCACTGAAATTCTTTATGAATCGACGATAAAACCCCGCATGGCCCAAAAATGACCAGATGCCTTTGATGGCTCTCGGCGTGGGGAGGTTGGAGATGGCCTCCACCTTGGATTTGTCGACTTCAATACCCCTTGCTGAAACTATATGGCCAAGCACAATTCCTTCCGTCACCATAAAGTGACACTTTTCCCAATTCAATACTAGATTCTTCTCCTTACATCTTGTTAGAACTTTCTCCAAGTTTGCCAAACATCCCTCGAATGAATCCCCAAACACCGAAAATTCGTCCATAAAGACCTCCACTATCTTTTCCACCATGTCACTAAAAATCCCCATCATACAGGTTTGAAAATTCCCCGGAGCATTACATAGTCCAAATGGCATGCGGCGGTAGGCAAAGGTACCATAGGGGCACGTGAAGGTGGTCTTCTCTTGATCCTCCAAAATAATCTCAATCTGATTGTAGCCGGAGTATCCATCTAAAAAGCAGTAGAATAGATGACCCGCTACTCGTTCTAGAACTTGATCGAGGAATGGCAATGGGAAATGGTCTTTTCTTGTGCAAGCGTTCATCTTTCGATAATCAATGCACACTCTCCATCCGGTGATCACTCTTGTAGGTATAAGCTCATTCTCATCATTCTCAACCATCGTAACTCCGGATTTCTTAGGTACTAATTACGTGGGGCTAACCCACTTACTATCGGCAATTGGAAAGATGATCCCCACATCAAGTAGTTTCAGAACCTCATCCCTCACCACCTCCTTCATGATGGGATTCAACCGTCTTTGTGGTTGTCAGGAAGGTTTGGAATCCTCCTCAAGATATATGCGGAGGGTGCAAATGAGATGGCTTATCCCCTTGATATCTGCAATGGTCCACCCAATTGCTCCTTTATGCTTTCTCAATACCTCCAAGAGTTCTTTTCTTGTTCCGTGTTCAATGTAGAGCTAATGACCACCGGAAATGTTTCACCTTCCCCAAGATAGGCATACTTCAAATGGGAGGGCAAGGGCTTCAACTCCAAGTTGGGCTTTTGTTCATCCGACGAAAAAATTTTCTTTTCACGATGGGGTAACTCCTCAAATGTAGGGCTCCACCTTTCCATCCCTTTCAAATCTTCTACCTCCTCTTACTCATCATAATTCTCAAGATCCACAATTCCTTCTTCCTTAAATTTCAACATCCCCTCCAGCTCCAAGTGCTCCTCAACCAAAGTGTCGATTCTATTGACCTCACTTACTTCCTCATCATCACCCGGTTGCATTGCCAGGTTGAATACATTGAGCTCCATTGTCATATTCCCAAATGCCAACTTCATTAGACCGTTCCTGTAATTTAGCACGGCATTAGATGTAGCAAGGAAGGGTCTTCCAAGTATTACGGGAATTTGGGAGCTAAGGTTTACAACAGGGTGTGTATCGAGCACAATGAAATCGACAGGAAAATAAAATTTATCAATTTGAACTAAGACATCCTCAACTACTCCCCTTGGTGTACGGGTACTACGATCCGCCAATTGAAGCGTGATTGAGGTGGGCTTCAACTCCTCAAGTTGAAGCTGTTGATACATCGAGTAGGGAAGAAGATTCACACTTGCCCCCAAATCGAGATGTTCTTGTTCCACTCGACAATTTCCAATGGTGATGGCTATGGTTGGACAACCGGGGTCTTTGAATTTGGAAGAAGTGTTGGTCCTCAATATTGAGCTCACTTGTTCTATGAGGAATGCCTTCTTGTGGATATTCAATCTCCTTTTCACCGTGCATAGATCCTTCAAAATTTTAACACAAGATGGGATTTGCTTGATGGCGTTGAGGAGTGGAATGTTAATCTTCACCTGCTTAAACATTTCCAAGATATCAGTGTAATTAGCCACCTTGACAGGTGGTTTCAAACGACTCGGGAAAGGGGCAGGCATGGGAGGAATAAACACACAATCATCAACTAACTTTTCTTTCTCAACAACCTCTCTTTCTTTCTTTTCACTCACCTCACCCTCGTCGGTGTCACCATTGGTCTCTTTTTCATTTGACAATGTGACCTTGGGTGAGGTCTTTGACACAATGGTCTTATCAATTTCCTTGCCACTTCGAAGGGTGGTGACTACTTTGAGTTGCTCACAACTCTCTCTTAAGGGCTCTGATGACTCAACAACATGTTGACCTCTAGGGTTCTCTTGGGGTTGAGCGGGGAATTTCTCCTTTTCTTGTTGTGATGCCCCCATGGAGTTTGTCAACTTCGTGAGTTGGGTCCTAATGTCATTAAGAGCTGTGGCATTTTGATTATTGATGGTGGTTTGACTTTGAATGAAAGCATGAACCACATCCTCCAAATTCCTCTTATGGGTAGGTTGGTAGGTGGAATAATTGGGTGGTCCTTGTTGGGAGAAACTTTGGGGAGGTGGACTTGGTGAAAAATTCTGTGGTGGTGGGTTTGACGAGTACCCTTGCAGATTGGAACGGGGGTATTGGGAGATAGATGCTTGCCCTTGGCCTTGATATTGATTTTGCTTAGGAGGTGCGGGAGGTGTGTATGCATTAGACCCATAAGGAGTGGGGTTCTCATTTCTCCAACTAAAATTAGGGTGATTGCTCCACCCCGGATTATAAGTGTTTGAATGTGGAGAGAATGATTGCCTTGGTTGATTAAAGGCATTTACTTGCTCGTGATACACTTCCTTAAGTGCCGGAATGTTAGGGCACTCCGATATGGAATGCTCCACATTCTCACAAATTGAGCAAAACTCCTCTATCTTTGAAACATTTGACACCTCGTGCCTCCTATTGACTTCAAGACTTTCAACCTTCCTAGACAATTTGGCAATTTTGGAAAGCAAATCTTCCCGGTCTCTCAAGTCATACATCCATCCCCTTGTAATTGACTACTACCCAGAGACGTCCTAGGTACATCGTTGGGATCCCTAATGTCCCAAGATTGTGCATTCTGGGCCAATGTACTAAAGTAGTCAAGGGCCTCATCGGGGTCTTTGTTTAAGAATTCGTCATTGCACATCATATCAATGAATTGTCTATGGCTCAGTGTGATTCCTTCATAGAAGAAACTTACCAATTGCCACGATTCAAAGCCATGATGTGGTATGGATTGAATCAATTCATTGTAGCGATCCCAAAAATGATAGAATTGCTTATTGGGCTTTTCCGAAAAGTTTTGAATTTCCTTTTTTAAAGCGGTAGTTCTATGAATCGGAAAAAATTTATTCAAAAAATCTGAAAGCATTAGAGCCCAAGAGGTAATGGATCGAGGTCGCAAGGAATACAACCACGTTTTGGCTTTGTCCTTGAGGGAAAAGGGAAACAATTTTAATCGAGCTATGTCTTCCATAGCATAGTTAGCATTGAATGTTGCAACTATATCCTCAAATTCTTTTATGTGCAAATAAGGGTTTTCCTTTTCAATTCTGTGGAATGTAGGAAGTAGTTGCATCATCCCTAGCTTAACTTGGAAGAGATGAACTTGGACCGGTAAGAGGATGCATGAGGGTGTGGCACCATAAGTTGGTTGAAGAAATTCCCTCATTGACCTCGCCGGAGGATCAATTTGGATATTGTTCCCTTCATTTCTAGGAGGGGGGAATTGCATTTGTGGATGGGGCATTCCAGGTTCTTGTACTCCCCCACCCCTTTGCACATTGGGGTTGGCATCCACATTCTCAAAATTATCAATCACATTCTCGGGTGAGTCTTGGTCAATGTTTATGTCGGGGGCCAAAGGTTGTCTAACTAGTCGGTTTAGTTCGTCCCGTCCCCACATGTAACAAAACTATATACAATTGAAAAAGAAAACAAACAAAAGTATATACAAGGATCAACGTACCTCAGCCAATGATGAACATCACAGGACTTACCTCCGTTGTCCGAAAATCACCTTCTTGATTCAACGCTTGCCTTCCCCAGCAACGGCGCCAAAAATGCTTGCTTAAAACTGTTGTTGTCCCTATCCTCCGGACATCATCCCTCAATGCGTATAGTCTATGTGTGGAGGGGAGTGTCACTCTCCCTTGGAATGATGTCAAAAGAAAGGGCAACGGAATGGTGGAATGAATGAAATGTGAGTGTGTGTGTGTGTGTGAACAAAAATGCTTCACAAGCGCAAGAAGACTTTTGTGTTCATGTTTTACTTGGAACCGTATTCCAAGGTCGTCCCCTCAGGGAAGGAGGTGAATCGTGTAGAAGGTAATTTTTGGTGAAAGAAAAGTGTAAAATATTTTGTTGTTTGAAGTTGGTTTGTGATTTGTGTTGTGATGAAATTGAAATGGGAAACAAGTGTTGGCTAATCAAAAGGTTTCACTCCAATGGGAATGCCAAGTCGACTCGAACCCTTCCTCCAATGGTGCATAGATGAACGATTGATTCGTGGGAAGCGAGGGACGAGATGGAAGTGAGGATCCAAGCATAACTCGTGACAAATCTACGGGATATCAAAGACTCACACCATGTCCTCTCTCAACCCAGTTAAACCGAACCATCGTACACTGAGGGGAGGAAAGCAGATGAGTTGAAATGGCATACCCAGGAGGAGGTCTCCCTTGGATTAGTCAACTTAAAGATTTAGCTACTCATACTTAAGGTAAAGACAACAATGTAATGAAAAGACATTATGAAGAAATGAAGATTGGAGCTAAGCATAAACGAAATGCATCAATATAACTTCTGGATAATTTATACATGTCCATCACCTCTTGCTAAAGAGTGAATGAGAAACTACTCACTCTTCATTGCTTTGGTAAAGCTAGAAAAGTAAGTGATGCTCATCCCTCCAAGTAAAGGAATTACAAGGTAAAAACATATTACACAAGGAGCCGATCTTCGACAAAGAATGAGTGAATCACGTTCCACCCTTCACGGCTTTGGTAAAGCTCTGGAAAAGTGGAAGAGTTTCACTCCTCTAAGGGAAGAAGGAAGCTCAACAATGGAAGTAAAAGAAAGCCATAATACAATAAAAGAAAGCAATAATACAAGAAAGTAAAGAAAGCAATAATACAAGAAAGTAAAGAAAGTAATAACTACTTGGAGGGTTTTTCACAATAAAGATGATGCTCTTTTACAAGAAACATGATACAAAAACAATAATGACTTTTGGAGGGTTTTTCACTACCAAAATGTGCTCTTTACAAAAAAGATGATACAAGAGAAAAAGATGATCTTTACAAGACCCAATGGGTGGTATTTATAGGCAACCAAAAGATGCCCTTTACAAGCCCCAAGAAGATGCTCTTTACAAGTCCCAAGAAGATGCCCTTTAATTATACTTTGATCCCCCTTTGTTTTGCTTTAATAATTGGCACCATATAGTTTGTAGCTTGATAATTGGCTCCCCAAGTAATTTGTAGCTTTGACACAATTGGCTCCCCAGTAATTTTGATGCACAAAACCCTGAAAAGAACAATAATTAATGCATTATTCCTAATTCACACACTAACTCTGATTTAACTTACTTTGACTAGTTTAACTTTGTTTTACTAACACAATTGACCTATTAACTTAATTAAATTATGCATTAATTAGGGTTAATCAGCACATTCCATGGAGGCAAAGCAACTCGTGATCTACAACGACTCCCAGCTTGTGATGAAACAAATTGAGGAGACTTACGAAGCTAAGGGAAAGAATGATTCTATACCTCAAGAATGTGAAAGAGCTAATGAAAAAATTGGTGCAAGTTAAAATCATGCATGTCCCCAAAGCTGAGAACTCCCGAGTTGACGCCTTAGCAAGGTTAGCCACAGCTTTTCAGGAAAACCTGGACAGATTAATTTCAGTTGAGCACCTGGCAGAGCCGTCAGTAAGCCACGAGGATGAAAAAGTGTTCCCTGTACTGGCCCAACCAACCTGTATGGATCTAATCAGGGAATACCTTCATAATGTAACCTTACCAGCATATTCCAAATAAGTCGCAAAGCTAAGAGCCAAATCGTCCAGATTCACCCTCCTACAAGAAAACATGTACAAGCGAGACTTCTCGGCACCTCTCCTGAAATGTATAGGCGGCGAAGAGGCTGACTATATCCTAAGGAAAATCCACGAAGGTATCTGCGACAATCACATCGGAGCTCGAGCTCTAGCAGGTAAAACGCTGAGGCAAGGTTACTTCTGGCTCACACTACTCAAAGACGCAACAGAGGAGGTCAGAAGGTGTAAGACATGTCAACTGCATGCCAACATCCCCCACTGTCCACCAGAGCTCCTCACCCCAGTGATCAGCCCCTAGTCATTCCAACAGTGAGGATTAGACATACTTGGACCTCTTCCCACTAATACTGGACAATGCAAATTCGTCATCATTGGAGTAGATTATTTCACCAAATGGGCTGAGATGGAGCCCTTGGCAACAATTACAGAGCAGAAGGTTCAGAACTTCACCTGTAAATCTATAATCTGCAGGTTTGTAATACCTAGGGCAATTGTCTCAGACAATGGGAAGCAGTTCGATAACCCCAAATTCAAAAATTTTTGTGCCGAGTTGGGCATAAGGAATTACTTCTCAGCTCCAGCTCATCCTTAGTCGGATGGACAGACAGAAGTAACTATCCGAACCATAAAGGTAGCTCTGAAGACCAAACTCGAAGCCTTAAAGGGACGATGGGTGGAACACATTCCAGTGGTATTATGGGCTTACAGAACTACAACCAGGTCAACAACTTAAGAAACGTCGTTTGCCTAGGCATTCAAAACTGAGGAAGTAGCTCCTATGGAGATAGGCATCCCATCCCCGAGGACAGAACTCTTCAAACCCGAGCATAATGATAAGTCACTTCTGCTCAATCTTGACCTTTTAGATTGGAAGAGGGAAACAGCCATGCAGCGTATCATGAGCTATTAGAGAAAGATAGCAAGATATTACAACAAGAGGGTCAGGCACAGAAGCTTCGAACTCGGAGATTTGGTCCTCAAGAAACTCCTCCTTGCAGGAAAAGATCCCACCCATAGAAAGTGAGGACCCAACTGGGAAGACCCATACATCATCTCCAAGAAAATCAGACTTGGAAATTACGAACTACAAACTGAGGAAGGGAAAATCTTGCCTCATTCCTAGAATGCTGACCATTTGAAGAGGTTCTTTCAATAAACAATTGTAAAAGTTCATCATCAATAAAATGACAAAGTTTCAACTCGGTCAACGTTATATTGCTAGCATAAGCACATGATGGGCTCTAAACACTCGATGAGCTCTTCAGCTCATATACAAACGATGAGCTCTCCAGCTCATAAACACTCGATAAGCTCTTCAGCTCATATACAAACGATGAGCTCTCCAGCTCATAAACACTCGATGAACTCTTCAGCTCATATACAAACGATAAGCTCGTCAACTCATAAGCACTCGATGAGCTCATTAGTTAATATACAAACGATGAGCTTGTCAGCTCATAAATACTCGATGAACTCTTCAGCTCATATACAAAAAATGAGTTCGTCAGCTCATAAACACTCGATGAGCTCTTCAGCTCATATACAAACAATGAGCTCGTCAGCTCATAAACACTCGATGAGCTATTTAGCTCATACAAACGATGAGCTCTTCAAATCATAAACAAATGATGAGCTATTCATCTCATAAATATACGATGAGCTCCTCAGCTCATAAATAAACGATGAGCTCCTCAGCTCATAAGTAAACGATGAGCTCTTCAGCTCATAAATACACGATGAGCTCTTCAGCTCATGAAACTCTTGATGAGCCCTCCAACTCATAAGCTCTCGATGAGCTCTTCAGCTCACAAAAATCAGGACATAAGAGAAGACCTCATACTTGACAAAATTCAGATTCACTTCTAGAAGAATAGGGTTCTTCTCGAAGTAAGGGGTAGAGGGGAAAGAGCAAAATACAAAGCAAACAAGGCGAAATATTTTTTTCAAAACAATATTCTTTCAAAAGTACAAGGTCTTCTGAGTACAAAAAGAAGCAAAGAATAGAAATTTTTAAATTCCTACAATAGGATCAGAAGAAGCTTCAGGCAACTCAGGAGCAGAGGAAGCAGGAACTTCAGGTATGGGTAGGGTCATCACAAAACTCCCTACCTCTGCCTCAGTAGAAATAGGCCCAGAAGCCTGAGCCTCAGGGTCAGCAGAAGCTGAGACCTCTGCATCCTTCTCAATACTTGACTTTTCCTTCTCCTTGTCAGGAGGAGGGTCAAAGTCAAAGTCTTGGTATGGATACTTCTCCATAGCTTTCTCCTGGAAGGCAAAGTATCCTACAACCCAGTTCGTAGCTGCCTCATCTTTGAGCTCTGTAATCTGAGCATCCTTTTTTCGGTTCTTGGCTCTCTCCACCTCGATCTCATTCAGCAACGTGGAGTTGACCTCGGCTAACATGATATACTCCTTCTTCAAATTATGGAGAGAGCGAAGGGCTTCAGAAGCATCCTTCTGCGCCTGAGTTAAGCTGACAGTCTTCAGTTCGAGCTCCTCTTTTGCCTTCTTAGCCTCTACCTCTAGGATCTTGTTTGTTGAGGTCAGCTTCTCAACCCGAGCCTTCAGGTCATATACCTGGGTCTTGAGATCATCATTGGTGAAGGCCAGCTCAGAAATCTTGAGCTCAAATGCCTTCGAAGACTTCTGAGCTTGCTCAGCTGTGCTTTCCAAAGCTCGGACCCGATTTACCAGACCACTTACGTGGATGGCCAGCTGAGAAAAGCACAAGAAGAAGTCAAGGTCAGCAAAAATTATTTACTCAAAACAAAAGAAAAACTCAAAGAGATCAGGACTTACTAAAGGTGTTGTGTACAAAGCAGTAGTAGCAGAGGTATGTAAAGACATCATCGAGGCCTCTTGAATATCAGGCTCAGGAATGACTAAGGCAATGGTATCAGCGACAAGGCTCATGTTCCTAATGAGCGAACCCTTGCCCTTCTTAACCTTTACTCGTAAACCCTCCACACACAAGCGAGGAGTCTTCTCGACAGACCGGGAAGAGGAAGACCCTCGCAGGAGAGGAGCTATAACCTCCAAAGCTCTAGAAACCACTGTTGAAGAAGGGGAGGATGATGTCCCAACACGTCCAGAAGACCCCTCAACAAGAGGATGGGAGACCCCTTGAGAAATAGAGGTCAGAACAGCCTTCTAAGAAGTCGGCGGAGGCGAAAAGATCTCCTGAGGAGGAAGAGAAGGTGGAGGCACTTCTATTCTCTGCACCTTCAAAGGAGGATCAAGCTCAGACCCAACTCCAACCTTGCGCTTCCCAGTAGCTTTGGTGCTCCTCATTTGGGATATCTTAGCCCTCACAGCCTCAGCATCAGGAGCCATCGAGCTGGAACCTGAGAAAGTAAACAGGTATGTTAACACCAAGAGAAAGAAAGAAAGAACCAGAGATAAAGGGGAAAGAATCTTATCGGTAGGGTCTTCTGCACCAACTATAGAGATGGGAATTGGAGTCTCAACTCTCACCTAGGAAGGGTTGAACCCAAACTTGGTAAGCACAGAATTCTTGATCAAGTTAAGAGTACTTCTCCGGACGACAATCCTCAAGCCCCAGCAAGGCAAGCCTATCTTCAGCTCCGAGCTCGGGACGAATACCTGAGACAATCCAAGGAAATAAGGTCAGCAAGAAAAATATGAAAACAAAATGAGCCAAGTTAAACCTCATCTCAACAAGGACTCACAAAGGTTGTCAGGACCTAACCAAGAACGAGGAACGGGGAGGGTGTCAGTGGCATTACTCAGGTCAAACTCTCATTCCTTCCCTGATACAAAGAATAATAGTTTCTTCCAATTCTTGTGAGAGCTCGGCAGGTCAGTGATCAAGGTTGGGGTCTTCACCCGTTTGGAGATGTACAAAAAGTCATTAGAAGGGAACTTGACGTTGAAGTATTTCATGAGCAAAGGAACCGAAGGGGTACCAAGCTCATTTTTCTTAAAAAAGACGAGAAGGCCCACCAAGACACCCCAGAAGTTGGGAGAGATCTGAGTAGGGCAAACATTGAAGTGTTGGAGAACAGATTTGATGAAGGGGTGTATAGGGAATCTAAGACTGTTCTCTAGAGAAGCTACGAAAAAATAGGTCTTATTAGGAACCTCGGAGTCATACCTAATATCTACAGAAGGGCACCAATAGCGTATGCCCTTGGGAAAGCCAAACCTCGCAAAGAGAACACTCATAAAAGGAGGTGTAACCTCACTATGACCTATGAGGTCTGAAGCGCAAGGAATAGGTTCAAAGCCCTCAACACTGCCTGAGAGCCCAGCTCTCCCCTTTTTAGTCTTTCCTTTTCGAGATCGCTTAGAAGTCGAGGAAAACTCTGGTAAAGATAATGGCATCTCTGCCCTCTCTTCGGCATCAACCCCAGGAAATTTATCTATTTCATCGGCTACATCCCCTAGGTCATCCTCTTCTAGTTCGGGAGACCTATTACCCATAGTAAGAGAGACATACGAAGTAGTGACTTCAGAAAAAATAGACATGATTGGCCAGGAGAAAGGAAGATTGAAAGAGCTGTAAAGGGGGGGAACACGAGTAAAGCAATCCCTAAGAGCCCAAGGGTGGAGACACCAACGACCAAAGAAAAAGACTCTAGCAGTAGAATAAGGGTCCAAGAAGAGGGGAAGAAATGACAAGGAATGACCTCTATTCCTAAAGTAAAAAAAAAAAGCAAAATGTCCAAAAATTAAACAACCACCTCGAATTCGAGGGATCCAGAACGAAAGGAATCTTAAAAGAGAAGAAGAAGAAGCAGAGCAAGGGACGTACATAGCTGGGAACGATCAACAAACCAGGAACTAAGGAAAAATCAAAATGGATTAGGCTAGCCTCGCAGAACCTTCGGAGTAAAATTAAGATTTTTTTTGAAAAACCCTAGATCTTCAGCGAATTGGGGAAGATGAAAAGCAAGAGAGGAAGGAAAGTGAGAAGAATTTAGAGAAAAAAAAAGACGAAGAGGGTTCAAAATAATGAAAGAGGCGGTTGTCTGATGGAGCATTTAAGGCTAAGCATACATACAGACACGTGGAGCCCCAAGGTAAGGAGCGTCCACGAGAAAAGAGGAGAAAATGATTGCACGTTCGCCATAACAGTCAAAACACGTCCAATCATGCACATCTTGAGGTCTATCCAGTGCAACCTCACTCACCCAAGGCAGAGCTCAGTCCCAGCTCATATAACTCTATCTGACTAGGGACTGGGGGACAACTGGTGGTACAACAAATATGCCTAAGGTTGAGCTCGGTAACTCAAGTCAGCTCTCTTTGGTTGGGAGCTCAGCTCAGCCAAGTTACCCATAGACCTCGACTCCAGACCTCAGACCCAAGGAAGGCTGCGCATACAACAACTGGATTCCTTCAAATACCCCCTCAATAGCAACAGTTACTTATCAGGCGCAAGTCTCGTAACCACCCCAACATCCACCGCATCAGTTGCGCAATAGAAGCAACTATTACAAAAAAGAAGCAAGGATCTCGTCTCAAATCAAGCTAAGCCCAAGGACAACTATAAATAGGAGGCAAAGCTCTTGACAGAAAGGACAAGTTATTGTAGCCTCATTAGCCGAGTTCCTGAGCTGGTGAACCACTATAAACACTGTGTGATCATCCCCATTTTCCCAGATCCTACTCTCAAGAGCCTTGGAGCTCAGACTGAACTAAGCTTAGTTGTTCAGTGTACTTTATACTCTCATCACTGCTCAATCGTGTTAAGAACATCATCAATAACCATAACGGTTATCATTCGACGTACACATTGGGATTGCATTCCAATTTTCCATAAGGAATTGCATAAACACATGTACTAGACTCAAGGAATATCATGTCTTTAAGCATAGGATAACGAATCATTATTTCAAATATGGACATAAAGCAATAACATAAAATATTTTTATTGCATGATCTGTAACATAAACTGGACAATGGAGGTCAAAACATGTGCACAAGAACACACAAGCGTAAAACTCGGAAGAGTCTAGTCCATACCAAATACAAACTTAGTCTATACTGAAATCGATCTCTAACACGACATGAGAGAGAAACGAATTCTAAAACATATGACCTTATACCAAGAAGGATAAAACAAAAATTTTCACGAACACCTAGTATAAATGCACTCGTGAAGTGGAAACCGACACTCAAAAACATTTTTAGCACTTTTTGATTTCGTAGTCTCTCTTTTATTGGGTCGAATATCATGTGGCTGATAGCATGATAAAACATATCCAGTGAGATCTCATTATAGTTTTTAAGTAGATGAGATGGTACAATATAGCTATTCTTAAAAATTCTGAACTTTTTTTCCCCTCGTGCTCTTTATTTTAATCTCTTACTAGTCCTTCTTTGCAGTACAAAACTTTTTATCAATCTATAGTCTCTCGTTACATCCACTTTCGATTTTCAAAATACAGAAGGGTGAAAGCTTAATCACTAAGCTTTAGTCTACATCCTACTAAGTTGTAGTCTTTAGACTCCACCCAGTCACTAACTAGAAAGATATATCTACATACTATCGCAAGTTACAACACAACTGATGCTGACATTACAGCCTTATATTTAGTAATTAGATTGAGCACAAAACATAGAAGCAATTAGACACTGCAAGTTTTGTTTCTACTTCTTGTAACAACTGAATTTTTCAATACTCTTTTCTTTAATTAAAATGAAAAACTTAAATAGAGTAACAACCACTAATTATATTTAAAATAGTCATTGCACTCGTAACAGCTAAACAATTCACCTCCTAGAAACTAAATGCCCATAAGTTACATGCAGATATTAATGACTCACAAATTTTCAAAACAAGTTATATTTCAACATTAACTGTTGTTTATAGACACCAAAGGTTTATTTATTTTTATTTTTATTATTTTTTCCTTGTCACACAACGGTAGGCTTTATATGCTCTCTCCTTAGATTATAGGTGATTCATAGTAGACTTTCAACATAATGAACAGTAACATGTCACTAGCCTTACAAGTTCAAATTTGTCCTAGCTCGGATTTGTTTCTTACAGGTCCAACTAGTAACAATCCAACTAGTAAAATACACATGAATTCCAATTAGCAAAATTAATAATGTATTAGAGAGCATATATTAATAACCCACAGAAGGAATAGAAGATTACAAATGAACCCACAAGGTGGACTAACATGACTATACATAGCTGCTTTAGATTGTTAGGGAAATTAGCATGATTATACATTATTTTAATTAACAAATTAATATCAATATCACAAACTAACAAGAATATATAAACAAACATAAAATAACAATCAGCTTAGAATAGAATAAAATAAATATTATGAATTAAAAAGAGCTGGCTTGTGATATCTGGGAGGCGTGTGATCACTGTCCTAAAACAGATATGCCTCTCCACGTGAAGGTACTAACAGACATATGCAGTTCCAAGATCTAACCCAGATATACTCATAGCACCATCTCCTCAGAGATCCCGTCCATTGGAAGGTTGGGGTGAACTTGACTCGAATCGAAGTTGCTCAAAAACATAATCGGAAGATACATCTACAATATATATGGAAAAGAATACATACTACAAAAAAACATACTTCCATTAGATCATCAGAGCTCCTTTTATATATGCTTAAGAATGCTAACCATTAGAGACTTTTAAAGTCCACCATCTAGTAACCCCCACCACTTACAGGCATTCAAATGACCAATTAAAACAAAGTATAATTATTCATTTAAATCATATAAAAATTCAATTAAATCCTAAGTTAAAAGTGATCCACTAAAACATATAAAATAAATTAAATGAGATATTTTAAAGCTTTTATTTTTTCAACAGTTAGTAGGGGAGTGACGAACAAGGTTCGAATCATGCCTTCGCGGCCTAACAACACAGAAAAAAAAAAAAAAATCAGTCACTACAACAAAAAATATTTTTTGCGACGATTTTAAATTTGTCGCAAAAAGTTAACTATTAGCGACGATTTTCTAAATTTGTCGCAAATTTCAATTTTTGGCAATTTTTTAGCGACGTTTTTTAAAATCGTGCAAATAAAGTTTTTACTTCAATTAAAAATTTAAAAAAAAAAACAATTTAATTGATTTTCGCGACGTTTTTTAAAAACGTCGCTAATAAACTTTTTACTTCAATTTAAATTTTTTAAAAAAACAATTTAATTGATTTTTGGCGACGTTTTTAAAAAAACGTCGCCAATAAACTTTTTATTTCAATTAAAAATTTTTTAAAAAAACAATTAAATTGATTTTTGGCGACGTTTTTAAAAAACGTCGCCAATAAACTTTTTATTTCAATTAAAAAATTTTTAAAAAAACAATTAAATTGATTTTTGGCGACGTTTTTAAAAAACGTCGCCAATAAACTTTTTAATTCAATTAAAAATTTTAAAAAATAACAATTTAATTGATTTTTCGCGACGTTTTTTAAAAACGTCGCAAATAAACTTTTAGCTTCAATTAAAAATTTTAAAAAATAACAATTTAATTGATTTTTCGCGACGTTTTTAAAAAACGTCGCGAATAAACTTTTTACCTAAATTAAAAATTTTTAAAAAAATAACAATTTATTTGATTTTTCACGACGTTTTTAAAAATCGTCGCCAATAACTTTTTACTTCAATTAAAAATTTTAAAAAATAACAATTTAATTGATTTTTCGCGACGTTTTTCAAAAACGTCGCGAATAAACTTTTTACCTCAATTAAAAAATTTTAAAAAATAACAATTTATTTGATTTTTCGCGATGTTTTTATAAATCGTCGCCAATAACTTTTTACTTCAATTAAAATTTTTAAAAATAACAGTTTAATTGATTTTTCGCGATGTTTTTTAAAATCGTCGCCAATAAACTTTTTACTTCAATTAAAAATTTTAAAAAATAACAATTTAATTGATTTTTCGCGTCGCCAATAAAATTTTTACCTGAATTAAAATTTTTAAAAAATAACAATTTAATTGATTTTTCGCGACATTTTTTAAAATCGTCACCAATAAACTTTTTACTTCAATTAAAACTTTTAAAAAATAACAATTGAATTGATTTTTCGCGACGTTTTTTAAAATCGTCGCAAATAAACTTTTTATTTTTATTAAAAATTTTAAAAAATAACAATTTACTTGATTAAAAATTTAAAAAAAAATATCAATTTAATTCACATGTTAATTTGAATGTTAATTTAATGAAATTCAAAGTCGATTTGATGAAATTAGATGTTAATTTGATGAAATTGAATGTTAATTTGATAATTTGAATGTTAATTTGATGAATTGGGTGTTAATTTAATGAAATTGAAAGTTTATTTGATTACTTTAAATGTTTAATTGTATGTTAATTTGATAAATTGAATGTTAATTTGATGAAATTGAATGTCAATTTGATAAATGGAATGTTAATTGAATCAAATTGAAAGTCGATTTGATGAAATTACATGTTAATATGATGAAATTTAATGTCCATTTCATAAATTGAATGTTAATTTGATGAAATTGAATGTCAATTTGATAAATCGAATGTTAATTTAATAAAATTGAAAGTCGATTTGATGAAATTACACGTTAATTTGATGAAATTGAATGTCAATTTAATAAATTGAATGTTAATTTGATGAAATTGAATGTCAATTTGATAAATTGAATGTTAATTTAATGAAATTGAAAGTCGATTTGATGAAATTACATGTTAATATGATGAAATTGAATGTCAATTTAATAAATTGAATGTTAATTTAATGAAATTGAATGTCAATTTGATAAATTGAATGTTAATTTAATGAAATTGAAAGTCGATTTGATGAAATTACATGTTAATATGATGAAATTGAATGTCCATTTAATAAATTGAATGTTAATTTGATGAAATTGAATGTTAATTTGAGAAATTGAATGTTAATTTAATGAAATTGAAAGTCGATTTGATGAAATTACATGTTAATTTGATGAAATTATATGTCAATTTGAGAAATTGAATGTTAATTGGATGAAATTGAATGTCAATTTGATAAATCGAATGTTAATTTAATGAAATTGAAAGTCGATTTGATGAAATTACATGTTAATTTGATGAAATTATATGTCAATTTGAGAAATTGAATGTTAATTTGATGAAATTGAATGTTAATTTGATGAAATTGAATGTCAATTTGATAAATCGAATGTTAATTTAATAAAATTGAAAGTCGATTTGATGAAATTACATGTTAATTTGATGAAATTGAATGTCAATATGATAAATGGAATGTTAATTTTATGAAATTGAATGTCAATTTGATAAATCGAATGTTAATTTAATAAAATTGAAAGTCGATTTGATGAAATTACATGTTAATTTGATGAAATTGAATGTCAATATGATAAATGGAATGTTAATTTGATGAAATTGAATGTCAATTTGATAAATCGAATGTTAATTTATAGAAATTGAAAGTCGATTTGATGAAATTACTTGTTAATTTGATGAAATTGAATGTTAATTTGATAATTTGAATGTTAATTTGATGAATTGGGTGTTAATTTAATGAAATTGAAAGTTTATTGGATTACTTTAAATGTTTAATTGTATGTTAATTTGATAAATTGAATGTTAATTTGATGAAATTGAATGTCAATTTGTTAAATTGAATGTTAATTTAATGAAATTGAAAGTCGATTTGATGAAATTACTTGTTAATTTGATGAAATTGAATGTTAATTTGATAATTTGAATGTTAATTTGATGAATTGAGTGTTAATTCAATGAAATTGAAAGTTTATTTGATTACTTTAAATGTTTAATTTGATAAATTGAATGTTAATTTGATGAAATTGAATGTCAATTTGATAAATTGAATGTTAATTTAATGAAATTGAAAGTCGATTTGATGAAATTACTTGTTAATTTGATGAAATTTGATGTTAATTTGATAATTTGAATGGTAATTTGATGAATTGAGTGTTAATTGAATGAAATTTAAAGTTTATTTAAGAAATTTAATGTTAATTTGATGAATTGAGTGTTTAATTGAATGAAATTACATATTAATTTGGTGTTAATTTGCTAATTTGAATGTAAATGATGAATTGAGTTTTAATTGAATGTTAACCGGTTATTCGCGACGTTTTCATAAATCGTCGCAAAATTAAATTTTTTTTTTTTTTTTGGATAAATAAGTATCAATGATGGGAGGTAAAATATTAATATTATTTGCGACGTTTTTTGAAATCGTCGCAGAATCCAAAATTTTATTTTTGAATTAAGTAAATAACTACGAGTGAGGATAAAATATTTAATATTATTCGCGACGTTTTTAGAAATCGTCGCAGAAGTGATTCCCTCCAAAAAATTTTGTGGCGGGAGAAATGGCTCTGAAATATTTTAAAGGTGAATATTATTTGCGACGTTTTTATAAATCGTCGCAGATTCAAAATTTTATTTTTTTTTTTGATAAATAAGTATCTGTGAGAGAAGGTAAAATATTAATATTATTTGCGACGTTTTTTTAAATCGTCGCAGAATTCAAAATTTTATTTTTGAATTAAATAACTATCAGTGTAGTTAAGGGAGATGAAATATTTAATATTTTTGGCGACGTTTTTTTAATCGTCGCAGAAGTCAAAACTCTGAATAAGTAACTCTTTTTCCCTCTTTCGCTCTTTCCCCATCGTTACCTCTTCGTTTTCAGTCGACACACACACAAACTCTCTCTCTCTCTCTCTCTCTCTCTCTGCCTCTCCCTGCCAGTCGAAGCCCCAGTTCACCATCGATCGTCGCCGCCTCCTCTCACTCTCCATTCACTGCGAGCGCCGTCGCCGGTCACCACAGCCGCCGTTGTAGCTCCGAAGACTTCCAGGTAAGCCCTTTTCCTTCGCTCTTTCATCTTATCCTCCTTTTTTTTGTTTCCTATTCTTCTCCTCTTCCTTTTATGGTCAAAACCCTCTTGAGTCAATTGATTGTAGTTCTACACGGAAAAAAGAATTCCTCATACAATAATTTCTGCTGAAGAGAGATGTCCATAGCCTTGGGCAATTAGACATCAATTTCCATCCCAGTTTGGCCATTAGCGACATAGTAATGTCCCTTGTACTTCTGAAACCTAGTCCTCCTACATATTTTGGCCTACACATAAACTCCCAGGATTTAGTTCCCATTGCCTTATGCTCTTTGGTTTGACTTCACCAGAAAGCCCTTCCAACGTATGTCAGTAGTTTAGCCTTCCATCCCTAGAGTTTTTTCTCCAATTTTTCCACAATTGGTTGAAATGCTCTTCTTTGGGACCTTCCTGTTTGTAATGGTAGTACCAAATGTGTTAAGTCTAGAGTGCCCTTTGTTAGCCCAAGGATTCCTTTGATTGTTCTAATAGTGTTCCTTTGGCAATTATTATGGTACTGTATTCTAGACTTCTCTTTGTTGATTTGCTGGCCTGACCAGGACTCATAAGTGGATAAGCAGTCGAGAATTACTGTAGTTTCCTCTTGATTTGCTCTTCTGAAGACAAGAAGGTCATCTCTAGAAACATTAAATATTTATGTGAATCACAATTCCTTGCTATTTTCACTCCCTGCAAACTACCTTGTGTTGTGATGCTTGCTGGTGGAATAATCTATATAGGACTTCCGTGCATATTATGAACATGGAGGGAGAAAGGGGGTCTCTCTGTCTTAAACCTTAATGCATTGATGTTTGAGTTGGGAATCCCAGTAGAGTTAAGACTTCGAGAAAGAAGGACCACTCAACTCTATCAAATGCTTTTGACGTATCTAACTTTAGCAACATCAGAGCACCTTTGGTTATTTTTTTCTTCAGTAGGTGAATTATTTACTGTGTAAGGATTGTGTTTTCAGCTATGGATTTTCCAGGCACAAATGCATTTTGATTGGGTGCAATAATTTGATCCAGGAAAGGTCTAATTCTGTTTGCCAAAATCTTGGAGATAACTTTATAGGAAACATTGCAGAGGCTAATTGGCTGAAAGTGATGAGTCTGGTTTGCTTTGGATGTCTTTGGGATTAGAAAAATGTTGGTTTTGTTAAGCTCTGTAAGCATGTGACTCCCTTAAAAAGGATCTCACCATATTAGTTAAATAATTACCTATAGTGTGCCAGTATGTCTTGTAGAAAATGAGTGGCATGCCATCTGGATTAGGAGCCTTCAGTGGTGACATTGCAAACGATGTTGCCTTGATTTCTTCAGCTATAGGTATGGCACAAAGTTCAAGATGTTGTTCTAATTGAACTATGGGAGTGAAGAGGCTTTCTAGCCACATAGAGATGTCTGGTGTTGTGGATGAGTGAAAAGTTTGGAAATAAGTTAAAAGATGGTTCCCAATATCATTCCTCTCTGTAAGCCATGACCCATCCAAAATCTTAAGACAGTTAATAGTATTTCGTCTACCTCGTATTACCATGGTAGTATGAAAAAACTTGATATTTGCATCCCCCTCTTTTATCCACTGGATGCGAGACCTCTGTCGACCTCTATCGCCATAGATATTCTTCTCTTTTGAGTTGCTCATCTAGTTCAAAGCTGAGAATTCTTTCCTCCAAATTGTTTCCTGGGTTGGGCTCTTCCTGTTGGAAAGTGTCTATTCTGGCCTTGACTTCCTTCATCCTATTGGTACAGCTTTCTACAGAATCTGAATGCAAGGGAACCATGAAAATTTGTTAGCCATAAGTTTTTGACCACATGATGGTTTTTCAGGTCTCTGGTCCACATAGCTTCAAATTTGAAGGCTTTTGGGCTCTTAAAAAATTCCAGCATACTTATTTTTGACATGATATTAACTTGAGGAGTTGGACATTTTACATGTTTTAAGCTTATGGTATCTGTAATATCCAGCTATTTAATTAGTGTTTAAAAGAACTAAATGTAGAATTTAAAGTGTGAGAGCAATTTAAAGTGGACAAGCTCGGTTAAATTTCACATAACATTGCTAAACAAAATTAATATTGTTTTTCACTTTATGTTCTTTTATTTGAATGTGTTCATGTTTGCTAAATTCATGGTGTATGTAGCTTCGATCAAGCATTGATGGCAGAAAAATTTTGAACCAATGGGTTTGAAGGTTTCTAGGGTAATATAAAGGGACTGGGGAATCATGGGTTCAACGGCCTTTTAGTTCTTTCTTCCTATCTTTCCAAGTAATGGGTTTTTTTCTTTCTTTGACAAAAAGAATGAATTGCTATTGAATGTGCATAAGAAGCTTGAAAGTAGGGATGTAATAAGTATTGCTTTACATTCCGATTGTTCACTTATATTGGTCTAAACACCGTGCTGGCTTGCTCTATAATTTTAAAAGAAACAGGCTTGCGTAAAGTACTGTACTTAAAACTTTAATACAATGGCTTTTTGATTAAAAAATTCGATGGCCTTGAAGTGTTCTTTAATGGAGTGAAAATAGGGCACCAGTAGTAGCATTAGACACTTAATTTCCTGCTACCCAATTTTATGTTTTTAATGCATTGGAAACGGTTTACTTTGAGTAACAGGCCTCCAAATCTGCATTTATCGACCTTAACCTTGCTTGGTGATTCCAAATACCATCTTAGAATTTTTGAGTCAAATATCAAATAATACTAATGTAAACATAATGGTTTCTTGCAGTTTCTATACATGTAATACTATTAACCATGCACAGGTTGCTGGGGGTGGATATTGTGGAATTGCCTGCTTGGTGGAGAGTAGCTGAAAAGGAAGCTATGGTCTTGCAGAGATGGGCCAGATGGTCGATACTTAACGATGTATTCCACAATTTATAGGTTAGCATTACTTCCCTATGCGATATTGGACCCTTGCCCTCTATAAATTTGTTTTGTTCTGCTTATTTTCTTGTGGTCCAAATTTTGGGAGAGAGAATTTTGTGCACTTTGAAATGACCCACCCCACAGGCTCCTTGGATCTAAGCCTTTTGCATGCTATTCTTATTCTTGCGTTCTTTTTTTTTCTTTGGGTTTTCATGGTGATTTTGATTGGTAACATATACTTGATTCGGTATTTTATTCCAATCTCCTTCTCTATCTAAAATATATGTAGATTGGCAGTGTAAGTTGAGGATGTCCTTTCAGTTTTTTCGGATGATTTTCTAAATAATGATGTTTTAAATTCAGCTCTTCAAGTTTCTTTTTTTACATTAAATTTTCGTCTCTAATTCAGTTCGTGAAAATGAATGTTTACTTACGTTTCATACTTATTTTGTTGTTGAATTCGTTTATCATAGTTTTTCAATTGTGCACTTTGAATATCTTTTACTTTTTCACTTTATTTTAGTTTTGTTTTCTACATTTTGTTATTTACATTTTGATAGGGGCAGTGCTTCTTAAATTTCTAGGTAAATGCTCCTAGGTATGAATGCTTATGAACAATCGGTGTCATTTTTAAATGTAGAAATTTAGTACCAATATTTTCTAGGTAAATACTCCATAAAGTTTTTTTGTTGTTTGGTTGCGCATTAAGTAAAGAAGTATTTATATGTTATTGGATACTCTGCAGGTTGTACGCATTTATTTGGATGTTGGTGGAGTATTTTAATAGTAAACTTTGATTTTTTTTTTCTAATAGTAAACTTTGTACCAATTGGAATGCATTAGGATTGGAGACGAATTATGTCAATTATTTAGTTTAGTTTAGTTTTGTTGAAATTAAATGTTCTTTGAAAATTGAAATGGTGAAATTCAGTAATGGCATAATAGGTTAATTGTTTGTGCATTAGATGGGTAATTGTCAGAAATCTTACATTCAGTTGGTGTAGTGTTTTTGTCGAACGAATACAATATGCTCTCGAACTTAAGACTATAACTATGCATGTTTTATTTCAATATATACATGTTGATATTGTTCAGAAGTTATGTTTTTAGATAAAAATTTGTTCGTTTTTTTTACAAATATAATAGTGAGCTCATATTGATTTGGATTGTCAAAAATTTGAGTTATACATTGCCTCCCGCCATAGGCAATTGTTTACGATTTACTTTACAAGTTACATAGTGTCTTCAGGCACGGGTAATTTCTAGTATATATATATATATATATATATATATATATATATTTCATCATGTTGATTTTATGCAAGTTGGCAGGTTTGTGCCATAAAAGCTCCTGCCTTTGGAGAAAATAGGAAGGCCTGTCTGCAGGATCTTGCCATTCTTACGGGAGGCGAAGTGGGTCCACTGTTGTGTAGTCTTTATATATAATTAATTTTATTGTATGACACTTCAAATATGAATTTACTTTTTCTATATGACAGCTTATAACTGAGGAACTTGGTATGGACCTGGATAATGTGGATTTGGATATGCTTGGCTCATGTAAAAAGGTAGACTGTAAAGGAATGCATTAAGCTATTTGGCTATTTTTCATGGCTTGGGTGTATTTTTTGTGATAATATCAATAGTTTGTAATATAAATAGATTTTTGTTCAGATCCTCCAGTTTCAAATGCTGTGGTGTATGACGTTGCAATGGTACTGGGTCTATGCTGATATGTTGCCTTTGTCTAAAATGCTACTTTTACAATATGACCAGTTCGGGATGCCTACTGCTAGGATGCAAAGGATGGTGATTTGTGATCCAAGGGCCAGAATTTGAAGAGATGGTGATGTATCAGGATCTGGTCAAGACATTTTTTGCACAAAATGTAATCAAAAATGGCTTAAGTCCTCTTGAAGGATTAAAGCCTTGTTTTGTATTTTTTAAAACAGGTTATTCTTTGATTCTTGTAATTCATTCTTTTTGGAAATAAAATTTCTGTTTAAAAAAAAAAAATATTGAAACACCGAGTACACCAAAGTGCATTCAAGACTTGGCTTGTAAATGGGTATTAATTATTAATTTTTGTATTATTTATTTATTTAAAAAATTATTTGCGACGACTTTTTTACGTCGCGAAAAATTAAGTAAATTATTTTTTTAAAATTTTTTATTTACGAAAAAATTATTTGCGACGATTTTTTTACGTCGCGAAAAATTAATTAAATTATTTTTTAAAAATTTTTTATTTAAGAAAAAATTATTTGCGACGATTTTTTTACGTCGCGAAAAATTAATTAAATTATTTTTTTAAAATTTTTTATTTACGAAAAATTTATTTGCGACGATTTTTTTACGTCGCGAAAAATTAATTAAATTATTTTTTTAAAATTTTTTATTTATGAAAAATTTATTTGCGACGATTTTTTTACGTCGCGAAAAATTAATTAAATTATTTTTTTAAAAATTTTTATTTACGAAAAATTTATTTGCGACGATTTTTTTACTTTTAGCGACGTTTTTTTTTCGTCGCGAAAATTTTTTTTTTGCGATAAAAATAAATTTGCGTCGCAAAATACTTTCTGCGACGAGGCTATTGCGACGAACACGCGACGAAAAAAAAACGTCGCAAAAAATAATTTGCGACGATTTTTTTTAATTTAGCGACGAAAAAAATTGTCGCAAAAAACGATTTTTGTTGTAGTGAGTTCATGTTCCAAAATCATCAAATGGGATTTAGAAAGTGCACAACCACAAATGGCATGGATTTCTTTAAGCCATCAATCAAATTCAGGTTGTTGCAAAGCAAAAAAGAAAGAAGAAGAAAAAAAAGTCAAAGTGGTGCATGGCTAACAATGGATGTGGGCAGTGGATGTCTTCTTCCTTGCTAATTCTTTCACCAAGAAATGAATAATGCAAGAAATAAAATAATACATAGAAAGCAAATGAAATTGCATATGATGTGGCCATTGTTTCTCTAGGCATTTAGCTAATAAACGTGCCCACTAAAGGATCTCCACCATCTATAAATAGTTAAAAACAACAACAAAAAAAACTATATATTACTTGCCATAAAGGGGCGGAGCTAGGAATTTTTTGTTGTGGGGGCAAATTAAAACTTAGTATAAGAACATAAAACGATAATGTTAATAGTATTTGTTATAATATTAATTATATATTAACAAATTTATCCACGACTCATTTAACAATTAATTTGTTTAGCTAAACTCAAACTCAAACTCAATATTTCAACATTTAGTTTTTAACAAACAACGTAACTTATAAGAACTATAAATATGACAAATTTTAATAGGAAAAATTGAATCTATCACACACCTATTTGTGTTAATAATCTATTACAACCTATGGGTGATAGGTTTTGGTTGTGAAAAAAAGGCTTCTAGTGCACGATAAAATCAATAAATAAGTTAGATTAGTGTTAAGATATTTAACATGCTTAATTACATGGATTGATTAATATTTTACAAGAAAATTCCACCACATAACTTGAATGCCACCTCTAATTGCAAAAGAAAGAGAGAAAATTGAAGATTAAAGAAAGAGTTGTATGAGAAGTTCACGTATAATTATTAAATCTATAATAAAATTCCAATTGTTTTTTAAAATGCAAACCTACAACAATTTGTTTACAAATAATGCTAAATTTCTCAAATTTTCAAATATACCCTAAATTTTTTTAAAATAGTTGCCCCCACGCTAGATTCGCCTATGTTTCCATCTATATTCTAAAATTCATCTTCATGTACCACCACTTAGAATGAACTGTACACAAACATATTCATCAATAAATTAAGTATATAAGTACGTAATTAATGCATAACAGTCAGCATCAAATTCAATACACAACATCACTTTCCATATCTATATAATCTTTGCTTTTGTTTAAACCTGAATATAAATATGTGTATATATATATAGAAAAAGTTATAAGCATTTCTTATTCACTCATGATAACTTATACATCTCAATGGCAGCCAAATGATCACCATTACACTCGTTCCTAAACTGACAAAAAGAAGATAATCTTTTCGTAGTCTCGTTCATTGGGTCTCCTTTTTTTTATTCTTTAGTTTTTTATTTGCTCTCGGAATCTATCGCTGGCTCTCCCGGATCCTTGAAACCAACTAGTGATGCTTTGGGTCCGGTCCTCCAGGGCTAACTCGATTGATCTCATATCGACCTTCAGTCGAATCTTGTGCTCTCATACTTGCGTCGATTATTTCTTCTGCACTCTCGATCAATGTCCGTTTCCTCTTGCTTGAAAACGGATCGGGAGCACGAGTTTCGGAGCTCGAAAACGAAAACAAGACCAGGATGAGCAAGAACCAAAACCTCAAGCCAGCCATCTGGTACTAAATAGGTTTCAAAACAACTACAAGTAAATGTAGATACATTTGAGCTAGGATGGTTGGACTTATATAGGCCTCCATTGTCCTAGACTTCTTCATTTTAAATTGAGAAGGGTCAACTAAGACAACTACTTCAAGCCAAAGGATTCCACTTAGGTGCTAGTGGGTGAATGTATATATGTTGTTGTTCATAGCTCATTTAATCTCTCTGGAGCCATTTTACTTTTGGGTATTGCTAATTTGACCCCAAAAGTGTGAATATTCAATTGCCAATGTGGATTACAAAAGGGGTTATCCTTTTTTCTTGATAAGTTCAATATACAAGAAATATACAACTATATGCCTGAATAGTCATACATAATAGTCCAAAAGAAATATGGGGGGCCTCATGTTTGAAGAGTTTATTTTCAAATTTGATTGCTCTAAGTAAAGTTGTGATATGCCATAACAGCTATAAGTGCCTAGTCATAAGCCTTGGCCTTATGCAGCTGCAGAACAATTAAATTGATTTCCACATTTGATTGGTGTGCGATAGAGTTGGCAATTTGTCATGTTATCGTGTTGGTACCGTGTCTAAGCCGCATTTAACGTATAAATATCGTGTTTAGTCAGATTTGTATTGATCAATTTATTTGACAGATGTATCGAGTCCATTTGTTTACCCCCACAAACTTACTAATTCTGTATCTTGTCTTCCAACTTTTCCATAGGTGCTTGAGGGTTCTCTTTCCTTTTCCTTTTTGTGAGGCTCAAATTCCACGTTTAATTCCTTTTTTCTAGTACCATTAGCTTTGACATCTATAAACGACAAAACAAGCTCCACTGATCTCAGATTCTTTTCGTATGCTTGTGAAAATCCTCCAAATCTGAGCCTCCGTGGATCACATTTTGCACCTTAATGGTCTTTTTGATAAGGTAAATAGAAAAATAAAAAGATGGAAAGTGAGAATGATACATTTTTTATTCAAAGAATAATCATTCCTTCCCTCGTTCGTATTTGGTAAGAGACATGGAAAGTAGGAAATATTGATTTTTTTTGTATTTGGTAAAATAGAAAAAAAAAATTAATTTTTTTTAAAAATATAAATATATAATTTACCATTATATCTATATATGAAATTAATGTATACATAATATGTAATTGATAAATATAATATATGTTTATATCAAATAATATATAAACAAATAGCATACATTTCAATGGACATAATTAACTTTTCATCTACTTTTCCTCCCAATTTTAGAGGGATTGATTTTGGTGAGTTGGACAGAAAATTCATATATCCACTTTTCTATCTTTCCTATTTTTCTTCCTTACCAAACATGATATTTTATTTATTCCTTCGACTTTTCATCATTCCGTTTTTCCATTGAACCAAACGAAACATAAAAGATTTAGATTTCTAATATACATCCTCGTCAAAGAATAAAATTTTTAAATTGCACCATAAAAATGTAGCAGAGTGGTCCAAAACCACGTTTGTTGATTTTATTTTATTTTTTTGCTATTCTGCACTCAATTATTTGGGTATTACTTAATTTTATGTATTTTACATGAAAATTTTGCATTCAATCGTACCAAAACAGACTATATTACTACTTTTTTTTTATTTGATTAGTGGTGTAATAAGAGAATTTTAACCTTTCATGATATAAATTGAGAACATAAAAGTGTTTGAAAATGTAAAGTGTCATTTATCCTCTTATAAACATACCTAAAATAAGTTCTCTTCCTCCATTTTTCCTTTTTTCTATACACCCTTATGACTGGTTGATTATCATAACAACTCTCACATGCCTTCAAGTTAAACTAGTAACTTGCTGATACACTAGCCATTCTTCTTCTTCTTCTTCTTTTCAATGGATAGGGGAGATTAGGTCAGTTTACGTGCATTTCAACTAATTTTTTTTTTGGTTCGGTCAAAGGCAAGTCATCCACGCCGAGATTAAGGTATTTATGAGAGATAAATCCCTCATGACCTAGTCCCTAAAAGTTACAAAGATTCAAACTCATGACGTCTGAGTTAATAGTTCGTCTGTATTACAAATGTCCAAACCATTAACTTCCAAAAAAAACCATACATTGATCTCTAAATCTTCATTCTCATAATTTGAAACAATGTTTGTAGCAATGGCGAAATTGTTGATAAAAGTGAGGAGAAACTACATTAACAGCTAATCATCATTCCATGGAAATTTCTTTTGCCTTTTTGGTTGGGTGGGTGGTGGTGGGGGGGCCGTGGGTGGGGGAGGCAATTCAATATACGATTTTACATACGATTTGCGAATCCGATACGAAGATAGTGTATTTACTTTTAAATTTAACGGGTTCGTATGATAAAACAATGAAGTTGCATATTCATTAAGTAAATTAGTCGATACAAAACCATCAAACACGATATAAATTTGGCTAGACACGACTTTATACATAACACGAATCCGACTATACACAATTATAAATTAGTCGGGTATGTGTTGAACAAATTTTACCACCATAAAACTTACAAAGTTTAAAAACATGATATAGGTCAAGAGTGCCTCAAGTACAAGTATTGGAAACAAGGTTATAATTAATGTTATTGTTGATTTAATTAACTAAGATATATAGTTAAGGACATCCTAACTTCAAAGAACAAACTGACGCAAAACCTAAGATTACCAACCTGACAACCTTAAAGTTCTGTAGTTTATTGTAGAAAGAAAGGGTGCTCTGCTCACGCAGTGCTAGTTTTGTTTAAGGTTTGCCAGTGCGACCACACTGTCACTTTCCCATATCTATAATTAAGTGCCCGACCAAACAATTTGTCCAATGAAAATTCCAATTAGACAAAAAGTGTTAAAAGGAAGATTGATAATGGATTGTAAAAATCTCCAATCAATTATATCAATCCATTTTTTATTTTTTTTTGGTCGGATTTGGAATCGGCCGTCTTTCCAGACAAAATTTACCTAACAAAATCAGAAAGCCAAAAAGAACAAGAGCGAGAGATCGCCTTACTATAGAATTAGAAACCCGGTCTTCTTTTCTTTTTCTTTTTTTCCTGTTAACACCAAACTCACAAGAAAGAAATCACAGGGAAAACTTTAGTTTCCAAAGATTCAGCAAGAATCTAGATGATAACCTGCTTTTATGCAATGCATCAGTGTAAGTTCTCTATTGTTTATTTTGAATTATATCTGCACGACTTTAAAATTGAACCATCACAATGTTGTTGCTGAGTAGGAAATGTATAACAAACAAAAGGGTAGTACTCTTTTTAAAATGAAAAAACATAACATAGTATTGTTTTATCTTGGATTATCTGTACTTACCTAATAACTTTGTACAGGTTAAACAGAAAAAACAGAATTCCTATTATTCTTGGGACTTGACTATGGTATAAAAAGAAAAAAATTCGATACCATTCCTCTAAATTTTACTATTTTAATTGATTTTTTTATAATTTTTATGAGTCATTTTACAACAAAAAAAATTATAACTTTTTTGGGTGATTTATCACTTTTGTTGGTGTTCACTATAGTTGTAATTATTTTTATTACTTTTATAATACTTGCGATCGATTCTAAAAATGGATCGTAAGCACAACAATAAAAGTAATTACCATAATAGTGGCAATATTCGCAAAAGTGATAAATAGCGGTACGGTACCATTTTTTCCAGTCCCATAGACTTGTCCCCAGAAGACTGCGTTACACAAAAAAAATTCAATACCATTCCTCCAATTTTTGTTACTTTTGTGGGGTATTTTTACAATTTTTTAAGGTATTTTTACAACAAAAAATTTATTACTTTTGTGGATGATTTAAAATTTTTGTGAGTATTTTTACAACTTTTGTGGGATATTTTTACCACTTATGTGGTAACTATTTTTACCACTTTTATGATACTTTGCGATCGATTTTAAGATCCTATAAAAAAAATTATAAAAATATCCACAAAAATTATAAATGACAATACCGTACGGATTTTTTTTTGGGGTACAGTAGTCTACTCCATTATTCTTTAAAAAAAAAAACTTTTTCTTTCTCCATGGAAGAAACTTTTCTATCAGAACCGGCTGTAACTTGCCTTTTAATAATGAATGAAACTAAAGAGTCCATAAACAAACACACAAGTCTTTACAAAAGACTTTGCAAGTACCAATGGGGCTTTAGCCCAATGGTGTCCACTACTTTGCGAATGTTTTGATTTTTTGAAATTAAGGATTCAAATCTTTTGAGTGTTAAAAAGCGTGATTAATTGGTAAGATGGATTTCATTATTTGGACTAGAGGTGCAACTCGGGCGGGTTAAGATGTCAACCCTAACTCAACTCTAACCCTAGCCCTAACCCTAACCCTACCTCAACTCGAGTACTGTCCGAGTTTAATTCAGGCGGGCTCGGGTTGAATTCGGGTTACTTAATTCGTTCTGATTTCGGGTTAAAAATCAAGTTAGGCTTGGGTTACTTAATTCGAGTCGATTTTTTGAAGTGTAGATCTAATTTTTTTCAAGTGATCTGAGATGAAGGGCGAGGCGTAGATGAAGAGAGAGGGAGGAGTGACAAGTGAGAGAGGGAGGCTGAGAGTCTAAGACGACTCAGACGAGTGACAATTGAGATAAGGAGGTTGAGAGAGGGAGGAGTGACAAGTGAGAGTGGGATCTGAGAGTGATGGAGGCGCATGGGTGAAGACTTGAAGTGAAGTGAAAGTCTGGACTCTAAAGAGTGAAGATAAATACTAACCCTAGTTAAATATATTTATATATTTATGTATATTCGGGTTCAACCCGAGGCTTGTCCAAATTCAATTCGGGTTAGGATTTTTTTGCCTAGGCCCAACCCAAATATTAAAAATTCTAACCCAAGCCCTATTTTTTTCGGGTTGAATTCGGATTGGCCCGCCCAAGTTGCACTCCTAATTTGGACGAATCGTATTTAAGTCTTTTGGTGTAAGTTTGAATCCCCACTAAAATGTAAGTTCTGATTTAACTGATGTATTGGTGTAGAGACCGATTTATGCACCAGAGATTTGCTATCGATATTACTCGGACTCACATAAAACGTCTTTACTCGTCGGGGACAGATTAAAAATTTCTCCCGTTACCACAAAAAAAACAAAAAGAAAAGATTTTAGAAGTATCTTAATATGTTTATTTTTAACAGAATCTCTGCAATGATGAATTACTTTTTAATTGGACAAACTGTTTGGTCAAGCACTTTATATTTGCAATATATGGTAATGTGAAAGTGGTTTATCTTGAATTAGCACTAGCAATTGACAAACCTTAAACAATGCTAGCTGACTAGTACAGCATGTTAATATATTCTAATTCTTAATGTTGCTTTTTGCATTAGTTTTGGTTGTTTGTGTGTGTGTGTGTGTGTGTGTGTGTGTGTGTGGGGGGGGGGGGGGGGGGGGGGGGGGGGTGGGGGGGGGAGAGAGAGGGATCAACAAATATGTTACTTAATATATACTTATGAAAAATCATCACATTATAGCTTGTACCCAATATTTGTTGAATCTGTAATCATCCTTTCTTACATTGAACCAACAACCCCAACCCTCTCCCCCCGCGCCCGATGCTATCCCACTGGCAACCGGAAGTTGAGTCTTTATTTTCTCGAAGCGAATGGCAACGGCCTACTCCCTTTACGCAAAGAAGAAATTACGACATACGAATAGTTAGTGCAAGCAGAAGATGATTTTGCTGTCAATGTAGTTTCTCACCACTTTACTTTTGCAAACAATTGATATGAATTTGACCTTGACTGGCACTTATTCCCTAACTTTTGTTAATTAGAATTTGAAAGATTACTTCAAAGCTACTTAATCCAAAGAAAAGAAACAAGATAAACTTATCTATTGTACTGTTCTATGCATAGTATTGGAAAATGGGTTAGATTTTCCAGTGGTTGATGATAGTATAATAATACCCCCAAAACAACAAAACCTGATCGTCCTTTCCCGATAAATAAATCCTAATCCTCGTTTTATTCGTTTAAGTCTTCACGGTGGGTGCTTTTTACCCTTTAGGCAATATTAAGAGTGCTAAAGTGCTTCTCTTTTTTTTTATTACTTTAATGCCAACAAATTATTATAGTCAAACCCATTACTATTCCCCCCCCCCCCCCCCCCCCCCCCACCCACCCACCCAAAAAAAAAAAGGTAAATTTCATAGTTGGTTCTTGAATTTTACCTCTAGTTTTAATTTGTTCCCTAAACTCTTAATTGTCTCAATTTTATCCTTCAACTATCAATTAATCTTTCCATCAATTTTTATCGTTAAATTAACCTGAGACTAGCCCAACTAATCCATTTCAACATTGATCTAACAGTGAAAATGAATATAAGCACTTAATTGTAATAAAATTAATAATTGAGAGATTAAATTGTGACAATTGAAAGTTTAAGAATCAAATTAAAATCGAATACAAAGTTTAGAGACCAACTATGAATTTACCCCCAAAAAAACCCACCCCCAAAATGAAGGGGGGTTTTGGAATAATTGTTTTGAATTCTGTGAAATCTATATAATAAAGTAATTAGATGGTTTGTCTTTAACTTTTCGTGACTCAGATCATTTGAGGATTATTGATCCAACGATCCTAATTGAACTTTCATTCCTTTTACAACTCTAAAACTTTCATCTCTCATATAACTCTTTTTTCTCTCTATCTCATACATCCAACTATTATACGTATATAACTATCTCTCTCTCTCAAACATTTTAAACACACACTCTCTCATCTCTAATACTCTCTCTTTCTTAACATTGTTTGTCTTGACAATCCTAATTGGACTTCTTTACCCAAAAAAAATTCAAAGTCAAACTAATTATCAATAAAAAAAAATAAGTGATACCAATTACACCTAAAAAACAAAAAAAAAGAAAAATCAGAGCCAAGCTAATCACCAATAAAAAATAATAAGTGATACCAATTATACCAAAAAAACTAAAAAATTCAAAGTCAAACTAATTACAAATAAAAAAAATAAGTGAAACCAATTGCAAAAAAAAAAACCAATATTCAAAACAAACTATAACATTTTTTTCCTTATTTGCATCACTTTCCCCTTGCTAATGTTCATATTTTTTTTTTAAATACTTGAATGATACAAAATAGACACCGAAACCACAAAAAGTCAGTTAAATCAATTTTTTTTGAAGTGGTGAAATTTTGATTTTGTTGATTTGGTTTAATCGCAGCGTGAGAATAGAATATTTCTATACAATCCGAGAAGTTACAGCGACAGAGAATTTAAATTAATTGTCCTCGCATCTAAAAACAGATCCGTTGGACAATGTTAGTTTAGTTGGACTTTTTTCTATTTTTTGAAAATTTGATTGTAGTTCAATGTCGTTAATTCTTTTTATTGGATTTAGTGATTTAATTGTGTGTTCTTAATGATATTCCTTATTAAAACTAGACAGTCTATTCATTAGATTTAGTTAGAGGTTGAAAAAATGAATACTCATTTGGTGAAAAGAAGAGCCGCCATAAAAAAATTTATGGCATGATAATTTTGTAATAGTGTTGGTTTAAGTTCATAGGGATTCTCGGATTGTATTAATATGATATGATTCTTCTTTCATTTTAACCCTTAGACTTCTTTTATTTAAGACATTATGGGATGCCCCATTTGCTTGGCAAACTTTTTGTGTTAAGAGTGCTTTTAGGTATGAGTAATGACGAATGAATTCATAAAGGAGAATGGCTTTATTGCTAAGGAGCAAATTGATAATAAACACAAACACATATAGTTTTCCCCCTTTTTTTTAATCAAAAATGTATATGTATAATACTACATATAGTGTTCACATATTTTTATAATAGACTTACCTAACAACCTTTTCCAAGTTAAATGGAATAAGAGATAACTCCATCAGTTTTAATGGGCATCCTCCGACTTTTTCTTTTGCCATGGTAGCAACTTTTCTCGAGGCACCGCCAATCCTAGATTACTTTTAATAATAAATGGAACAAAAAGAGTCTGTTTGGTTAAGAAAAAAATAATGATGGAAAGTGAAAATGATAGAAAGTGAAATGAAAGAAAAGAAAATAATAGAAAATATATTTTCATGCATGTATTTGATTAGGATGAAAAAATTACAAGAAAGTTTTAAAAAAAATTCATTTATAATGTTTGAAAGAAAGTAAAGTTGCAATAAAAAATTTTCTAATTGTCTAAATTATCCTTAATTATATTAAATCAGTCTAAAGAAGAAAAAAATATACATTATAATTTAAAGAAATTTTTTTTTAAAAAAAAGTGGCTCATAACCTAATTCTAGGACAAGCACCAGCACGAAAGTCTTTGGACCAAATTATATGGTTAATCAAATTCGTACCAATATTTTTAAAAATTAATAACCAATAAAATATTTTAAGAAAAATAAGGGTAAAATAGGAAGTTAGTTATAGATTACAACTTTGTTGTATTTCCTTGTGTTTTTTATAAGAAAAACAAGTTGGTTAGCTGTGAGAAAATTCAAGTATGAAAGAAAATTATTTTTTTCATCATTTTCTATTTCATGCTAACCAAACACATAAAAAATTTAAAAAATTTCTCTTTCTTTCATTTTCTACCATTCTCCCGCTAAACAAACGGACCCAAAGAGTCGAGAACATCCAAAGCAAATTGTGTACATTTATGCAATGCCAGAATGCAATTATATAAAACTAATTGAGCACATAGTGAACTACGTAGCGCGTGTGATTTATGTTCTATCTCTGTCACTAGGCCAATTTTTTCGACTATGTATGATGATCTTTTTTTTTGGTTCAACTAATCAAGGGTCTCAAGATGCATGTTATTTCATTAAAACAAAAATGACCACCTTTGTTATGTAATGTTTTCCTCTTAATTTTAGGAGATTGATCAATCAGAGGAACTATCATGTAAACTATTTTCTCTTTATTTCTTCTTTGAACTAATGTAGTTCATGATGTTGGGTCCAAAAATCATGTGATTTTACAAGTACTATAGTTTTTTTTTTTTTTGGTTCAACGGTTCGAAGTGTCTGAGTTAATTTGCACGCACCTCAATTAATCCCTTTTTCCAATTCGGACAAAGACAGGTCATTCACGCCAGAACTAAGATATTCATGAGAGTTAAATCTTTCATACTCTGACCCTAAAGAGATGTCAAAATTAAAATTTAAAATATTTAAATTTACAACTCGTCTCTTGAAGTATCATTGGAGTTAGAACTATTGCTTTTAACAAGCAAAGATGGACAAAAGGAGTGTTCAAAATAACTTGGTAAACCTTAGTGCCCAAGTGAACCAATCATATGTAAGATTCACTAGTGTAAAGGGTTTGACCTTTTTGTCTTTTTTCTCTTTTTTTTGGGTGGGGGTGGGGGTGGGGGTGGGGGTGGGGGTGGGAAGTTGGTGAAAGTTCTGACTTTTTTGACGGTGGTGGGGGTGGCCACGGGGGAATTTGGAAAGGGATTGGCTTTATTAATCTGACGGCAAGAAAAGCACCCCCAACATGAGAATTAAACGAATGAAATACAATTAAGGTTTAGCTTTCGGACCACTTTCGGATAATGTGCATAAAAAAAACATACTGAAATTTACCTTTTTTGTTTAGGATAAAGTAAGTGGCTTTTGAAATAATTAATGTTGTCGATCAGCTTACCTCAATAATCTACAAGTCAAATGCACACGTGTCACGATTTTAATGATTTTACAGTTTCTAAACACGAAAATTCAAAAATAATAACAACTTATGATCTATTTGGTATGATGAAAAAATGGCAGGATGGAAAGTTGGAAGGATAAATAAAACATCATGTTTTGTAAGAAAGAAAAATAGGAAGGATGGAAAAATGAATGGATTAACTTTCCTTCTAACTCATCAAAATCAATCCTTCTAAAATCGGAAGGAAAAGTAGATGGAAAATTAATTATTTGTGTTGAAATGTATCTTATTTGTCTATATATATATATTAATTTCACATAAAAATACAATGATAAAATATGTATTTTTATATATTTTTAAAAATTTTAAAATTAAAATTAAAAAAAATATTTTTTCCATCTTAGTTAAGGGTGATAATTTTCGAATCAACACGATGACAAGGCTCGAACTTGACACGAATTTAATTATAACTCGACACAAACTTGAAAATGACTTGACACGCGAACAAGAAATATAAACAGTTCATATTCAGTTCAATCTGTCAAACTCAAAATTAACACCATCAACCTGTTTATTTAAAAATAAATATTTTCTCTATTTTCTCGTTTGTATGGTAACACAAAATTAACATGTTTAACATGAATTTAATTAAGTGAAAATAAAATATTAGCGTTAAATTTTTTATTCAAAATTTATGTGGGTCAACACGACACAAAAATAAACAAGTCAACTCGACACGACACAATTAGTTAAATAAGTTGAATTAGGTTTGACTAATGTTCGACACAAACCCGCAATGACTCAACACGAACATGACACGACACGACACGACTCGATTGTCACTCATAATCTTAGCCTACACAAAAAAAAAATTAATCATTTTTATTTTCCATCCATCCTACCAAACACAAAAGAAAGAAATTGTATCATTCCTACTTTCCTTCCTTGAAAAATAGAAAATGTATCCCTCCTACTTTTCATCATTCCTACCAAACGGAACATTATTGTCAAGGTCAATTTCATATCAATACTACTTAATAAATTGGGTATACGATAAAATAATAGCAAGATCACGCCCCTTAGTACGAGTTTATACACATGCTTCTAGAGTTACTCGATTAACTACGGCACCCAGTGCACTTCCCCAAGGGTGGCCTAAAGTTTCTCTACTTAAATGTAATACGGAATCATCCCAAAGAACTCGATCAAAGCAAGCATATGCCTAACATGAATACCTCCCGAAATCACAAACAGAGGTAAAGAGACTCAACCTTAAGTGAAATAAATACCACAAAAAAGTAGAGCACTCAGCTAACCTCAAATAAATACCGCAAGGGTTTTTTTTTTTTTTCCTGGTTGTCAACCCCTAATCCTGACTTGAACAGAAGCTTGAAGAGTGAACAGAAATACCATCTCTCAATGCAATAGTGCAATACAGACCCACCTAGCAACCTGAGTGTATAGTAGCAACACCCCTTCCCCCCACCCCAACCCTCCACCCCCTGGCAGAGAACTGCCCTCCACCACCCCGGTAAGTGCCCTGTGAGTTGGATGATACTGAGTTCAGTGCCTTTTCTTCAGAGAATTAGGCACCGTTAATCTCTTACTAGTACACTGTCCAGCTGATGAGGGAATGCAACATCAATGTCCTTGTATGTGTGTGTTTTTCAATTAAAACATAATAGCGTATAACATGGATTCACGAAAATGGTACACATTTGAGAGGCTTGTGGAAGAGAAGGTTAAAAACCCAACCACATTAACAAGATCAAGGAATGAAACACTAATACACCATTCTGATGCCTAGTCAGGAAGGATAGGCAATTTATCCAGGGTATTAGGTGAACCATTTGCCTCAGCATTAACATTAAATAACTCATCAAACTCACTGTCAGCCTCAGTTCTTTCACTAGTTTGTGTGTCTTCATCCTCCATACTTTGAAATGGAAGGATACACAGCCGTATATCTGGTTCTGTACCAACTCTTTCTGATTGTAGATTGTATTTCCGAATGAGATCCTTCTGAAGCAGTATGATGTTGGAGGGCCTAGGGAGTAGCTCCACAGGTTCTCCTTTAGGAATTACTATTTGCTCAATGGCTATCCTCGCCTCCTGTAAAAATGGAGAAACACTTTATCAAGTTGATTAAAAAGGTTAAGCAATGAGGCCATCTTATTACAGAAGCAAAGAGTGTGTCCCTTATTCATCTAACTTGTAAATAATGTTGTATGACGACAAGATCACAGCATACACGTTCCAAATGGCACCTCATCCATCACTTTGTAATCAGCCATACTAATCATACCCAACCATTCAATCCGACAAAAGCCATATCTTTAGTTAAACCAAAATAACTCTGCAGATTTTCTGGTGCATGATCATTTCAGTCTTCTCTTCCCCATTTAGTTTCTCAACTTATATTAACTCGTGCCTTCTCATTGATGCCACCATCAATATTCTTGGGCAGTACAGATGAGCAATCTGACTCCATCCTAAATTACTTACAGAGGCAACCACAACATTCTCCTGGATAATTTAATACAGATCCTCACCAGTCTTACCAATGCACACAACAATGTTGTTTTTATAAATAGAAGTAGCACTTATCTACACCCAAAAGCACACCTTACCTCACCATTTCACCATTAGTCTGGGAGAAACATACTCTTGAAGCTGTCCACCACCAAAACAGCATTCTGCAATAACTCGTAGTCATCAAGCTCATCCAATCATTGCCATAATCTGGTTTTATAGCATTCACATTCCATGTTTTCACCTTGTTCCTTTTCTTAACATAGTTTTAGAAATTCAACGCAACACAACTAAATGCCTATGGTTGAAGAAAGTGCAACACCAACAAGCTACAACTAGGTTTGAGAGTGTCTGTCCCTCCAAAGAACAATATGCCTAGTTATTCTTTCACTCAATCACATGTAATAATTTTATTTGAAGGTTAATATTTAGGTTCGTGAGGAGGCTAAAGCTTTGATGGATGTCCATTCAACTTTAAAGCCAAAGTGTAGCTAGAGTGGACCCTGCTCTGTTCTGATCTCTGAAAACTACATTCCAAAAGCAGAGCTGGACAATCTCTCAACTTCCAGCATATACAACCAGAACCATTGTCATTGGGTCATTCATAGATGGCCTACTGCATGACCAAAAAAAGATATAGCAAAAGTAAAGTCATTTTCACCTCCAAGGCGTCCATCTTCTCTGACAAATTCATCTTGGCTTCAGATTCAAAAAACTCAAAGCCATCAGCATAATCAGTCACCAATGCCTGTATGGCCTTTGTTAACTGTGCCAATGAGTTCGTCTGCAAAATAGCAATATGGATACATGATTCAAACATCAGCATCAAAAAGGATCAGTAAGGCCAAGTATATGTAGCAAAAGTTACCTTCGTCACATAAATAGGGATGCCACAAGATCTAGCAGCAGCTTGAATCCGAGAATTCTTCTTCAACTTGGACTGCAATCCAAGTAGTGCATCTGCTTCACTGATATTATCAGTAAATTCAACTGCATCATCTATCTTCAGCTGTTTAATCCCTTGTACCACACTTGCCTCTGAAATCTATAACACCTGCTCAAAGTATAAGTTCCAGGTGCTACAATTTTTATAAAACACCTATTACAAGTTCTGGAAGAAGTGAACTTCATATCTTAATAAGCAAAAGAGTAAAAGGTGCAGTTTTATCAATATACCATTACGAGTTTTTGGCCTTACAGAAACCTCATAAATGATGTTAAGAGTATTCGGGTATTATGTGTAAATATTAGAGGGTTTAATACGTCTTTTGTATTATTTTAAGTTAACTATAAATACAAATGGTTTGTGAGAGGTAGGTTAAGTTTTGACCACTCTCCGTCTTTCTCTAATATTGTGTTAATTCTCTCAACTTAACATGGTATCAGAGCAGGATGATCCTAAATACAAATCTTAGTGTGTGTTTGTGTTGTGAAAGTTACCTTGGCTTAGTAGTGTCACTGTTGAGGTGGTGCTACTGTCGAAGCCTTTGTGGTGGTGATGCTGTCAGAGTTCCAACGTGGTGGTGGTGTTACACAGTAGTGGTGATACGCGGTGGTGGTGGTGATATATTGTGGTAGTGGTGGAGCTACGTCTGTGGTGGAAGTTTCCGATGTGAGGCGTTGTCGACATCGGTGCCTCTGTGTCCTTTTTGGCGATTGGGGTGGTGAGGCTGCTGGTCATCGACATCGGTGGCTTCTGCTGTGGTTGTGGTGGTCCTGCTGTCTAACCTGTTGTGGTGGTGTGACTGTGGGGTGCCAGCGCCATTGAAGATCGAGGGTTTCTTTTGAAACCCTAATCAGGCGAAGAAGACAAGGTCTGTGCGGGTCGGTTGCGGGTCGATTCAAGCCCACTTCAAACCTGGTCCAGCCCAAGGTCCAAACCAAACCAGATCCAACCCAAGATCCAGACCAAACCGGGTCCAATCTAAGACCCAGACTAGACCGGTTCAATCCCAGTTTGATTCACTCTAAGCCGGTTCAGGTAGTCTTGCACCTGCTCAGACCGGATCCTTCCGTTGTTGATCCGGTTCAACAGTCCAGCCCGTTTCTCCAGTCCGGTTCAGTCAGTTTGGCACCATTTCAGACCGGTGCTATTGACTTTCACGTCGGTTCAGCGATCCAGTTTGTTTTTCCTGTCCGATTCAGTGATCCAATTGATTTTTCCTGTCCGGTTCAGCAATCCAATTTGTTTTTCCTGTCCGGTTCAGCAGTCCAGAGAGGCCTTCTAGTCCGGTTTAGCGGTCCAGCGAGGTCCTCCAGTCCGGTTCAGCGAACCAATGGCTTCCTCTTGCTCCGTTCAGTTGTCCAGCAGTAAGGTTGCTCATGTTTTACTATTTGCTATATTATTATAGAACCTAAGCAAGATGTTATTGCTCCATCTTTGCCACCTACCTCTACTTCTCCGATCATTCTTAATGGTCTCATGACTTCCGTTAAACTCAATGGGACCAATTATACTTTATGGTCCCTCTCCGTTCAAGTCTTTCTTCGAGGCAAAGGTTTTAAGAAATATTTGGTTAACCCTAAACCCAAGGAAGATACTTCTGGATATGATCAGTGGAAACAAGAGGACACTCAAATTATCTCTTTACTATTGAATAACATTGAGCCGAGTATTAGCTCTACTCTGCTCTATCTTGACACTGTCAAAGAGATATGGGATCACTTGGCCACTATGTATTCTGGTACAGGTAATTTTACCCGTACTTATGAGGTGTGCAAGCAGTACTTCCGGCTAGAGCAGGGTACTCTGAGCCTTGAGGATTATTACTCCCACGTTCGGGGAGCCTGTGAGGAGTTGAAACTCTACCATCTATTCACTACTGATGCAGCAGTTTAGCATAAGCAACACGAGGATTTAAATGTTGTTAGGTTTTTGGTAAGATTGAAACCTGAATATGAGGCTATTCGTTCTCAGATTTTGGGTGGTTCTAGTCTTCCCTCTCTACTTGAGGTTTTCTCTCGTTTACAGTGTGCTACTCTGTCTACTCCTTCAGACATCAATCATGGTGTCTCCACTGATCACAGTTCTTGTAGTTCCTAGTAGCCACAATGATGGTCATCGAGGTGGACGTGGTAATCGTGGCGGTCGTAGAGGTCGGAGAGGTCGTACAAGTGGTTGTGGGGGCCGTAGTGGACCTCGTTCCTATACTCATTGTGGCCGTGGAGGGCACACTGTTGATTTCTGTTGGGATTTACATGGAAAACCTTCTGGTGCTGCTAATCAGGTTTCCTATCAGGATGACACCTCGGTTGTTGCTTATATACCTCGGTCAGCTCCACCAGACTCTGGGTCGGTTACTATTACACGAGAGGAGTATGGTCAGTTCATGTCCCAGCAACAGGCTATTTCATCTTCCGCAACTGCTACTTTTGTCAGTTAGGTACCACTTCCACTTGTTTATTGTCCTCCACTCGCAGTCCCTGGATCATAGACTCTGACGCTTCTGACCACATGACTGGTGCGTCTAGTGTCTTTTCTACTTATCAGTCTGCTCCTTCCACACATAGTGTTACTCTTACTAATGGTACTTGCTCTAAAGTTTCAGGTTTGGGGACTACTCACTTGAGTCCTGATATGTCCCTATCCTCCATATTATTTGTTCCTCAGTTTCCTTTTAGTTTACTTTTCATTAACAAGATTACTCGTTCTCTCAATTGTTTCGAAACCTTTTTTTATCCCGTTTATTGTGTATTTCAGGATCTCAAGACGAAAAGGAAGATTGGTACGGGGCATGAAGTTGATGGCCTATATTACTTTGACTTTGATTCACCTACTCGAGCTTTACAGACCTCGTTGTCTCCTTTTCAATGGCATTGTCGTCTTGGACATCCCTTTCTCCAGAATCTGAAGCGCCAAGTTCCCAGTTTTAGTTATGTGTCGTCTGTGTCTTGTGAAGCTTGTCAACTTAGTAAGCATCACCGTGTATTCTTTCAGTCTAGAGTCAATAATCGTGTGTCTAGTCTATTTGAGTTAGTACATTCTGATGTATGGGGTCCAATAAAGAATATTTCATCTAATAAATATCCTTATTTTGTGTCGTTTGTAGATGATAATTCTTATGTGACATGGTTGTTTCTGATGAGAGCTCGTTCTGAATTATTTTCTATATTTGAGACCTTTCACAAGGAAATAAAAACGCAGTATGGTTGTCGTATACTTATTTTACGTTCTGATAATGCTTGAAAATATGAATCTGATCTTTTTTCAGCTTATCTTAGTAAAACTAGCATTATTCATCAGACTTCTTGTGCTTACACCTCTCCACATAATAGTGTTGTTGAACGCAAGAACCATCATTTGTTGGAAGTCACCCGTGCACTGTTATTCAAGATAAATATTCCCCAATGTTTTTGGAGTGATGTTGTTCTCACTGCTTATCATCTTATTAATCGTATTTCATCCTCTATGTTAAATGGACAAAGTCCATTTCTGTCATTTTCCCTGGTAAGCCCTTATTCTCCTTAACTCCTAAGGTTTTTGAGTGTGTCTGTTATGTTCACAACTTGGGCCCTTGGTTTGATAAACTTGACCCTCGGGCTACCAAATGTATATTTCTTGGATACTCCCGCACACAAAAGGGGTATCGTTGCTATAGTCCTTCCCTACAACGATATTTTACTAGTGTCGATGTCACGTTTGAGGAATCTGTTCCATATTTTTTGGCACCTGCTCAGCCTTTGGATCTGGACTTTAGGTCGTCTCTTGTACCACCATCTCTTCCCTCACCGTCAGATATTCTGTTGCGTACTGTGTTACCATCTACTTTACCTCTTCGTGTATACTCTAGTCGTCCTCGCCCATTGACTGAGGTGCACGTACCGTCTTCCTTGCCGTCTGATGATCCTAGTACATCAGGTAATTTAGACTCTTTACCTATTGCTCTTCGAAAAGGTACTCGTTCATGTGTTACTAATCATCTCATTGCTCATTTTGTTTCATATAATGTCTTGTCTCCTATCTTCTCTTGTTTTATCTCTCAATTATCTACTATCTCTATCCCTAAGCACTTACAGGATGCATTATCTTATCCGAGTTGAAGGAAAGCTATGGAGGAAGAGATGGATGTCTTACATCATAATGGAACTTGGGATCTCGTTCATTTATCTCCTGGTAAACGAACTGTTGGTTGTCGTTGGGTGTATACTATTAAATTTCATCCGGATGGTTCTGTGGAGAGTCTCAAAGCCCGGCTTGTTGCCAAGGACTTTACTCAGACCTATGGTGTTGATTATGAGGAGACTTTCCCTCCTGTTGCCAAAATTTCCTCTGTTCGTTTCTTGATTTCTTTGGCTGCTAATCTTGATTGACCCTTGTTTCAGTTAAATGTCAAGAATGTCGTCCTACATGGTGACTTGGTTGAAGAGGTATACATAGAGCAGCCACCAGAGTTTACTACTCAGGAGGAGTACGGTAAGAGTGTATGTCGGTTAAAGAAATCTTTGTATGGTTTGAAGCAGTCACCGAGGGCATGGTTTGATAAATTTTCAGATGTAGTTTTAGAGTTTGGTCTTCTTCGATGTCAGACAGACCATTTTGTGTTTCATAGACATACGAATGCCGGATATGTTCTATTGGTGGTCGATGTAGATGATATTGTGATTATTGGAAATGATTCTGAGGGGATTGCCAAGTTAAAAATCTTTCTACAAGACCGATTTCATACTAAGGATTTGGGAAAACTCAAATATTTCTTGGGTATAGAAGTGGCTCGATCTAAACAGGGTATTTGTTTATCTCATAGGAAATATGTACTTGACAAGCTAGAGGAATAAGGTTTGCGGGGTGGCAGGCCGATTGATGTTCATATGGATCCTAATCAAAAACTATTGATGGATGATGGTGCACTGTTTGAGAATCCGGGTCGGTATCACAGATTGGTTGAGAAGCTCAATTATCTCACTATTACTCGACCAGATTTTTATATGCAGTCAGTTTATGGGGTGTCCTAGAGTACCACATTGGGAGGCAGTTACTCGTATTCTGTGATATCTCAAACGTGCTCGGGCCTTGGATTGTTATATCGAGCTAATGAACATCTTAGAGTGGAAGGCTTCTCAGATGCTGATTGGGCTGGCTCTCCTTCTGATCGGAAATCAACCACTGGTTATTATACTTTCTTAGGAGGTAACGTTGTCTCATGGAAAAGTAAGAAATAACATGTGGTAGCGAGATCCAGTGCTAAGGCTGAGTATAGGACAATGGCGCATACGATGAGTGAGTTGACTTGGCTACTACACTTCCTCTAGGAAATTGGATTTCCAGTTCAACCTCATTTACAGTTGTTCTGTGACAATCAGGCAGCTATCCATATCGCTGTCAATCCAGTGTTTCATGAGAGAACCAAACATATTGAGATTGATTGTCACTTTATTCGAGACAACATAGTAGCTGGAGAGATTACGACTCCATTTGTGAAATCTGAAGATCAGCTTGCAGATATGTTTACCAAAGCATTGAGTCGTACACGTCTTATAGAAATGTGTTCCAAACTTGGATTACATGATATATATAGTCCAGCTTGAAGGAGAGTGCTAAAAGTATTAGGGTATTATGTGTAAATATTAGAGGGTGTAATACGTCTTTTGTATTATTATAAGTTAACTATAAATACAAGTGGTTTGTGAGAAGTAAGTTAAGTTTTGACCACTCCCCGTCTTTCTCTAATATTGTGTTAATTCTCTCAACTTAACAAATAAAAACAAAGAAAACAGAATTTGGAAGAAGGGCAATCATTTGATCTGCATTTTTTCGTCAAACCTACGTCCCTGTTGTCATCATTTTCTGGACATTATTCTGACTGACTCAGTCGATCGTACTAGTAGAAATATGGAATAATACATAATCTTGGTAGAAAGATTTTGCAACTATTAAATTCTGGTTAAACTTGGCAATAAGCATAACCAACTTAAGAAGCTAAACCTGATAGCATATTATGAACTATAGAAATGAAAGTAATCAGAAGGAACAAACATTGAATCAATACCTAAGGAAACAAATATAGCTAATTTTATCATTTTTTGTCTGTCATTGTACCCATCTGTTAAGGCACTAATAATAGTGGTGCTATTACTTGCCCGTAGAGAAGGGGAGGGAGGGGGCCGGGCACCAAACAAGCATCGTATAAGTTCATCTCGTGATTCCAAGTGCTACTCTTATTGCACTGTTTCCAATTTTCCTTCATTTTGTTCTACTTTTACAACAGTTGGACAAGAAATTTAAGCCAACATAAAAATCAAGTTTCAAGACGACAACTGAGAACTTGCCCTCAGAAGGATAAAGACAATTCAACCTGGATCAATATTTTTAAAACATGGCAAAGTCGAGACATCTTACCCCATAGAGAAATAGGCAAAGGGGTGCCTCATCTTCACAAGAATTTTCATCAGTGCTAGGAGGTAATTCAGAAATGATTTCATTGTGGCCGGTTACATCAGAATTCACATGTAGAGTATCTTCAAGCACGAGTCCATTCTTCTTGTCAAATGAATTGGATAATATTCTTTCGACATCTTTAGCTTCCGAACCCTGATGAATCTTGCATACTTCAAACTTTGGAAATCGACCTTCCACGACATAAAAGCAACAGCACGTGAAACTATGAAGCCAATTGCAATTGCCAGTCATCTAAGATCACTAGCAAAGAAAATGGAGAATGAGAAAAACAACAGTAATACGGAGAACAAAAAGAACAAACCAGAAAGTACAGCATCAACTGTTGCTTCTAAACTACGATGAACTCGCAGTTCAGTTTTTGAAATTATCTCCACCCCACAGCTAAAAGTTGAGGGTCCTTTCCTCTCCAGCACTGTTTTCTGAACACCCCTCCGGTTTGCCTCTTCATCCCCCAGTGTTACACTCTACAAGATGGATGCATTAAAATGATTGATCAACAAAAAGGTAATCCACGGTTTGCCTAAACAATTCACACAACTGCACTAGAGCAGTTGTAGAATTCTCAAGTATCTGCCAAAAGAATGGCTAGAAAAATTCTGTCAGGAACTGGTATTTTGTGTGTGTAAAGTCCACGTAACATAACATTTAAAATGGAAAAGCACACATACTCATCATGTAATTCATTTCTTAGTGCAAAGGTAAAAGCTCATGTGAGGCAGCCACTTTTTGCATATAATATGAAAGTTAGGTGTATCAGACCTTAAAACTGGGTAATGGCCTTTTTATGCATCGTGGAAGTTTTATTTTTGAGTCTTATGTTTTGCTGAGGTAGACCAGGGAAAAGTTAGTATGCAACAAAACTCAAAGGAGTTATCTTACATGATATTTGATAAAAATGAAAGCTAAACACTAAAAATTAAATGCTGAATTTTAAGTGCTGAATGATGAATTTTGAATTTTTTAATTCGCAGATTGTTTAGTATCAACTGAAATTTAAGTATTGAATTGAATCAAACTATTTAACAAATACAAGGAGCTAAAGTCTGAAAATTATTATTATTTTAATTTTGTCTTTCTTTTTTACCATCTCTCCGTAACTACCTTATTCCTATCACCACCATTATGATGATGATGATGGTGATGGTGGTGGCGGTGATGGTAACACAATGGTGGTGATGGTGGTGGCGGCGACGATGACAGTAGTGGTGACGATGATGGTGATAGCAACGACACAATGGTAGTGACAAGGGTGGTAGTGGTAGTGGCACAATGATGGTGGTGGTGGCGGCGATAATGGTGGCAGCGATGGTGGTGGTGGCGATGGCACAATGGTAATGGCGGCTACACAATGGTGGTGGTGGCGGCATAATGGTAGTGGTGACGGTGACACAATAGTGGTGGCAATGGTGGTGGTGGTGGTGATGGCGGTGGCGGTGGCACAATGGTAGTGGTGTGGCGGCGACACAATAGTGGTAGTGGTGACAATGGCATAATGGTGGTGGTGTCAGTGATGGTGGTAGTGGCGATAGTGGTGGTGGTGGTGGTGGTGGCGGCGGCGGCGACAGGTGCAGGGGCAACACATTAGTGGTGATGACAACGACAACACAATGGTGGTGGTGGTGGATGGTATGAGGATATATTTATCCATTATGAGGAATTGATAAAATCCTTACTAACAAACATTTTCAGCATTAAGTGATAAGTAGGTGGCTTGCTACTTAAAATTTTAGCCTATTTTTAAAAAGTGCTTAAAATATTAAGTGTTATAAGTTTTAGGTTATCAAACGAGTTTAATTCATTAAGTACTTAAAGTATTCAGTTTTAAACCTTAAGTGGTACTATCAAACACCCCCTTACTCTTTAGACTAATAAGTAGAGTGCAGTGGTATAGAACTAATAGCAAGTGTGCAAAGATGAATAATGAGACACGCTAAATGGCAAAGACGCTTCTAATTTTGGGAAATCTGTTGTTTAAAAGCCATGTCAAAGGACAAATTCCCAAGTGACGGCCCACTTTTGGGCACCAGCCCTGGAGAGGTCGTGTATTTTCTGCTCAGTTATCATTGTGCACACCTAACACCACTCCCAGCTATGTTAATGTATAGGCTACATAAATCCAGATGTTCCAAATGCAATGAATGAATTACACATCACACATCAAAGAGAACATGACTGACTCACCTGTATACCTCCAACAAGCATCTCTAGTGAAGGATTCATTACCAAATTCTCTATTGTTACTCCATGAGCAGTGGCAACTAGCTGAATTCCACGTTGTGCAATTGTGCTTGCAGCCATTGCTTCAAGTTTTGTCCCAATTTCATCAATTACGATCACTTGTGGCATGTGATTTTCAACTGCTTCTATCAACACCTATATCATAGAGGTTAGAGAAGTGAGCAACTGAGACAGCTGCTAATTGAATGAACAAGAATAGATGGTGAAAGAACGCATATATGGGTCTTCCGTAAATGCTCATTTGCCATGCAGCGTTACTAAGACATCAGTATATAAGCAAAAGCATGTGGAGCACTCATGCAGATGTCTTTTAAGCATCGCACACACATAATAAGTGCCCACGAGTGTAGCCACCACATAACCATATAGATGAATCATTGTTTAGTGGACTCACTAAATAATACAACAACTCTATACTGGTTTTGTTTACAAAAGAGAAAAATTGTAGAAACAGAACTTTTGAGAGGGGAAAAACGAAATAGAACAGTTTCAGAGGCGTGCTTGAGTCCTTAAGCATACACACTTTTAAACTTTTCTCACAAAAAAGTCCTTTTGTCTGGGGATAATTCTCTAACAGAAACAGCAGCATGCTTTACAACACAAGGACCTTACAACAACAGCTTCGTGAAGGCCACACTGAGGTAATTCCTAGGTCAAAGCTTATTTTCAACGTTGTCACTCACAGCCCGAGCCTTAAACCCCACCCAACAACTACAACTAAGAATGCACATGACTTCCATTGAACATTGAAATTGATTTAACTCAGATAAAGAAAGAAACCCAACTTAAACCTAATCCAACCTAGTTCAAGGTGCAAGAGAGCAATACAACATGATACAACTTACGAACACCTAATAATAGACTGAAAAATCCCATATTCAGCTGCTAGTACTAATACGTGCCAATACCAGTTATTGCATTGGAAAATATAAGATTTATTTTGCTTGATCAGGGGGAGTCTTTTCCTCCAACCTGTAGAATGCAAGGGGAAGGACAAAGAGAGTTTAACCATTCAAATCCATTCAACCCTCATCCTCTGGCTCGCATTTCTGAATTCAATAGTTACACGACAATGATTTATGTTGTTTTCTGAGACGAAACCACACTCAAAAGTAAGCTTGAATTATGCACCCCTTTAGTGGTGGCAAGAGATATTATTCGAACTAGGAGCTGCTAGCCGCAATCCTTAGGTTAAGTGACTTATGTTTAATGTCTTTCAATTTACAAGAAAGTGTATAAAATGCTGCTAGTGTACTTTTGAATCTCAAGAGACACCCTCAACCATAAAATCCTTCAAAAGAATGCTGCTTCAGCGCTCTTTCTCTAAAAATTCATAACCTAGGTCATGGCACGCATTCATTATAACAAACATGGAGCAATAACAATGATGACCTTCCAAATATGAGAGGACATAACTTGATTGACATATAATCATCCACTTGTTCTACCATATAAATGCAGAAAAGAAATTTGACAAACAGCTTGGATAGAATTTGGGTGGAAAACAAAGTCACAGGGGTTCAAGCATTTTAACAATTCGAGCATTGAGAGGATGATTTCTTAACAAGAGTGTGGCTACAAGTTGCATTCCGTAACATTTACATGTTCTGAGGAGGTTTCACAATTGCGCACAGTTCTTAGTGGCATGCCTTGCCTGATTTTCAACTCTTATAATCTCTTTAGTTAGATTATATGTACCTTGTTCATTGAGAAGAATCATAGCATTTAGAAGGCAAAAATTTTCCTAATCTATGCTCCTCCTCCAAATTAGATGCATTACCATACACCTTTTTAAAGGAATATCTTTCACAATTTCTCTTGATGGGATAAAGGAGGTATTCAGCTCCTACCTTGTGTTGAACGTCAGAGTGAGGGACTTGCATCCGGCGAGCATTACCTATTCCTGCATGGGGTATATCTCCATCCCCACCAATTTCGTTTGATGTGTCAACAATCATGACACGTTTCTTATAATCATTTGCAAGCATTCGAGCTATGTCCCTGCAAAATTTGAAAAAACAAGTCAAAGCAATGACCATATAACTGCCCCTTTGGGAGTAGGTAAAGTTACCAAACCCCTTATTCCACAAATATTTAGGCTGTTGTTGGAGCACATAAAAGCATACTATGAACAAGTGGCTCCACTTCAGCAAGAAATATAAATGTTGAAAGGCATGCTTTGACGCAAAGAATCTATAGCTTGGGTTTCGGGTATTTTTTCGCCTGCATACAGCATTTCACATTTAAATGTAGGAAAACTGAAATATTTTGGAATTTTTTTTAAAAAAATACATGAGTAAGATTGTAAGCAATAAGAAATAATTAATGGCAGTTCTCCTCCCATTTGAAAGGAGAATAATTATCATACTAAGAGCAATTTCAGAGGCACTTAGCAGTCGTCCACTTCAAAGAGCAGCTCGAAGACAAAATGCATACTCATACAACCTCAAACATTTAGGAGCCTTGTACTACGACTTACTGGCAGGTTTTCAAAAGAAGAAATATGTAGTTCTCCTCCCATTTGAATGGAGAATAATTGTCTAACTTAGAGCAATTTTGGAAGCACCTTCTCATTGAGGAGAGCAGTCGGCCACTCCAAAGAGGAGCTCAAATATCAAAAGCAGATGCTATTCATTTTCTCAGAGATGATAGAGAATAGTACATCTAATTCATATCTTATGATAGTGCAGAAGGGAGGTTCTCAATTGTTGGACGAAAACGTAAAAGTTTGGAGACAATCACTGTATCCAATCCTCATCTTGAATCTCCTACTTGATGGTATTGAATGAGATGGTGAGTATACAAATGAAAGAGAGAACGCCCTCAACACCAGATTACTCTTTGCACTATTTCTAACAATGTCCCTCATAGAGCTGGGAATGAGTTTGACTCTTCAGTAATTGATAATCAAGCTTATCTAACACAGTGACAGCAATATCTCCGACATAATTTCAGCAACTTGTGTCATAATTTTTTTTTTTTTTTTTGGGGAGGGGGAGGGGGAGGGGAACTTGAACTCTTGGCCTCAAGGAGGCAAAGCCTTCACAAGGCAAGGAGTACCATTGGACCAAAGGCTCATTGATAACTTGTGTCATAATTTGTGAACCATTATTTACCGATGTAAGAGCACAATTTTATCTTTGCAAAATACAAATAGCAATGGATGCTGCTATATTCAATAAATCTTAGTCAAATTTTGAAAACAACAATTAGTACTTTTCCTTGCAAGTAATATGGTTTGAAAATAAACTGCATGTTGCTCTTGGCCCGCATTAGTTAAAACCATGTACGGCCCAACCTACATAAAAAAAAACTACATGGAATGAAAACAACTTTTTGAGATAATTTGATCTAATCTCCAATCTCGACCTCTCACCATAATAAACTCCTAAGAATATTTGGAGAATAACTGATAAGTAATCTTCTCTGCCAATCTTCCTAGCACATCGATTGGCCAAGGCCCGAACCCTAATATTGCCGTGTTATATACTGCACACTTTCCAGATCTGGAATGTAAAAGGCATCTACTATCTCTACATGACAAAATTAAACCTTGTTGATCTATCTATGTGGCATGACCATTTTAGGCCCCATTTTGCCTAACTGTTTGGACTTTCAACCAGAAGTTATAATTGCAGTCTCACCAAACAGAAAATTTGAAATCACATTCTTCACATATTAGATATGCTTTCATTCTTCTTACAACAAGACATAAAAATAAGCACAGATATGAAATCAATATTCAAATTTTTGATAATTCTAATAGTGGAACTTTGGCAATTGATAATAAAACGAAAAAAGGAGAGTAGAAAGCGGAGAGTGAAAATCGTAACTTACACCCTCCTTTCCAACACTTTCAATTAAGCGAGCCTAAAAACAACTTGTTGACACCAAAAACCATAGAATGCTACTGTGTAAATGGAACATCACAACTTAAGAACAAGAAAAAAGAAATTGATAACTTAAATTTTAAAATCTCCTGCATCGTTATAAAAACCGATCAGCATAGTAAAGTTCTCAGGGACATGTTGACACACAACAGACTACCATGATGAATAACAACTAAAGTGCCTTCTCTATGAGCATAGAGAACAAGTAACCTGATGATTGTAGTTTTTCCTACTCCTGGAGGCCCAATAAGCAACAAAGAAGCCCCATCTTTAACCAAATCTCGCAACAAGATGGCACTTCCTGATACTGCTCGACCAACACGACAAGTTAAACCAATAATCACACCTTTCCGATTTCTGATGGCACTAATTCGGTGTAAAGTTCTGCTAATTCCGGCTCGATTATCTATGGCAAAATCACCAACCTGTAATATGAAATGTTAGTTAGTGGGAAGGCATTCAATTTTTTAGCAAAGGTAGGCAATCAGCGTAGTATTATTGCCTCTTCATAAGAGGAGCACTGTAATTCAATCAAATAAAGTTGACCCTGCAAGGCAAAAGGTTTACAAAGTCTTCTAATATGAGTACATCATACTTATGATCTCAAGATGGTGCACTTACCAATCATAGTTTTAAATAACGGTAACGGGTGATGTAATGGTTGCGGTCATCATAATTTTAACTCAACTTCTTACTAATTGACCAGATGGTTCAAACATTTAGCACATGTGGAAAATCCCTTCAATAAGTTTCTCTTTGAAACAAAATCGACGTTGAAACCACTCAGATTCAACAGCATCTATGAATATTCCTCAATTGCTGGGTGTGCCCGTGGGCGTGTGTTATGTCTGTCTGTAGGTATGTTTATATTCAATTTAATTCTAATTCCACCCAGTTCAATCACTCCAAAGAGTAAGTCAGCTTCTTGCTCCTGACGATAGCATTTAAAGTACCCATAAACACCTAGGGACACTGGAAAATCCTAACTACAATGTTAAGTTGTCTACAAACAAGGACGTCAAGTATCAATCCCGGTGTTAAATATCAAAAAAAAATAAAAATTCCCCAAACCAAATTTTAGCTCACATTACAAATTCGCTCATGCAAATGATCAAACAGTTGGCGGGAAAGAAACAAGTTTACCTGAGAAGTGGCATGATTGATATCCTCTGTAGTAATCAGACGATCTGCTAAAACAAAATCCCCTGACGGAAACCGAGCCAATGGCTTTCGACCCAAATCCATAACCACTTCAATCAACTGGTGGAGCTCTTCGTGCTCGCTAACTATCTGCCGCATCTCTTCCGGTAATAAAGCCAACAGACGTCCCAATTCAACATCAAAATCTTCATCAACTGAATATGAGAGCGATGAATGCGAACTAAACTGACCAAGAAAAATTCTGCGACACCCAGAATTCCTTTGGTTTGAATTGTGCTGACGAGATGGGTGTGCTGAAAAATGAAGGAATTTGAATGGGGATTGGGATGGGAGTTTGGAAACTAAGGTTTGGCGTGGGAATTGGCGAATTAGCAGAGGAGAGAGATGGAGCAGAGGAGAGCAGAGCATTGCTATTCTGGCTATAAAGTAAGCATGTGGACTCGTTATGACTTCGAATTTGGAAATTAGTGTTTTGATTTGCAAGTGATTGCTCAGCTTATGATTCTCAGTTTTCATCCATTTATATATTGTGCTTCGTCACTCATTGTGGAATGTCTAATTTGAGTCATAACTATTAATCTAAAATAGTAATTCGTCATCACAACACCACCAAAATTAAGAAGTAAATCGCATTATTCTCGTAGATAAGGGCGGAGCCAAAAATTATTCATAGTGGAACAACCTAAAACTATTTCAATAATTTTTTTCTTTTAAAAAATTTACCCATAATTAATTCAAAATTAATATGTGTTGGTTTGACTAAAATTCTATATTTTTTTTCCAAACAACTTATTAGGACTAGAAGTATTCATTTAATAGTGATAATTTAGAAAAAAAAATTTATTTGCCACAACTTTATTAAAACTTAGATATAAGAATACTTTGATCGGTCATAGATAAATTGTTCAAGTTCAATTGTTCGAATAATTTAATTAAAAATATAATTTATAATAGATAGATTACAATATATAGTATGATTAAATTAAAAAATTTATTTGAAATAATTTGAATCTTAATTTATAATTCTTGAATTCTAATTTCAATTTTCAATATTATGATTTCTAGGTTCAAATCCCAATTTATTACCATTTGAAATATCAAAATCCAATTTCAATTCACATTAACAAAAATAATAGAAGGGAGAAGATAAAAAGAAGTTAGAAAAATAGAGGACAGACCAAGCAAGCCAAGTTAAGGATCGATTAAGAATCACTAAAACTCATTGTTATAATAACCGATCAAGCATAATCTTATCAGTTACTCTTGATTCTATTAATTAGTAGGTGGATGAATCAACCCTTGCTAAAGGTCAAGATTAATTTCTTCCGGATGTTTGCTCATTTATTATTGATGCGTTATTCAAAAAATATAATCGCTAATTATTTATGTTGTAATAGTGATCTATTGATGTTTATAAAAAAAACCTCATCATAACAATTTTAATTTAAGTCGTATGAAGAAAATATAAGTCTAATTTTTCTTTTTTATGAAAGAATACCACTTATCTAAAATATAAGGTAGCAATAATACTATATATGTATGTAATTTAGAAACTTAATTTAAAAATCTAATCAATTGTTGCCATTAGATTAGCACATGCTGGATCCCGTTAAATATTAGGATCCACTAATAATCAAATGATAACAATGATTTAACTTCTCAAATTAGATTTTAATAGTGTTACTTTGACAAACTTAATTTTTTTATAAAATTTTTAGTAGGGTCAAATTTCAATTTTTTTTTAAAATTTTCTAAAATTTTAAATATTTTCAAAATTTCAGTGGGAGCAACTGCCCCCATATTGAATCCACCCCTGCTCGTAGATCGAACCCCTTGATAATCATATAGGCTATAGGAGTTAAAAACGACTCTAAACGAATATTATTTATCACTAGACTATTAGCTCGGATACGTTAAAGACAAAATAAAAAACAAAGAAAAATATTGTTGGTTTCAATTTTGATATTTAATCATTAATTTGTTTCAATTTACATGAAAATGAAATATTTCGGTGAAAAAAGAATGAAAAATTTTGATCCGAAAGGAGTAGGTTATGAAGCCGCCTTTGGGTGGGCTATTTAGTGGACTGATTTTTGTCTGGGTTCCTAAAATTTCTAACCCAATGGGAATGTGGGCTTGCAAAACAAATGAAGCAAAACGAAGTCATTACCAAAATTAACTCGCATATCCTTTAAAGCATTTAACTCGAAACTAAAAGTTTTAATGCATCAAAAAAACTTGTTTAATCTTATATAGTTCGAGAATTGTTTATTACACCAACGTGGGACATTAATCTCTTAAGCAAACTAACACTTAATCCATGCTTAGCCCTAGCGGAAGATATTCTAAAATGTGAAAATTTTAAGGCAAAAGTATCGGATAGTTTCAGTTTCGGAAAGATATCTCAAGCCAACTTAAATTTTATGGGCTCATAGCAAATGTCATGCAACCGTATAATTAATTTTGGGCTTGCAAAAGAGCTATGGTCCGTTGGTCTAGCAACTACCTTGAATAGGCCTTATTTTCCAATCGGTTAGGCCTGACAGACCTGCTTGTGAGGCAGCTCAATGGGCCTACAGCTTTGCCCGTTGGCCCATAAAATTCTTTAAAGAAATTGAAATATGTCAAATATAAAGAAAAAAAATATAAAAAATATGTGCCTTGGATTCCACTTGATTGGGTAGTCCGGTAAAGGCTTATTAGTATTGCCCAATTGGCAAGTCATGGGTTGTCATTTCTTTGGACGATCCAACTTGTTTGCCGGTCAATACACTGTTTGTCTTGGCCCATGAGTGGACATGGGCCGCTTATTGGCGGACTAGGCTGGCACCATTGATGATCCTTCACTAAATACATTCACCAGTGGTACTGACCACGGTTGTTAGTGGGTTCAATTTTAGAGTGTGTCATTAAAGAACAGTGAGAGAGAGATGAAAATTATAAGACACTAATTATTCGTCGTGCCTAAAAGTACGGAGTAGTAAAAAAAAATGTCAACAATAAATATATTTATATTCACACTTAAAATCAAATCACAAATATAGAGGAGAGAGAAAAGAAGTTAAGCACCAGTTGCAGTGGAGGTGTGCGGTGGTAGTGATGGTGGCAGCCATGAGTAACAATAGTAATAGTGGTAGTGGTGGGGGCGGGGGCGGGGGGTATGGGGGTAGTGGGCGACGGTGCTGGTGGTTGACAGTGGTGGTAATGGGGCAACGACGGTGGTGGTAGACGATGATGATGGTGGTAGTGGGTGATGTCGGATGCTTCTAGGCAACAGTGTAATGCGTGGTGGTGGTGGTAGGAATGGTGGGGTGGGTGACAGTGGGTGGTGGTAAGGGTGGATGATAGTGGCTAGCGGCGATTGTGGGCAACAATAATGGTGGTGGGGTGCTGACGGTGGTAGTGGGATAATGGTGGTAGTGATAATAAATATAAGAATGCGATGACAATGGTGATAGTTTATGGTAGTGGACGATGGTGGTAATAATCGGTGGCGGGTGGCGATAGTGGTGGTTGTGGTGGTAGGGCAGTGGTAGTGGTGGTGGGGCAGTGACAAAGGTAAGGGTGGTGGTCGTGGGGGGCGGTGGTGATAGGGGTGATGGTGGGACAATGACGATGGTGGAAGGGTGATGGCAGCGATGATGGTGATGGTGGTGGGGTGGCGATGGCGGTGGCTGTGGCAGTGACGGTGGTGGTGGCGGTGGTGATGGTGGTGGTGGTAGTGGGGGTGGTGGTAATGGGAATGTTGGTGGTGGTAGTGGGAATGTTGGTGGTGGTAGTGGGAATGTTGGTGGTGGTGGCGATAGGGTGACAGCGGTGGTGGTAATGGTGATAGTGGTGGGGATGAGGGTTGGATAGTGGCGATAAAGGTGGTAGTGAGACGATGGGAGTGGTGGTAGTGGGAATGTTGGTGGTGGTGGTGATAAGGTGGCAGCGGTGGTGATGATGGTGGTAGTGGTGGGAATGAGGGTTGGACAGTGGCAGTGGGGGTGGTGGTAGTGGTATTGGTGATGGTAGTGGTAGGTGTGGTTGTGGTGGTGGGGTGGTGGTAATGGTGGTAGCGGCAACAATAGTGGTGGTTGTTATGGTAGAGGTGGCAGCTGTGGTGGTGGTTGTGGGGCTATGGGGGTGGTGGTGGGGTGGCAACGGTGGTTTTAGTGGTGATGGTAGTGGGGCAGTGTGGGTGGTGGGGGTAATGGTTGTGGTGGGCAGTTCTAAACACTACTTTTTTTTTGTAAAATACTTATGAGAAGTCATAAGTTCTAGAAACACTTTTAAAAAATTACCGCAATTACACCTTTAGGGGCCTATTTTTTGTTCCTATTGAATTTGGGATGTTAATATTAGTTATTTGATTAATTTTAAAGTAAAATTTAAAGAGTAAAAATCATTTTATTTATTTTTGAGATTTGAATTGTTTGTACTTTATTTTATAGATTTATTGTGAGAAATTATATGTAATTACGGGTAGTTAAGATAAAAATAAAGATGAAGGTATTATAGGTATTTTAAGTAAGGGTGTCAAACGTGTCGGGTTAAATGATTACGTGTCGGGTTAAATAGGTGACGGGTGACGGGTGAAAAATATGTAAACCCGTACACGACACGTTTAATACGGGTGAAAAATCTCAACACGAACACGACCCGTTTAATAAACAGGTAACACAACACGACTCGTTTAACCCGTTTAATTTTAAAAAAATTATATCAACAAATTTTAGTATTCCACTTTTTTTTATTGCCAATTATACTTACCTCAAAAAAGAGGAATTTTTAGTCAAATCTCATAAAAATCAGACTTGAAGGTTTAAAAAAAAAATGAAAAAGGTCAATTGTCTTTTATAGGCAACTCAACCCTCCTCATCTCCCCTCATTTTTCAATGTGGGACAAAAACAAACGACATTGGTTTGTCTTTGTCTTTAAAGTGCTCTACATCTCCCCTCTTTTGTCTTTGAACTACTACTTTACTTTTTTTTATTGATTTCTTTACTTCTTTTTTTCTTGCTAATTTTTTAAAATAATTATTAATTTATTATTATATTAATTTTATTTAAACGGGTAAACGTGTGATAAATGGTTTGACAGGTCTCATCCCGTTTATTACCCAAACCCGTTTAATTCGTGTCGATTCATGCCGGTTAATCGTGTCGTGTCGGATTTTGACAGCCCTAATTTTAAGTGTGAACACCAAACCCCTTATCGCCTTTTATTAATGATATAAATTATAAGCATCTTAATGTCTTTCTTTTTTGGTTTTATGATTAGTGGTGTTTTGACTTTTTTATTTACGTGCATCTCAATTAATCTCCTTTTCGAGTTTAGTTAAATACATGTCATTCATGCTAGAACTAAAAAATTTATGAAGAATAAATCTTTCATAACATGTCCTTAAGAGAGTTATCAAATTTTAAAGTTAAAACGTCTGTCTCTCCATTTATGACTAACGAACTGGTCCAAAAGTAGACGCGTGCTTAGAAAAAAAGGACAATAGCCAATCTTACAACGGCAATGTTGCCAATCAATTTCATCAAATGAATGATTTGTGGCCAAGTCGAGGACATAATTTCAAACAATCTTTCAACGCAAGAAAGTGATGTCACAAACATCAACAATGTTATTTAAATTTAATTTATCGTAACTATTGAATTGTGTATAGATTTTACTAATTATTGCGTACATTATCAATCTAATAGTTATAAATTATGAAATTAGTAAATTATGTCTCAATAACATTGACCCATGATTGAAACGATTTCATTACCTAAAAACTAGATAGGGTTCGTTTGATAACTATGTTATTTTTTGTTTCTTTTGTTTTTTTTTTCTAAAAATAGATAACAAAAGCGTGTGTCTTTATCGGCGTATCTAATCTTAATTTTCTTTCTATTCTAGAATTTAAGTACGACCAAGTACATTGAAACTGTTTTTCTCCAATACAAGTGATTGAAGTGGAAAAAATCAAAAAAAACAAAAAATCTAGAATGAGAGAAGAGTATATAGAAAGCGAGTCGTCTTTCATTAATGTGAGAGACTCTTTGTAAATGTTGATGTTAACCAGTGGGGCAAATTGTGGTTGTGCAATTCCTTAGTCATGTAGAATTTCCCAGTTCTTTCAGACTGCTTAGACCGTAATGCACGGTAACACGGACAAACATAGATTGAGAACTGACTTTTCGATGCATTGCTGCATGATTTCTAACCATCACTCTCTATATGAAAGAAAACCCTAAAAATATCAAAACAAGAGTGAATGATTGATAGCAAATGAATAGGATTTCTTTGAAAGAGAAACTTGAAACTTGGCAACTCCTAACCGTCTCTCATGAATTGGCGTGGATGACTTGCTATTGATCGGAGAGGAGAGGAGATTAATCGATGTGTACTTAATCTGGTCTGGACATCCCTAACCAGAATACCAAAAAATAAAAGAAAGAGAAATTTGGATATGAGGTTCTATATTGTACTAGATTATGTATTCTAGTGTGCAAAACTTAAACTAATGAAAGTTGAATGAAAAATTAATTCTAACAAATTAAATCGATAACCAACTTGTTTCTCTTCTCCCCCTTATGGAGTGGCCCATGTCGATTTTGGACGTGGGGACATTTTGGCTCAAGAATGAACTACCTACAAATCTAATTTTCGATATTATTTGTAGAAAGAGGAGGCTTTTTTGCTCAAACTTATAATTTCATACTTTGCTAATTCAATACTTTTACCACTGTACCAGGCAGATGACCTGGTATTATAGCTATAAAAGTTGTATAATAAACCGGAGCTTCACAGTTATTTTGTTTCCCATGGTATGCAGCATCGTATGAAGAATGCTATACCATACAAAAATTGAATGAAGTAGATGCAAACAACGTTGTGATAGTTGTGTTGTTCGATTTCACAGTTGCACATGACATTCCTTTGACAACTCTCTCTCTCTCTCTCTCTCTCTCTCTCTCTCTCTCTCTCTCTCCTTGAGTGTGTGTGTAATTGTGGAATTCCAGGTTGTGTGGGGGTGGGGACATATCATCAATAATCAAGGACAGAATAGAGAAGAAACAAGGCATGCCAATGAAGCAAAGGAATTAGCTTACCCAAAGCCAGAGGGGAAGGGGAATGCTGAGTAATTTTGAGTCACAGTCGCACAGCACATGACAGTGACCAAGCGCCTTGACACAAGGACAGAGGACTACTCTCATCTCATGCCCTTTCTCAACAAGGCCCTCATCCTCTTAGTAAAGTTGCATTGCATCATTTGCATGCGTGCTTTAAGTTCACCCTCACTTGCAACCCCACCTTTTACCCCACTCCCACATAGTAACATAACATAGGCATAATGTTTAGAGATGGTAACAAGTCCTATTGAATTGGGTTCGGGTTCGTATCGTATTGTATCAAAAAAAAAAATCATCTATATTTGATTCATATAGATAGTCATGTATAGTTGAATTTGTATCTTGTCGAGTACATATTGTATATACAGCAATTTTAGATTAGTTATGATCAACTTTTTTTGGTATGCTAATCTAATGGATTCATACTCTTACCACCCAAAGCTGCTCACTATGTCGTATCTATATCGAATTGTATTTTGTGTCTTGTATATCTCGTGATTAGACCGGTTTGTACTGACTTATTTATTGAACTGGTTTGACAAATTTATTTGCTTATCACCCAAATTGCCTCATTGTCCCGTGTCAGTTATCATGTTGCGTTAGCGGAATTGTGTCTAGAATTACCAAATTTAAAACTACCATTTTAGTCAATATCATCTCCAATAAAGTTCGCTTATTTTATTACCTCATTTCATTATTTTCATAATCAATAGTTAAAAATAAATGAATCAAATAATTATAATTACAAATTATTTATGAGTACCGTAATGTTATCATAATCACAAAAAAAAAGATATATTTGGCCGGTGATGCAAGTTTGTCAACCTTAGGTCACATAATTTTCAAAGAATGCATGTGTAATGGGACATCCAAAAGGAACAGGACTCCAATCATTTTGTGTGGGTCTTCCCTCACATGCCCTCAACAAACAACTTGGGAATTTAGTTTAGGACCCATGTAGTTAACAATGTCGCAACTCTTCCAGGTGGGATTCATACTACCTGTCACGTTAGGATATATATATATACTAGTTATTGTCCGTGTTTGAAGGCACAGCGTAATAAAAAATGGTAAACAATAAACATATTTGTATTCATATCCAAAATCAAATCACAAACATAGAAGAGAGATAAATGAATTTAAGTATCGGTTGTAGTGGAGGTGAAATGAGGTGATGGTAGGAGACGGTGATGGTTGTGGTGGGTGGCAATGACCATAGTGGCGGTGGTGGTGGTGGTGGCGGCGGTGGGGGCAACGGCAGCGACGGTGGTGGTGGTGGTGGTGGTGACGACTACAACGGCGGTGGTGGCGACGGTGGTAGTGGTGGTGGTGGTGACGTCAACGACGGTGGTGGTGGTGACGGCGACGACGGTGGCGGCGGTGGTGGCGACGACGGTGGCGGCGATGATGGCGGTGGTGGTGATGGCAGCAACGGCAACAACTGTGGTGGTGGTGGTGGTGGTGACGGCGACGGCAGTGGTGGCGATGGTGGTGGTGGTGGTGGTGGTGGCGGCGACGGTAGAAGTAGTGGTGGGGCGGTTTCAAGTACTATTTTTATTTTTTTAAAGTACTTATGATAAATAATTTCTAGAATTATTTTTAAAAAGTCACTCCAAACACACCCTTAGGGGCCTATTTTTCCTATTAAATTTAGGATGTTAATATTAGCCGTTAGATTAACTTTAAAGTAAAATTTAAAGCGATTTGAACCGCGAAAAGTAAAAGTCATTTTATTTATCTTTTGAAATTTTAATTGTAAGCTACTTTATTATATAGATATAAAAGACACAATAAATTTTGAATTTACAAAGTTAGAAAAGTAAAAGAACGTTTCAGATTTCATCAATTTATAGGGGTAATTCGTGCATGAAAGTACGGTGCACTGTGAATAGTTTTGAGAAGAATGTTGGTAGCCGTTAAATGAGTCTATTTGAAATTATCGGATAAACTTATTGAAGTTTGTCCCGTTTTATATTATATATATGTTTATATACAATCTACATGAATACAACAAACACCACTATAATCTCGTTGTAGATAATTTAGCCATATGAACCTCCTCTTTGAGCCATATGAACCTCCTCTTTGAGCCATATAATCTCGTTTATCTTGTTCAATTCATAAACACGTGCAATCCTATTATAAAAAGCGTAGAACTCCCTCGAGAAACCACTGGAAGAACTCTGAGTTATAACCCAATATCATTACATCTTGTAATAGCTCTTGTAGGAATACAAGATTCACCTCTTCTTCGTCAAAGAAAGAGAATTTCACTATCTCAAAGAGAGTGACCCTATGCGGATCCGGGAGAATCAAATATATATCTGAAAGAGCTGAAGAGCAACTGCCTCACAAATACAAAAAGATTGAAATTATATACCATTATAATTATAATCGATCATGAATAACTTCAATCAATTATAACTTGAATATTTTATATTTAACTACTGTATTCATCATAAATTTTTATAGGATGCTTCATTCCTAATCTCTTCAAATCGAATACAAAAGCACTAACACATTTAATGGGTGCCATCTCATTCAATCATCTTCAAGGATTTCAATTAGCCAATTACATTGTGTGCATGGCCTTTTTTTTAGGTTTTTTAATATCTGATGAGTCTAAATTTAATTGGGTCAGACCCAACAAACCAAGTAAGCTCAAGTCAACTAAAAAGCAGGTCAAGCTCAGTTTGTGAATTTGACCTAACCCAAGGTTTGTAGAGTCCAAGAAGAATTAGAGTACTTAGGAAGGAATCATCGGGATACACACCATCGAGGATCAAGACTACATTAATTGTACTTACCTTTTGTAGTTATCCTCCCCGAAAAGCTAGTGTCTGTACTCTCACGTCACCGTCTCACAATGCCTATAAATTGTAAATCATCTCTATATGAAAGGACACATTGAGCTCTATCTCTACACCTCTCTACACACACATAGCTTTTCTCCTAGCTATTGTACCTCTCCCGGAGCTTTAACCCTCTTACTTTATTCATCAATAAAGACCCCCCCGCCACCGTTACCACTTTTCAGAGTGGAGTAGGTCACCCGTACCGAACAACTATATATCTGTGTGTTGACTCTATATTTACATTACTGTCATTGATTGTTTTATTTATTATTCATTAATTACATCTTATCACATACTCGACTGTTTATCTTGCACGAGATTATTTTGTGCATCATCAATATTCATGCATGCATTCCATGTCATCTGTCATTAGACATCAATAGACAAAATTAATAAAAAGAAAGCTTTCAAAGTTGTTCAATCGTACAAGGTAATTGGATATCACCACTGTAGATTAAGATAAGAAAGTACTAATTATTGTGTAAAATATGTGGGGAAAAGGTATAAATAATTATAATAATGGGCTTGTTCTAACATAACCCAGACAATCTGTGTTTTTTTTTAAAAAAAAAAAGTTGTTAGAACAAAACTATCAGCCAATGTGTCTGCTTTGTAATGAAAATTCTCTCTTGTTTATTTCACCGGTCTTTGTCTTCCTTTTTTTCTAGGATAATTGTTTTATGAAAATACTTTGTCATCCCATGGATTACCTACAAATGGAATTACATCATAGAGGTCGGTAATGTGCCGGGCCGGCCCACCAAAAGGGCCCGACCTGCACGTTAGGCCATGAAAACGTCATTTTTGGTGCGTATTTAGTAGACTTCTTAATCGTGCCGGATGAGACAGGTTTGTGTCGAATTTTAGTGGGTTCATATTAAAAAATACTCCGCTAATATCCGATTAGTTTATTAATTCATGTCCAACAAATCGTATTATATCCAGTTCGTGTTATATATGAATTATGTAAAATCGGTATATAAGCAAGTTATGTCGTTTATTTCTTTTAATTGATTTCATTAATACCTGATTTGTTTATTAATCGTTTTGTGTTGTGTCGGGTACACTCGTTTAAGAAACGAATGACTTAAAGAAGATTCAAATCTTTTAATTTCGTATTGTGTTCGTGTTATATAACGAATTATATGATATTTTGACACGCCTAATATTTAACAGTTTATCCATTCCGATGTGCTTAATGGATTTTTAAATGGTTCATCATTGAAACTTTATTTGACTTTAAAATTTTTAATTTTTAATTTTTTTAAATTTCTCAGGTCAGGGTTGAGGCGAGTTATTTCCTCCATCTTTAGGCTAGCCCGAGAGGCAGAAAGACAGCATAAGGTCCTACCCATTGAGCTTGTGGGTCACATCCACAAGGCTTTTTCCGGCCAACCCGTGGACTTTACCTATTTGTTCACCCTTAACCCATCATGGCAAAAGTACTATGTTTATACCACATAAATCATACTTGCTAACATAATTCATTGTAACTATGGAAGTAGCAGTAAGTTTCACTAATGAATAGGAGTCTACTCCAACTGTCGGGGTGAATTATATCAATAAATTATATTTAAATAGTATTATTACTTAAAAAATAAAAAATAAAAAGTAAAAATTCTCATATGAAACGGTGTAAAAATTTTGAATCTAGTCCAAAAGTCTAACCAAGACTTTTGAAGCTCACTAAAAGAGCATTAGTTTCGAATCTTTTCAAAAGTAAGACTTTTGTAAGCTAAATTTTATTCTCAACTATTATTTAGTGATTTGCATGCGCGTTTCCCATCTTGACTAGATCTTTCTATTTAGTCCGAGTTCGAGTCTGAGTCCGAGTAAGACTTCTAAAACTCACATAAAAAGTTATTAGTTCGAATTTTATCTGAAATTCGACTTTTATATACAGGAAATCACAAATCTTATTCCCTAATCTAACTGGACTAGATCCATTGTTGTGAATTGATGGGACATTTTTGAGACAGAAGCAGATCACGACACGCGGTCTCAGCATTACGAACATCCTCCTCCATGATGAAGACAAGTGTACTCGGCGCCGAGGATATGGGCCTCCATGATTAAGACACGTGTCCTCGGACACGAAGTGTCCTCAAGAGCTGAGGAACATTGCACTCTGGCGATATCCCCTCGGCTCTAGAAGTTCTTCAATCTCTCAACTACGTACCCTCGGTAACGAGGGTACATCCATCCCAAGATCCCCATTTGTCCTCGGCGCTGAGGGATACTAGCTAGAGCTGTGGCCCTGCCACATAACTCATACTTCTAGAAAAGCTACTGACTGACAACTGATCAGCTTTGGCTAGATTAGGAATCATGAGGGCACTCTGCACGAGGAGGTCAGAACTTCTGGCCCAACACGACACCCCACCAAGGGGAGCAGGACGCGTGGCATAAAGTGCATAACAAGGGGCGGGCGAACTAGAACACCCCTGCTGACATACGGCTAGTACATGCATGCATTTAATGAATCCTCAATTGATGGGACATCTACAATGACGCAAGAAGCCGGAAAGGGATGGGTATTAAATGCTCCAGCATCAGGACATTTAATGGCTCATCCTTGGAGGAAGAGCATTGAATGCTCCGGGATCCGAGCATTTAATGTTCTTGCATAAAAGGAAGAGCTTTGATTGCTCGGGGATCCGGACAATTAATAATGGGGTCTTCCCCATACTAAATAGGGAGCACACTGCCCCATCTCTGAACGTTACCTACTTTCTAGACTATCAGCAATGATGAGTCCGGGTGGGTATAAATAGCTTCCAAAAACACATTGTAAAGGTACGCAAAATCACCTCTCAAAGAACACAAATAGTGTTTTTCTTCTTCCCCTCTCTCAAAGAACTGACTTGATCGCCGGAGGGGATACGCCGAAAAACACTCTGGCGCCCTTCCTAACCTGTTTTCTGTGTGCCAGGGAACCATCGTCGACCCGTCTTGAAGGATCGAGCGATCCATAAAAAACAATTCATCACCACTCCATAGGCTCCTTTGGCCCTCTCAACCCTTTTCTTACTAGGAGATCTTCGACGTTCGAGGTCGGCACGAGTTCACTAAAGGAGATATCTGTCTTTTACATCCATTGTGCAAAAATCACCGTGCCCATGAATGAATAAAATAAACTAGCAAATTACTTGAAAAAGAAAAGAACGCAAAGAAAAGCTGTCAAAGTTTGCAGTCGTGCTCATGCTTTAGTAACTGAAAACATACTCACCATGAAAATAAGTGTGGAGGAGGATTGTCCCCCCAATTCAGTACTTTGAGGAATCGTTGTTAGATTTTGACTACATTAAGGTAGACATGAATTCCTTGGATATGTATATTTTATATGGCATCATGCTTACCAAGGTTTGACTCACCATATCAACCCATCTGAAATCCTAAAACCCAAATTCATAACCAAAAAGCATAGTTTTATACACCATGAAAATAGGTTTGGAAGAGGGTTTTGTCTCCATGATAAAATTAGTCGTTTGAGGAATCATTGTGATTTGTGATGCAATGACCCGATTAAGGTAGACATGGACTTCTTGGAATATGTATTTAGAAGAACTTTCTTTGGGATACTCAAATTTTTTTTTTTAACTTTCTCATACTCATTGCTCTTACCACGAGACCCAGATATTTTTTGGTACCAAATTAACGACTGATGTAAACATTGAAATGGTACTAAAAAAAATTATTTTTCGTTCCCAAAACTTAATTATTTGCTTTTGAGATTTTTTTTTTAAAATATATATTTTTAGTCATTATTTTTAAATATTTACAAGGGAGGGGCGGTAAAATTCGAACCCGTGACCTAACTATCAAATGACGTATTGCGGTGACCATTAGATTAACCACAAATCCTTAGTGAGAGTTTATCTTTTTTTTTTTCTTTCAAAATATTAATTTTTGGGGGTTAAATCGCACACTTTTAATGTTTAGTTATAAAATTTTTAAATTATTTAAAATCTATTCTAAAAGTTTAAAATCCACCATAACATTTAGAATCGATCTCAAAATTGTATTTTTCTATTATATATCGTAAACTTATTTTTAAGGGTGAGACTATTTCCACCCTACAAATATTCAAATATTCATTTTCACTCCATTTGATTTCATGCGTGCCGCATGGATTTTCATAATTTTTTTATATTTTAATATTTCTATCAAGTTTAATAATTCTTTATTTAGGATTTGTGTGTGTGAATTAAGATTATTTTTAAAAGTGGTAATAAAGGGTATTTCAATAAAAAAAACTTATTTCGTTTGTGAATTAGTTTTTGTGATTTAAAAAGTATGTTTCGTTTTTTATTTTTTCAACGACAAATTTCTTTCTTTATTTCCTTGATTTTGATCTTTCTTAATTTTTTTTTCTTGTTTTCTTTTTTTACTTATTAAAGGTGTGTATATAGCATGAATTGGATTTAATTACTAATAGAGTGAGTATAAAAAGAGTGGAGTTAATAATTTAGTAATAAAAAATTAAATAAAATAAGAATAAATATTTTTAAGGTGAAAATAACCTCACCTTATTTCAAAAGTAGATGAAGGGGTCTGATGTTTTAGTTTGGTATTGCTTCTTCTGCTATACGCCTGTACCTAGTTGCTGCATATGAAAGCTACTGTCAAAAAGAGCATCTCGTTTAAAAGCTGCATCGAAGCTAAACTAGCATGACGAAGATAGATGAGTAATGCTGATATTCTTTTCTTTTTTTTTTTGGTGGGCAATAAGTACATTCATTCATGAAAAGGATCGTACCACAAAAAAAATTGATGACATACTGGTGGAGTCAGAGATGATTCCAAGGCCCAATAATAAAACTAAAGATAAAAGAAATTATCAAAAAAAAGAAAGTAAGGATAGGCATAAAAAGATGCTCAGAACATGTGGGGGCACTAAAATCAATAAGGATAAATACCAATAGTATTTCTAGTAGAATATCCTATAATTATAGGGATTAGTTTTTGATTTTTTTTAAATATTACCGTAATAATCTCAAAATAATATAATCGATAATAAAAATTATAATTTCTAAAAATCGAGTTATAATTTGTAAAAGAAAAACTACAAGTATTTGAAATAATTCTTAATTGATCACAATATTTAATTATAACTTGTAATTTCAATTGATAGAGAATTTCAAAAAATGGCAATGTGAGAGACTATTTCCCCCAAATATGTCCATTATGTCTTCTAATAAAAAAGTTATCAAGCATTTTTCTTCTCTTTAACAAGTATTCTCCTCCCTCTTTGTTCGTTTTTATGTTTCACACACACACAATAAATCCATCAATAATATAACCAAATACATTAAAAATATAAAAATCTCAAATTTTCACCCACTTAACCATCATCATTGGTCATGGCTAGGGGTGTAACTTAGGCAGGTTAACTCAAACATAGCCCGAAAAAAATAAGGCTAAGTTAAAATTTTTAAAAGGTCATTTGAAAGTCGGTACACTATATTAGACTTATCAGGTGGATAAGTCCATAGTGGAAAATATTTTTGTAAAAAAGTCCTTTATTGATTTAAAAAGACTTGAATATCCTTTTAATATATAACAGTTGCCAAAAATAGTTTTGAAAAACTAAAATCCGTAATAAATCCTCTCCATAATTGTCTGTCTCTCTCTTTCTCATCGCCTTAATTTTCTTTTTAGGGATTTGTTTTAAAATTTTTGAAAGCAATTTGACAACTAAAATTAATAAATTTTAATTATCTTATCTTAGAAATATATATATAAGTTCTAATATGAGAAAAACTTAATTTCTATTACTTCCATTATATTAGGAAATCTTTAATACAATAAACAAAATCTTAGCCATTTTGAATGATACAAAATCTTTAATCTTAGTCATTTTGAATTTTAACTGTCAAAAGAAATATGAATGATTTAAGGTAGGACAAATATGTTAAAGGAAAATTACAAAAAGTTAAGTTGTGTATTTGGACACAATTAAGTTCTAAAAATAATTACTTAATGACTTAACATTAAGAGTTATGTACTTTTTGACCAATAACTCTAATTTCGTGTACCTCCTTATAATTTTCTCATTTTTAAAACTTGAATTGGGCTTGGGTTGAAAAACTTCAAATCAAATTGAATTTGGGTCATACTCGAGTTAAAGCTTCAAGTTCACAAGTTCAACTGAACTCAATCCGAATAAGTAAATTTGGGCTCAATGTACACAAAATTTAAGGGTATTTTCAATTTTTATTGAATTTAAGTTGATCAAACTATTGTGTCATGCCCAAAATTGAGTCTGAAATTGAACTTGAATTATGAGCCTGATTTGAACGAATTAGTTAACTTAAATTGAGCCTGAAATTAACTTGGACAATACTCAAATTAAGTACCTTTGGTTGAAAGTCAGGCTCGATTTGAATTAGAATTGAAAGTTTTAAAACCTGAGTCTAAATTCATCCTTTACCCCTTCCTCTATCACTCTCCACCTTCAAAAATTAACAAACCCGCAATGACACAAAATAAGCACAAACAGACTAACCCTATGTTTTGCAATTTTAAGGGTAAATGTACGAAAATCACATAATTATTTCCCATCTTAGACATATATGTCTAAAAAATTACCAAAGAATATCTTTGGGTTTAGAGTATTCTACAAAAAATATTAGTATAGTTTATACAAATAATAATCTCAGTGGGGCAGTTGAGTAATTTAACATATCAAACACAAGTACAACCGTGTAAAATCATTAAATGATGTTTCTCCTAGAAAAGAAGAGAAACCAGAAAGACTGGCTCATGAGATGCCATGTACAGTAACCCAACCAACCACAAAAGGTTGGGTTGGGAGAGGGAAAATTTGAGGTGAAGGATGATGTTGTTTCTTTTAAGTGAGGCATTAAAGAAAGGGAGAGAGAAAGCTAAGAAAACCACAAAAGCTGTAAGAGGTCCCTTTCAACATGGGGTAGTGGTGGCATTTGAAGGATCTATCACTCCATACATAAAAAGGATCCCATCCAGACACTCATTGAGCTATAACTATAACAATTCTAACTTTTAAGTATGAAGTTAAATAATCTCAAAACAACTGATTGAGAAACAAAGACATGGAGAGGGAGAGGGAGAGGGAGAGGGAGAGGGAGGTATGCCAAATTAGTTATGGCTGAATGGAAAAAGTTTTTGGGTTGGCACATCAAAGGGCACTCCTGGAGCTATAACCAACAGTTCTAACTTTTATAGTTTTATTATTTATGAAGTGAAAAAAATATTGGGTAAATTTCATAGACATTCCTTGAATTTAAGTCATATTTCACTGACACTCTCTTTAGTTTTTGAAATATCATTACATAGCCTTATAGTTTATATACACATTTCACAAACTATCCATACCATCTAATACAGTTATTGACAAGCAAAAAATGTGTGATATGATGATTTATTCTTTTGTGAGTTGTCAAATTTATTCTTAGTCATATAAAACAAACTTAAAGTAGTAGAAAATATCTTTTTAGTATTAATTTAATTAAATTAAATATTAATTGGATTAAACATAATGTTTCTTATAAAAAAATGGATAAAAAAATATTAATTTTAAAAAAAAATGTTAATTTGATAAAACTAAATATTAAATTTAAAAAATTGAATGATCATTTGGTATAAATTTGATGAAATTGAATGTTAATTTGAAATTCAATAAAAAAAAGTGATGTCAATTTGATAACTTGGATGTTAAATTGATGAAATTAAACATTAATTTGATGAATTTGAATATTGATTTGGTGTTAATTTTAAAAAAATTGAATATTGATTTGGTGAGATTGAATATTAGTTTGCTGAAATAAAATGATAATTTTATAAAATTTAAGATCAATTTCACATTAAATTGATAAAACTTGTATTAATTTGATGAAATTTAATGTGATTTTGATAAAATAGAATATTAATTTAGTGTTAATTTTATGAAATTCAATATTAATTTGGTATTAGTTTAATAAAATTGAATGCTAATTGGATGAATGTTAATGCTAATTGGATAAAATTTAATGTTAATTTGGTGCATGAAATTGAATATTAACTTGACATTAATTTGATAAAATTAAATATTAATTGAATAAAATTAAATATTAATCAAACAAAATTAAAGGTCAATTTGATCTTAATTTAATAAAATTATAGATTAATTTTATATTAATTTCATACAATTATGTTAATAATGGTAATATAAGAGTAAAATTGAATAATACTCTTGTAAAATGAGAGTTCTAATAAGAGTAATTTAGTAAAATTATGTATTCTAGTTCTATTAGGTCTGTTAACAGACACAAACTGGCAGGGGTGTGCAATTACATTTCAGAAATTAGAGGAAGTGTCAGTGAAATATGACTTAAATTCAGGTGGTGTAAATGAAATTTACCTAAAAATATTTTATGAAGTTAAAAAAAATGAAAACAACTGACTGTATGGAGAGAGAGAGAGAGAGAGAGAGTGTGAGTTGAGAGAGGGAGCCAACAATTCCAACTAGTTGAGGATTAATGGAAAGAGTTTTTGGGTTGGTATTTGTGTTGTGTAGGCTGTACAAAAACAGCAGCAGCAGAGGGCAGTGATGAGATCACAAAGATCTTTAATCTCTTTCTGACCAAACACTGCCACCCGTACCAGTGGCATCAAGGGCTTTTATAGGCCAAAGACAGTAGTTTTCCTCTTCTTTTCACTCTCTATATTTACTGTTCCACCACCATCTTCAACCCCTTCCCCCCCGCCCCTTCTCTCTCTCTCTCGAAAAAATATGAAAGAATTGCAGGAAATTTACTTGAACTCATCTTGACGTTAGTTGTGCTTTGTTCAACTGGGTAGTACCCAAATTTTCAGTTCTGTTTATTATTGCTCAGGTTGGTTAGTACATACTATTCACTGAGGCCTATCATCAAAAGGCTGTGTCTTTAAGTAGCTTACAGATGGGTTAGGCAAAATTTTGGTTTAGCCTTCTGGGTCTAGTTGGGTTCTCAGATTAGGGTGATGGAGTTTGAGAGGTTTAATGGCAGTGCCTTTTGGGAGAAGCAGAGGCAGCTATATCAGGTTTCAGTGTGGTTGCAGGTACAGAAGGAGAGAGAGAATAGTGAGGACAAAACCCAATAAGAAAAAAGTTTTCTTGATCAAAAGCTGGAACAGGAAAAGCACAACAAGGGTCTGAGTCTGGATCCTCATAGTAATCATCATCATCAGAACCAACAGGCTCCACCTTCAAGACATGTAGAAGAGGAAGGAGAACAAGTGGAAGATGAAGAACAATACCCATTTGAAATATTACAGCAACAAACCTTCCCTGGACACCACAACCATCTGCAAGAGCATTTTTTGTATGGAAGATTAGATTCATCATCACCACCACCACAGCCACCACCACAACCACAACCACCCAAGAAACGCTCTCACTTTCCTCCTTTCTCAGCCGACGAATATGCAAAATTGGGAGAAAAAATGGAAGAAACTCATCACAACCACCAGCACCACCAACGGGCAACGTCGTCAAGATTGGGGCTAAGAAATTCCGGCGGCGAGATCGTGGAAGTTCAAGGAGGCCACATTGTTCGGTCCACCGGGCGCAAAGACCGGCACAGCAAAGTCTGCACCGCCAAAGGCCCGAGGGACCGGCGAGTCCGCCTCTCAGCCCACACCGCCATTCAATTCTACGACGTCCAGGACCGCCTTGGCTTCGACCGCCCCAGCAAAGCCGTGGATTGGCTCATCAAAAAGGCCAAACCCGCCATAGACGAGCTCGCTGAGCTACCCGCATGGAATCCCATTACTGCTTCAATAGCAAATCCAAATATTGACCAAAACCAAGGTCAAAATCAGCAAGAAGATCATCTTCAGCAGCTTCGTATCCACCACCGCGATGTGGTGGATGCCATTACCGGTCCTTCTAGCAACGCAGGCGACGAGAACAGCTCGAGTTTTTTGCCACCATCTTTGGATTCTGATGCCATTGCTGATACTATTAAGTCTTTCTTCCCAACGGTTACTTCAACGGAGACCAATTCGTCTGCAATTCAGTTTCATGGCTTTCCACCAGCGGATTGCAATTTGCTGTCAAGACCCAGGAATCAGAGCCAAGATCTGAGGCTCTCTCTTCAGTCTTTTCAAGATCCCACTTTTCTCCACCACCATAACCAACAAACTCAGCATCAGCATTCCACAAATCACAGTGAACAAGCACTTTTCTCTGGAACAACCCCACTTGTGTTTGATGGGGCAAATTGGTTAGAGACCCAGAGAATGGTGGCTTGGAATGGTGGTGGAGACACTGCTAGTGGTGGAGGATTTGTCTTCAATTCACCACCAACGCCGCCGTTGTTCGGCCAAACACAGCAGTTTTATCAGAGGGGACCCCTTCAGTCCAGTAACACACCTTGGGTTCGTGCTTGGATGGACCCGTCCGCCATTGCTATCAGCAACTCTGATCATCATCGGCAATATCAAACAGTACTACCAATCCATCCATCTTCGATGTCTGGCATTGGATTTGCCTCTGGAGTAGGCGGATTCTCCGATTTTCGTATTCCAGCACGAATCCAAGGTGAAGAAGAGGAACACGACGGCATTTCCGACAAGCCGTCCTCTGCTTCCTCCGATTCTCGCCATTGATTTAGCTCAAAACTGAAACTTTCTCCCTCTCTCTAGCTAAAAGGTGAACTCTTCAATACCCATTGCCCAAATTCATTTAATTTTCTATTATTATTCAGTGTTCTGTGATTTTTCCACAGCAATATGTAATTTTCCCACTGCAAATCTACTGTTACATTGAACCCGTTTTGCAGGAAATAATCTGTACGTAGTCTGCAAGAGCAACCAAGAACAGGCAGTTTGCTGACGTTGGAGCTGTTAATTGGATTGAATCAAGCAAGGGGGGAGAGTTTTCAGTCAATTTATCCAATGGCCACTACCGCGTGGAAGAAGAATTCTGAGTCTGTTTCAGGTTTTCTGATTGCGGTTTGCTATCCAATTTTACTGTCTATGCTTTAATTTTGCTTTCAAATTCGAGTGGGCTCTCACAGCTCAACTTTTTGAGTCTGTGGGTTGCTTTGTGTTCTGTTGCTAGACTTTGATGTTGCGACTGTTTGCTTAATTTTTCAGTTCCTGAGTTAGGACTATGAGAAAGTACTATTATGTTATGATCAAGTTCACTTATTTCCACTACTGAAAACAGATATGTGATCCCAAATCTGGCACTGGTTTCTCATAGAAATGCAATACTAGATGGAGAAAGGCCAGATAATTTGACCCGAGTTTTCGGTAACTAATTGCATAGTGACAATGATTTGAGGTTTGTTTTGATTTCTCAAATTAAAAAAAAAAGAGATTGAGAGGAACAGACAGGGTATTTTCCTCTGATTTAGAAATGGTCAATATTTCATGTGGATGAAAGAGAGAGCTCTCTCTCTGATTGCTTGATGCTTTACTGCTTTCCAATGGAAACAGCTCATGCCTCAACAACTTCTTTAAACCCGCAAAAGGAATTGAAGGAGTAACTGATCATATACATCTCTATCGCTGCTCGGATTTTGGGGAGCATAGGAGGAGAAGATGTCTCTTTCCATGAACAGTAGCTGTGGTTAGAGAAGTGTTAAATAATAGTAGTAGGCTAGTAGCTGATTTCACAATCTTGTGTATTTCCAAGACTTGCCAAGTTTCAAAAGATAGGTACCCAGATCATGTTAAGTTTCATTTACTATTTATAGTTCTGAGTTAGCCTCTTGGGTATAAATTGGAGAGATCTTATGAGAGTTTTGGAGAGCCCTATTTAGTATGAGATCTTGAATGCCTACCTACCCTATTTCCAGGAGTTTAATGCTCTTATTGAAGCCCAAATACTTGAAGCAGAGGAATATGACTTCTCCTTATGACCCTATGAGTTAAGAGGATATGGCACCCCCCCCCCCCCCCCCCCCCCCCCCCATATAGTTGATAGTTGAAGTTCATGGTATCGGTTATTTGAGGACAACACATCAATTGTAGCGTTACGGATTGGTATAGGGCAAACCACAACAAAGAAGTTGAACATGACAAGAGATTCAAAGCATATTGTTCTGTCACAGAACGTTATCGTTGGATTTGGCGATGATGACTTGGGATTGACTTGAAGAAATCACGAACAACTCAGCTGGAGTTGTATGAGACTTGTGGTTTACACAGAACGTTGAACTTTATTGAATTGCAAGGTGTCGAGTCGAATATCGTTCCGATTGAGTCGTACAGATATCAGTTGATATTTGGAACCTTGTGTTAGGGAATGGGGGTTGTTTTTGATTTGCACCATGGGAACCCCAGATCATTTTAGCATCAAGGCCAAGCTCGTCAGGGAATATAAGGTAGCCATATTTAAGTGGGTGAATTAGGAAAGGTAGCCATAGCTAAGGGGGAGTTCAGCTGCAGGAGAGTGAGGAATCAATCAGCCATGACAGGCAAACAAATGAGAGGAACACAAGCTCAATTATGGAGGAATACACAGATGGACACCACAAAATTTAGGTAATTGGCCAGCAGTTCATGGTCCCCTACCCTGCAAATCTCTGTGCTTAATAATAAAATCTGAGTGTAGCTGGAATTTTTTTGTATGAAAGAAGGAAATACATGCACTTGGCTTCCAGTGAGAAGGCGACAAGTGATTAATTGTTGCTGGTACTTCTTTATTGCTGAAAACAACCACTCGAAGAACAAAAGAGATCTGCCTAAATTTGTAGGACATCATGCTGAATAATATTTGATTTCACAAATTTGTAGGATATTATGTCCAATGATTTATATCTAGGAGAATTTTCCGCATCCAGTGATTGATAGAGTACAAAGGAATGATAAGATTCATGTGATTGAACTCAAAAATTGAGACAAGGTTTTGTTGAGTTGAGTTTGAGAAGTTTACGCACCCAAAGGTAAGGCTGATAATCGAATCGAGTCGACTTTTTTTAGCTCGTTTATCTAAATGAGCCTAAAAAATTGTTTAAGCTCGACTCATTTAGAAAATGGGTCGAGCTCGAGCCCGATCCCAAAACAATCCGAATTTGAGCCGAGTCTGAGTAGCTCGATTATTTTATATATAAACAAGCTGAGTTTTTTTATACTTATTATCTAAACGAGCTTAAAAAATCGTTCCAGGTCGGATCATTTAGAACACGAGTCGAACTCAAGTTAAGTTCTATTCAAACCGAGCCCGAGTAGCTCTGTTCAATTATCAACCTACCCAAAAGGCCCAACATTCTGTTGCTGGTGTGTTCTTTAATTTTTTTAAAAGTTTTAAGCAAAATATTAGAGGACTTGGAGGGACCATTCTAGGCATAAGCTACTGTATCTGACTAGTGTAATTTTATTTAGGTTTTCATCAAGAATTACAGTTTATTTAAGGCTATAATTTTGGGGAAAGGGAAGGGATGGGATGGGATGTCCAGCCATTTTGTTTGAATTTAGATGACAGTGGAATGAGTAAGATAATATATATAATGATGCATGCGTGGGAATGTACTAAGTTTAATGTTCTTTAATTAAAGTGGACAAAACATAAAGCCATCCTTTTCTACATTTGGACCCTTCTTGGATGTATATTTTAAGAAAAATAATAAACAATAATTCTATAATTAAATAATCCAAACAACTTACTGCAGAAGTTTCAATCATCAGTTCAGGATTGGCAGAAAACTAATTAGTATAATACAATATATATATATATATATGATAGTAGGGAAAATTTCAACCACACCCCGCTCTAGTTTATCATATGTTTAAGGACACTCTCTCTATTTTCTGAATCTTCAGTGACACCCCCTGTCAGATTAAAAATATTAACTGGAATGCAATTTTACTAAATTGTCCATGATATATTTAAGGACAAATTTCATCCACACCCTCTCTAGGTAAATATATCTTCAATGAGATACCCTCTAGATAAGCATATTTTTAATGAGACTCTCTGTTTTCAAATTTTTTTTACGTATTAAAATTTGAGTAAATTAAAATTCAATTCAATCTAATTAAAATTTATTTTTTTACATATTAAAATTTGAGCCAATTAAAAATTATATTTTTTACGTTTTAAAATTTGGGTTAATTAAAATTCTATTTGAGCCAATTAAAAATTATTTTTAATCGACTCAAATTAAATTTTAATCAACTTGTATTGAATTTTAATCAGCCCAAATTTTAATACATAAAAAATATAAATTTTAATTGACTCAAATTTTAATAAATCGAATTTTAATTGACAAGAATTTTAATAAGTAAAAAAATATAAATTTTGATCGACTCGAAAACGAATTTTAATTGGCACTAACAACTTGGGTAGAGTTCAAATCCACTCAAATTTTAATATGTAAAAAATAAATTTTAATAGGCTCGAATTTTAATACGTTAAAAAAAATAAAATTTATTCAGTTTCAATCGAATTTTAATTGGTTCAAATTTTAATATGTAGAAAAATAAATTTTAATCGACTCGAATTTTAATAAAATTTTATGTAGAAAAATTACTTGAGATTTATGTAGGGGCTTTTTTGGTATTTTAGATTAATTTTTTTTGTTTGGAATGGTAGTTTAATGGTAGGAGGTGTTAATGATGTTTAAATATAAACTAGAAAAGGGTGTTAGTGATGTTTTTGATAATAGATGGGGTGTCCTTAAAGATATAGTAAATTAGGAGGGGTGTGGCTGAAATTTTCCCATGATAGTAATATAGTACCTGAATACTGTGTTAAAAAGCTTACCAAATTAATTTCCACTAGCCTTGGGGCGTTTAGAATAGTTCTCAAGTTCTTCATAATTGCTGTTTTTGTCTCCAAGTTTGAGTTACGGAAAGGAGGAGTGACTTGTAAGTTGAATTCAAATATCTTGGAATTATAGATAGATGGGTATAGTACTTCGTTGTCAAAATTTGATAGGTTAGTGAAACCGTCAATGAGAAAGGTTAATGTCGGGTCAGTGTCGATGTCACCATGGACTTCCGGTACAGAGCCTTTTTGGAACACAACCACGAGTTTTCTGAAGGTATATGTGCAGTTAGGTGCATGATTATGAGCTATAAGATCTCAATGAGGACTGTTTTTATGTGCCAAACCAAAAAAATGAGCCTTCTCAATTCAAATCACTTAGAGCTAGACTTATCAATCGATCGAGTTTAGATCCGAATTCGAATTTAATTTCAAAAGGTCGATTCAAATCTGATATAATAATTTGACGGATTCTATTTTTGTGGTCTATATTGAATTCGTAACAACCGAAATTCGAAAATTTTGATCCGATTCGAATAACTTAATTAACTAAATTTCTTTAATATGTATATAAAAATATAAAAATTATTCGGATCGAATATAGGTATTTCTAAATTCGAACCCGTGAAATATAAGATTTCGAATTCGGATTTAAATTATTGATAAAAAATATTAATTCATGTCTTGTTAATCGGATTCGAATCAGAATTAGATTTGTTGGGAGGCCTACTTTGAGATATATGTTTGTCCTTTCTTGATCTTTGCTTGATCAGTTTTGAAGTGAGACTTAGCTCATTGCTTCAGTGAATGCTTCTTGTGAAGCTTGTTTTTCAAGAGTTTGGGTAGACAATTTCATTACTCTGTAACTCCTTTCTAATGAGATTTTAATTGAGAATACTATTTTCGTGGCTGTTTGGTTAGCAGTGTTACTATCCTGGCTCCCCTACATGGCCTGAACTGTCTAGAATCGAAGTGTTTTGATTGAAGACACTCCGATACTTAAGTCAGTAAATATGTATGAAGAAAATCTATGCAAAGAGGATTCAATTTACTTTGTGCCATACATCCTGACTGCTTTATATAGACTTTGTCCTGTTTCTAACTGGTGTGGGAGATGACACATCTCCCTCCATTCGAAAATGTTTGTTGGGGATTGCATAAATTTCTCAAATGCTCCCTCAAGCAGATCTTCTGAATCATTGACTTTACTTAGGGCTCGTTTGGTAACGTTTACGATTTTAGTTTTTTTTAAAAATGAAAAACAGAATCAATTTTGGTTTTTTTGTGATAAAAATTAAAAATTTAAAACATGTTTGATAGTCATTTATATTTACAAACTTGTGAAAACAAAAATAAAAAACTTGTTTGGTATTATGCCAAAAATTTATCACCCAAACCCCACCACTGAGAACCCAAAACCACTGCCAAAACCCACCCCCACTGACCACCCCCCAACCCAACCCCACAACCACCGAAACCCCACCATTGAGCACCCAAAACCACTGCCAAAACCTACCCCACTGACCAACCCCCACAACCACCGAAACGCCACCGAAACCCCACCATTGAGCACCCAAAACCACTGCCAAAACCCACCTCCACTGACCACCCCCCAACCCAACCCCCCAACCACCGAAACCCAACCCACAACCACCGAAATCCACCCACCACCACCGAATCAAGAGGCCTTCCCCAATCAAATCCCTAACCACAGCACCCAAATCCACCACCACCAACCAACCCACCACCCAATCAAATCCCTAACCACAGCACCGAAAACCCACCACCACCCAAATCCACCACCACCAACCAACCCACCACACCACCACCACCCAAATAGAGAAGGTTGAGAGAGAGAGAGTGAGAGGGAGAGGGGGGGGGGAGATGGCGTCTGATCCCTGTGCTTTGGGTTGTCTTCGTGTGGTTCGGCTTCGTGTGGTTCGGCTGCGTGTGCTTGGCGACGAAGATGACAGGCGAGAGAGAGAGAGGGAGGCACGATGAAGCTGAGGCGACGAAGACAGAGGGGTTAGGGTTTGGGTACTATTTATATGGATGCCCAATAAATATGTCTTTTTGGTGCTAATAAGGCTCGAAGCCTTGACCTCATTAAAAGCAAACGCGCGTTAAACGTTTTTCATTTTTTCAAAAACGACTTTTTAGCGTTTTTAAAAACGGAGCCGATTTTCAAAACGATTACAATAAAAAAAAAAACGAAAACAATTACCAAACGACTTTTTTTCTCTTGTTTTCTCCAAATGTCAAAACGAAAACGAAAAACGAGAAATAAAAACGTTACCAAACAGCACCTTAGTTGTTGCACCTACATTCCCCAATTATAGGCTATCATTTCGTTGTTCTGTTTATGCTACGCCTTCAAGCTATGCTGTGCACTCGTGCTCGGCAGTATGAATCGAGTTGTTGCAGTTCGATTCGGTTTGTCTAAAATTGTTTGTACTTGTGTCCCACATGACTTGTTCCTTCATGATCACGTGCATATAACACCTGTTTATACACATAGCATAATTTTATTCCCCTTCACTTGCCCTTAGGAAACACATGTCAGCAGTCATTCGCCTGACAGTCGTTTCATGTTTCCAAATTTATCATGGCCTAGATTCTCGAAACATGTATTGTACTTGTCTTGTCTTTTCACATTAAATGTCTGTCCTTTGGCTTCTCCCTTCCTTTGGCTCTTGCTCATTTTCTTTAAAAGGAAGTGCAAGACGACTCATCTATTCTTATTTTTCTTCAAAACTTTCACTTTACTTGCTTCCCTGTTCTCCTGTTTATTCGCTTTTCACCTCTCGAATGGCTCCCCTTGCACTAGAAAACATTCCAGCTTTCAGAGTCAAGTATAAGATCCTTGATGACGTTCACGTTCGAGTTACTGGTGTTGATGACCAATGATTGGCACCACGGAGTCTATCTCTATCCACACTTGAGCAGTCACCGAAGGTGGCGTAAAGTTTCCTCTTCACCCACTGCTGCTTTGGGTGCTCTCGGCCATGATGCTATACCCCATTTAATACTGCCCCAACTTTTTCAGAATAGTCATGGATGTTGCTATCCTAAATGACCTTCTGAACATAAGCCTGGGTATCTGGGAGATCCTGTTCTGCTATATACTCAAGCCAGCCGGTGACAACTACTACCTGACAGTGAGGAGGAAGGATCAATACTTGGTATCCCACCTCCCTGATTCAAATAAGGATGTCATTTTTGTATTGGGAACTGGGAGTACAAGGCTAGAGACACCTCTTCTTATACGTGCCCATACGAAGAAGACATACTAGGTATATGAAAATAGTTCCCTTTGGACTTGACCTTTCCGCCTTTTTTTTTTAAAACACTAATCTTCTTTGTTCTTTTGTACTTCTTAGGGGAGACTGTCAAAGGGAAGATTCTCGAGCGTTCTGTGAAGATGGACGACCTGAAGAAAGTATGGTCTGTCAATGAGAGTTTGTTCTGCCGAGTTGCCCATGTTCTTTTTGGATACACCCCCACCTATCATTCGTTCATTGTAGTCCCTGAGCGGGCCAATGCCACCTTTATTGAGGACCGAGATACACACAAGCTCAGCGTGCTGCTACACCACGCTCTTGGCAAAAATTTGTCATCCCTTCATCTGGAAGGAACAGATCAGTGAAATTGTTTCTAAGTTTTCTTTCCTCGGGTGAGCCCTCCAAATTCTCCCTTTCAATTGTTTAAATTCTTGATGATGTAACTCCTTTACCTGCTCCAAAGGCCAAGCAGATGATTCCTTCTCATGATGCCCTTGAACATGTTGAGACACAAGTTTCTTGTGAGGCTTCGGTCCCTCATACCGAGCCTACTTTCGAGGTGGCTCCTGCTAATCCTACAGTCGCCTCCTCGCCCACACGATCACCTGATGTAGAGGTGCGAGTCGAGGAGTGTTTGACAAAGAAGGGAATGATTGTAGAGCTACCATCTGAAGTTCTTGTTGAATGGCAAATCCCTCCCTTCCGTCTTATCTTGAAAGCGAAAGGAAAATATATCACTGTTTGGGACTCAGCTGCTGAGGATGTGAATGTCGCAGTTGGGATAGCCAGGGGAGTGATCCTGCCTCGTGATCTTGCTGCAAATGGGGCAGTGTTTGATGATGAAATCACTTGGTAAACCATCCAACAAATGCTTCTGGTATTTGCCTTATACATTTTTCCCTCTCCCTCATTCTTTTAGAAAGGTGATATTTCTTTTCTTTTTTATTCATTTTTTCTCTTTTTCTTATGACAAGGGCCTTCAAAGGTTTATGAAGAAAACTTTGTTCCTCTTTGAAAGTGCTTCCTGCAACAATGAACAAACTGCTTAGGACTGAAGTGCTTCGATCGAAGACACTCCGATGCTTAAGTCAGTAAATGCGTATGAAGAAAATGTATGCAAAGAGGATTCAACTTACCATGTGCCATGCATCATGACTGTTTTTTTTTTTATAGATTTTGCCCTGTTTCTAGGATTTCCTTTACTGGTGTGGGAAATGACACATCTCCCTTCATTCGAAAATGTTTGTTGGGGATTGCAAAAATCTCTCCAACGCTCCTCAATTGCAGATCTTCTGAATCATTGACTTTGCTTAGCTGTTGTACCTAAATTCCCCAATTATAGGCGATTATCCTGTTGTTCGGTTCATGCCATGCCTTCAAGCTGCGTTGTGCACTCGTGCTCGGCAGTATGAACTGAGCTGTTGCAATTCAGTTCGATTTGTCCAAAGCTTATTGTACTTGTGTCCCACGTGACCTGTCCCTTCATGATCACGTGCGTATATCACCTGCCTATACACGTGACATAATTTTTTACCCCTTCACCTTTAATCTCAATTTGTATTCATCAAAATAATAATAATAATAAAAATAGAACCTGGGTCTCCATGGAGAACAATTTTCTAGCGCTTAATTCAGGTCCAACCTCGACTTTCTTTGTCAAGATCATAAGATAAGCCTGGCAAAAAATTGACTTCATTTTTTCCTTCATAGCAAATCATATTAACTCGAGTAATCGTCGATAAAGACCGTTAGGGTTGAAAAGAGGGTGTGTTAATAATTTGGGCTTTTTGCACTTTGCACCTTGAAAGAATTTTTTATTTTGCACTCTTTAAGATTAAAATTTTCACATTGCATTTTTAATGTATCAAAAATGTTATAATATGGTCTTTCTGTTAACTTTTCTTATTTTTTCTGTTAAAAGCCAACCTGTTGACAATGAAGGAAAAACTAAGGAAAGCTAACATAAGGGTTACATTGCAACACTTTTAATACATTGAGGGTGCAATGTAGAAAATTTAATCTTTGAAAGTACAAAATAAAAAATTTGAAGTCTTTTAGGGTACAAAGTGAAATTTGTCCTAATAATTTTTGCTAACCGAAAGCTTCTCTCTGTTATATCCTAGAGAGAATTTCTTCCATTGTTGCAGAGCCACCAAACAGCTTCTCCTGTTGTGCAGGTGCAATCAAAATTGAGGAATGGCATAGACCCAATGGTCCTTATTGTGCTAAACAGCTTAGAAAGCCCAATTGTGGAACTGGATAAACCATGGGTTACAGGACCCATTTGGTTAATTTGCGAGGAATACAGAAGCCTAGACTTAGAGGGTGAAAATGAAAGTGTAGTAAGATCAAATTTTAATTAACCCCGGGGGTGGTTCATTAATTGAGTCTGACATCTGGTAACCTAGAGCTATTAGGTTTAATCAGTCACCTTTATTCTTCAGGAGATATATTGTACACCCGCTCGAGCCACCGTGGTCAATATCGGAACTAAAGAGAATAGTTGACAAAAACTTGAACACCCTATAACATAAAAAAAAAAATAATCAAATTTAATACTGATGATATTAAATGGGTCTTTGATAGAATTCTAACATTTGGCATAAGCCTTGGCAAATGGCCCGGTGGCCTATGGAATGGGCTGATTTGGCAGGCCATTGAGCACCCATAGATAGCCCAAGGATTTGATTATGTCCATGCGTTTTGGGCCATTAGACAGAATATGTTGGCCTAATTTGGGCCCGTTATAAATTAAACAGTTTACATCAACTGTGATGCACATCAGCACATGGCCAGAAGATAAATGGTGATGATACCTAAAATAAACCCCAAGCACGAGCTCAGGAAATGAACCCAGCTTGGGAGGTCAAGTAAGGCACGCAGAGCTCGTCCAGCCAGTGTTAGAGCTCCCCCAAGCAAGATAATATGGGAAGAGGTGAGAAGACAACAAGATGATAGCAAACACCTCCGAAGTAATAGCCAAGCTGGAATCAAGGCATAAAACCCTTAACCAACCAAGATCCTCTCCAAAGATTAAGGGAGATCCCGCGATAGAAGGCAAAGATCTCGGGACAAAAGTCCATTAAACCAGCCCTATGGAGATTAGGTAATTCCGGGATTGGGGAGAATAAGGGGGAATAATCCCTTCATTATAGGGAGACAATTCGGGTTAGAGGTAAGCAAGAGGCTATAAGAGTCGGGTAAGCCTCCATTAAAGAGGATATAGACAATAGAGCCAAGAAGGACCCTAATTTCCTTCACACTGCATTGTAACACACCCAACGCAATCAATAAGAAAATAGGAGCAAGAGTCTCCATTGAAGAGTGGACTAGCCGAGCTCCCAAGCCGGTGAACCACTATAATTTCACTGTGTTCATCTCCCTTTCCTCAATTTTCCTAAGCATTTACCAGTCTTTTGCACGAGCCTTGCAGCTCAGACACCACACTTGATTTCACACACAACCATACCCTCAGCTCATCTTTGGTAGATTAACACCATCAGTTTGGCTCCGTCTGTGGGAACGATAGTTCTTGTTACAAGTATATTGATCTTTCAGTAATTGATGGTCTCTACACGTAATATGAGCAAAAGTCAAATGAATCCCTCAAGGATGCAAAATCTACAAGAGGTCACTAGTGGGAGGCAACCGGAAAACCTTCACGATTTCGTACCCCCCGCTGAAGACGACCCGCCTACGGTGGATCCTCCCGCCAACAATGAACTAGACGCCTTTCGTCTAGTCAATCAACGTTTACTTCAACAAAACGAGGAGCTCATGAAGCTCTTACGAGGCCCTCAGCAGGCGCAACCAGTCCAGCAAGGCCAGAATGACCTTCCTCGCAGGGAACGACAATACCTTGATCCCCTCAGGGAAGCGAACGAAGGAGGGGAGAGCAGTCAGGGACCCCAGCAGCCACCTAGGAGGGGGGTTAATGAAGAAGCACAAAGCCAAAACGAAGGGCTGGAGAGGAATGATTTCCTTCCTTTCCAACAGGAGAGAATGAAGCAATATTGGGAGCACCGTTTCAAGGACATCCAGCAAGAGCTCAGCCACATGAGAGAGGCAGTGAAGGTCAAAACCCCAGTAACAATGGATGCCTTGGTGCAACAAACTGAATCCCCATTCATTCTCGGGGTACTGCATTTTCCCCTTCCTCCGAAGTTCAGAGTACCTCAGATAGAGGTTTTCGATGGAACAAAATACCCCGTGGATCACCTCAACACCTACAAAAACCAAATGGAGTTGCACGGGTACCAGAATCCTATGCGGTGTAAGACCTTCGCCATCACCCTGAAGGGGTCAGCCTTAGCATGGTTCAATAGGCTCTCCCCAGATTCGATCTCTTCTTTCAAAGAACTCTCCATTTCCTTTGTGTCTCACTTCATCGGAGCTCGGATCTACAGGAAGCCGAGCTATTACTTATTAAATATAAAGCAGAGGCCTGATGAGAACATGCGATCTTATGTACAGAGGTTCAATTCAGAATCTCTGAAGGTAGATATCCCGGACGAAAAGTTTGCCATTACCGCTTTCATTGCAGGATTATGAGTGCAGTCAAAGGATCTAATGTTCTCTATATCGAAGAACCCTCAAGCAAGCATGACTGAGGTGTTAGCCAAGGCAGAAAAGTACATAAATGGTGAAAAAGCACTCCTTTCCAAGGTGGGGAGTGCATCCTCACGGAAGGAGAAGGAAAAAGAAGAGAAGAAAAGGGACCGAAGTCCCAAGAAAGAAAAAGGGCGAGAAAGATCTCCAAGGAGGGATAGAGATCGCTCCCCGAAGAGAAGAGGAAATGTTAGAGACCGCTTGGGCCCCATACAGCCTGAGCTACAGCCTAGATATGGACCTCAGCGATTCACCCCGCTCACCGCCGCTGTATCACAAGTTCTGTATGAGGTCCAAAACGAGAAGTTCTTAAGGTGGTCACCTCGGATGAAGGCGGATCTAGCAAAGAGAGACCCCACAAAGTATTGTGACTACCACAGGGATTATGGTCACCATACCGATGACTGCATTCAATTAAAGAAGGAGATCGAATTCTTAATTCAACAAGGACAGTTGCGTCGCTTTGTGGCCCATGACAACCAGAATCGAGCTCTTCCACCGCCGCCACCTCAACAACAAGCACCTGCACCACATCAGCAGCCTCTAGGTGAGATCAGAGTAATATCTGGAGGATTTGCGGGAGGCGGAGAATCCAGCTCAGCCAGGAAAGCACACCTCCGACGAATCAGAGCTGAAGAAGCTCTCGAAATGCATACTGTATCCAAAGCACCACGCTTAGACACAGCTATCATTTTTTCAGATTCTGATTTGGAGGGATGCCAATACCCCCATGATGATCCATTGGTGGTAAGAGCCGTGGTAGCTAACAGAACCGTTCATCGAGTTCTGATCGATAACGGGAGCTTGGCAGACATCATTTTTGCGCCTGCATTCGACAAAATGGACATAGGAAGGGAAAAACTCGAACCTGTAAGTACTCACTTGCTAGGTTTCTCAGGAGAAAGGGTGCTCCCCCTGGGCTCAATCCAACTTGTGCTCACCCTAGGTGACCCGCCTTGCTAAGCCACCACGACCGTAAAATTCCTAGTGGTTGATGCACCTTCTGCATACAACATCCTGCTTGGAAGGCATTCCCTTAATTCTATGAGGGCAATCCCATCTGCCTATCACTTGGTCGTCAAATTTCCAATAGAAAATAGAATCGGAGTGGTCCGGGGGAGACCAGCGTGTAGCAAGAGAATGCTACATGGCGTCTGTGAAGATGAAAGAGGTTGAGAACATCCAATTGGATGAACTCGACATGAGAGATGAGCTGGAAACAAGACCAATCCCGTCGGAGGAGCTAGAACCTATACAGCTAGATGAAGAGCCCGAGCACCTTGTTTACGTAGGATCCAAGCTGAGCAGAGAGATTAAGGAACTTATCATCCAGTTTTTGAGGCAAAACATGGAGGTGTTTGCCTGGAAACAAGAAGACATGGAAGGTATTGAATCTTCGGTTATCATGCATAAGCTCAGCGTGAATCCGAGTTGCAAACCCATCAAACAAAAGATGAGGAGTTTCGCCCCAGAGGGTCAAAAAGTCATTAACGAAGAGGTCAACAAACTTCTACATGCCAGAGCCATTAGGGAGGTGGATTACCCAGTATGGCTAGCTAATGTTGTCCTCGTTAAGAAGACCAATGACAAGTGGCGCCTCTGCATTGACTTCACTGACCTCAATAGGGCTTGCCCCAAGGACAGTTTCCCCTTACCTCGAATAGACGTGATTGTGGATGCCACCGCTGGTCATGAGCTCCTCAGCTGCATGGACGCTTTCTCCGGATATAATCAGATTAGAATGGACCCTAATGACCAGGAGAAGACCTCATTCATAACTGAGCAAGGGACGTGTTGCTACCAGGTTATGCCCTTCGGTTTGAAGAATGCTGGAGCCACTTATCAACGCTTGGTGAATAAAATGTTCCAAAAGTAGATCGGAACGACCATGGAAGTATACATTGATGACATGTTGGTCAAATTGCTGAAAGCAGAGCTCCATATCAAACATTTGGCGGAATCTTTCCAGGTCTTAAAAGAATACAAAATGTAGCTCAATCCCGCCACGTGTGCCTTTGGAGTCTCTGCTGAAAAGTTTCTGGGCTTCATAGTTAATAGCAGAGGAATAGAAGCGAACCCAGAGAAAGTGAAGGCGGTACTGGATATGCAACCTCCATCCAATACAAGGGATGTGCAGCGTCTAACAGGAAAAATAACTGCCTTAAGCTGCTTTGTGTCCAGATCAAGCGACAAGTGTCAACCTTTCTTTCAAATATTAAAGAAGGCCTTCCAGTGGGATGCCCAGTGTGATGAAGCGTTTAGAGCACTGAAAAATTATCTGAGCTCCCCACCTACTTTGGTGAGCCCGGTGGAAGGTGAGGTCCTTACTCTCTATCTAGCTGTGTCAGATTTCTCAACAAGCGCAGCGCTAGTAAGGGATCGCGACAGAGCTCAGCAACCAGTATATTACTGTAGCAGAGCTCTAAGGGGGGCAGAGGAGAGATACCCAAAGATGGAGAAGCTCATTTTAGCCTTAGTCACGACCGCCAGGAGGCTCAGGCCATATTTCCAAGCCCACACTATCGAGATCCCAACAGATGAAGCAATGAAGCAAGTATTAAGTAAACCAGAGACTTCGGGTAGGCTGGTTAAGTGGACCATAGAGTTCTGGCTGACTTCATTGCAGAATTCACAGCGGGAACACCCACGGATGCCACACAGCTGGTACCTGACCTCCCTACGTGGAAACTCTCTATAGATGGAGCTGCCAACGCCCAGGGTAGCGGAGCTGGCTTAATTTTGACCTCCCCTGATGAAATAGATGTTGAATATGCATTAAGGTTTGAGTTTAAGGCCTCGAACAACGAGGCAGAATATGAGGCTGTCATAACAGGTTTGAACCTTGCTCACTCGATGGAAGCAGAACAGCTAGAGATCTGCAGTGACTCTCTGCTCGTTGTGAAGCAGATAGAGGGATCCTACGAGGTCAAGGGCGAGAAAATGATCATTTACCTCAGAAAGGTACAGGAGTTTATCAGGAAATTTGTGCAAGTCAAGATTATACATGTCCCCAGATCAGAGAACGCTCGAGCAGATGCGTTGACAAGGTTAGCAAGTGCTTCGTAGGAGAATTTAGATAGGTTGATACCAGTGGAGCAGTTGGCGGAGCCATCAGTAGGAGTTGATAAGGAGGAAGTTTTCCCAGTCCTTTCCCCACCTGTTTGGATGGACTCAATTAGGGAATATCTTCAGAATGGAACTTTACCAGCAGACCCCAAGGAGGCTGCAAAGATAAGGGTAAGGTCAGCCAGATTTTCTATTGTACAAGGAAACTTATACAAGCGAGGATTCTCGATGCCTCTCCTCAGATGTGTAGGAGATGAGGATGCAGATTACATTCTTAGGGAGATTCATGAAGGAATTTGCGGTAACCATATCGGAGCTCGAACACTGGCGGGAAAAGCCTTGAGGTAGGGATATTACTGGCTCACCATGCTGAAGGATGCCACCGACCTGGTTAAAGAAGTGTAAGGCGTGTCAGATACATGCCAACATCTCTCATTGCCCACCAGAATTCCTAACCTCGGTGGTAAGCCCTTGACCCTTTCAGCAATGAGGATTGGACATTCTTGGCCCTCTCCCCACCACCATAGGGCAGTGTAAATTCGCCATAATCGGAGTGGACTATTTCACTAAATGGGTTGAGGTGGAACCTCTGGCCACAATCACGGAGCAAAAGGTTCAGAATTTCACTTGGAAGTCTATAGTCTGTAGATTTGGGGTACCTAGAGCAATCGTCTCTGATAATGGGAAACAATTTGACAACCCGAATTTCAAGAATTTTTGTGCAGAGCTGGGGATAAAGAATTATTTCTCGGCCCCAACCCATCCATAATCAAATGGACAAGCAGAGGTGACAATCAGGACAATCAAAGCAGTCTTGAAGACCAAGCTCGAGTATTTGAAGGGAAAATGGGTTGAGTATATCCCAGAAGTGTTGTGGGCATACATAACAACCCCTAGGACAGCAACCCAGGAGACATCGTTTGCTTTGGCTTTCGGAACTGAAGCAGTTTCGCCTGTAGAAATAGGGTTACCATCCCCTAGAACCGAGCTCGCGGAACCAGAACATAACAATGAATCCCTCCTGTTGAACCTCGACCTCTTAGACGAAAGAAGAAAGAGAACTTTGCAACGCATTCAGAGTTTTCAGAGAAAAATCGTAAGATATTACGACAGGAAGGTAAGACACAGAAGCTTCAAGGTTGAAGATTTGGTGCTTAGGAGGCTTTTGTTTGCGAGAAAGGACCCCACACATGGGAAGCTAGGGCCAAACTGGGAAGGCCCCTACGTCGTTTCAAGAATAATTAGGCCTGAGAACTATGAGTTACAAACAGAAGAAGGAAAGATCCTACCTCACTCTTGGAATGCCGAGCATCTTAAGAAGTTCTTTCAGTAAGTTTTCCTTGTAATAGAGTTATTTTCAATAAAAATATGCAAGTTTTTTGATTCATCCTCATATGGTTTCCAACAAAAAAAATAAAAAATAATAAGTATATATGAAACGAGCTATACAGCTCAAGATAAGCTATTCAGCTTATAAAGAACGAAATGAGTTCTACAGCTCAAGATAAGCTATTCAGCTTATGCAGAATAACACGAGCTCTACAGCTCAGGATAAGATCTTCAGCTTATATATATAAAAAAAAAGCGATGGGCTCCTCAGCTCATGAAGTACAGAACGAGCTCTACAGCTCCAAATGAGCTCCTCAGCTCATAAACAAACGATAAGCTTCTAAGCTTATAAAATTCAAGATGAGCTCCTCAGCTCATAAACAAACGATAAGCTTCTAAGCTTATAAAATTCAAGATGAGCTCATCAGCTCATAAACAAACGATAAGCTTCTAAACTTATAAAATTCAAGATGAGCTCCTCAGCTCATAAACAAATGATAAGCTTCTAAGCTTATAAAATCCAGAATGAGCTCCCAGCTCATAAACAAACGATAAGTTTCTAAGCTTATAAAATTCAAGATGAGCTCCTCAGCTCATAAACAAATGATAAGCTTCTAAGCTTATAGAAACCAGAATGAGCTCCTTAGCTCATTTGATAAGAGATGAGCTCTTCAGCTCACAGAAAGGAAAAACGAGTCCCTCAGCCCATATATGCACATACATGTTCAAAAAGAAAGATCTGATATTCAAGGATTCACAGATACAAGCATTCAGAAAGATGTAAAAGTGAAACGAAGTTTGGCATTTTCATTAATCAGAAAGGGAAGGGAATACAAGGAGGTAGAACTCCTAATTCTTCTTAAGATGTGACTTCATCTCGGCTACTTGTTCCTTTAGGCGCGCATTTTCCTCCTTCAGCTCATCCCTTTTTTGTTCAGCCTTATAGAGCAAGTTGAGAAGCTTCTCGCCTGCTGGGGTAAGAAAAACAGTGGCAAGAGAGTCAGGTGAGAAGGAGCCGTCCCTCTTACGCCTCTTTGAAGTCGCGCCAATATCCCCCTCCTCATCAGAGTCCTCTTCGTCACCTATGTCTTTCTCGTCAGACTCAGAGGGAGAGGTCCAAGGAGAATCTGGAATGGAGGAAAACTCATATGCAGTAGCCTCAGCCCCCAGCAGATAAAGGTTCTCATTCGTCATCAACTCTGAAAAAGTCCTAGGCCCTACGAGCAGCAACTCATCAATATTCATCATCTCTGGCAAATCCAGATCAGGAGGACCTGCACAACAAGAATATAATAAGAATAAATCTTCGAGGAAAAAGTTCAAGGGATCTCATTTTGAGCATACCAATGCGAGAAAAGCTCTTCCAGGACCGTGGAATCCTAGTGCGAGGACAGTGCAGCTCGGGAGACCGCCAAGACTTCCCAAAAGCAAAAAAGAAGCGCTGAGACCACCCTTCAGGATTGGAAGGAAGGTCCAAAACCAAAAGAGGTGAATCAAAGTGCCTCCAACGAAAGAAACTGAAGCAGGGGATATCGTCTTCCTCGATCTCGAAAAAGTAAAGGAACTCGACAACAGAAGGGAACCTACCATTGCCATACAGGCGCCAGAAGAGGAAAAAACTGACCATAACAGCCCATCCTCCAGGGGAAAGGCGAGAGGGGCACATGCCATAATGGGCAAGAACTCGCCCAATAGAAGGATGAATGGGAAGACGAAGTCCCATATCCAATGCACCCTAAAAAAAACAAACTTCCCCTCGAGAAAGATAATTGCAAGACTCGTCAGGAGTAGGAACTCGCAGAGGCAAATCAAGCTCAGGGAAGAATCGTTTTTTGATGACTATCAGATCAGAAGGCTTTAGTGTTGAAGGAGACAAGTAGCAACGATGCCACTTCCAGTCAATTCCGAAAGAAGTGCGTTCCTTGAACAGAGAAGAAACGGGGGCAGCCATCAGGATTATGGTGAAAACAGAAAGTAACCACGAAGATTCAAGAAGAGACTTACAAATATTTTGGCAAAGGAGAAAGAAACACAGGAGATATTAGGAGCCTTGAGGGAAATCGTAAGCTTTTAGGAAACCAAGAACCACACGGAAGGCAGTGTCGGCGGTCCTTTTGGTTTCCTAATTAATAAAGGTAGTTACGGTTTTGGAAAACAGTTGGGTAAATGCGCGAAGGTGAATTAACACAACCCCTCCCAACGCATTCAATACAATTGGAAATAGGTCTGACCTCACCTAAACAGAATATTCATCATACTTCTTTGAGTTGAGCTCAGCTCGGTTGGCAGCCTGGCATCTCCATAGCAAGTATTTGAGACCTCCAGTTCCAAGAACCATGCTCACATCAGGGTGATGAGTTCCTGATGAGTTCCTTAGTTCATAAAAAGAACTCGACAGCTCATAAAGTCCATAATTTTGCTTTAAGAAGGACTGAAGTACTTCTCAAAGCAAGGGGGGCAAGAGGAACATAAAACAAAGGAAAACATGTCACTTCGCAATTCAAAACAAAAGTTCAGAAATTGTCTTTCAAAGTTTGTATTTCAATGAACAAGTTCAAGATACAGGAAAGGTGAAATAAGAGTCACATGAACATGAGGAAAGCCCTAAGTGTCTAAGGAAGGCGTAAGTGAAGGATTCTACAGCTCAGCAGATGAGCCTTCGACAGCAGGCATAAGGGAAGAGCTTCCAGGGGTATCAGCCATACGGGTCTCTACCCCCATTGATCCCGAATTTTGAGCAAGGGCCTCAGTCACAAGGTCAGCTGAGAACGGTGTAGTGGCAGAAATAGTAGAAGTTGTAGCTGGGAGCTCGGGAATTACAGCAACAGAGCCTGTCCCAGTAGAAAGAGCTCTAGAAGTTTCAGCAGGAGGGATGAACATCTCAACACCCTCTGGGGTAACATCTGGAGGAGCCAAGCTGTTCCCCTCGCCATCTGTATCAGTCTCCTCTAGCTCTTCCTCGGTAGGAATAGTGAAGTTGAAGTCAAG